>CM060603.1:25924481-26416981 GCA_030578255.1 Tiaroga cobitis
ATGAAGCCACCGGCTCCAAAAATGAAACATTTAAGAGCCAGATTACTTGTTTTAGATGTCTGAAGGAAAACAAATCGAAGGATCACTTCAAATTGTAGATTGTTAAATATTTCGATCCGATTATAAATAAAATAAAATTAAATACAAAAATGCTACACTGATTACAGTTCTAATACGTGAATTCAGTGAACGTACAAAGCACCAAAAAATAAAGAGAAGAACCAAACAACAGAACCAAAAAATAATTCAGCGAGTGGCTCAGAATGATTCAGAGTAAATTAGTTTTATTCAAACCAATAGCTCTTTTGTGAATCTTCTTGAAAAAGGAAAAGACAGAAAAAAGGTTAATTTTAGATTTTATACTGTAATATTATAATTCGACAATAATTGATATGAAGCTAATCTTTGACAATCTTTATATTAAAATAACCAGCCAGATTCCTCTTATGCATATGCACACCGATTTGCTTCAAGAACCTATATCTCATACATCTCAATCTGTGCAACACTGTGTGCTAGTGATAATATCTGGAGACGCATTCAGATAAGTAATTCGCATATCCTGTGCAGATGAATAGTATGCAGGTTTGTAATTGTGTAAGCAATGCAGTGATTTGTTTTTGTTCACTCAGACCCCGAGGGCTGGCACTCTTCACACTGCACAGCCCGGGACTGCCAGGAACTACACAATTTGTGATATTATTCAAATGAGCACATTGTTTTCCTGTTTATTGATACGAACGGGCGGGAGACAACTCAACAAGATGAAATCATTCAGAAACAATCAGCCCCTGAGTGCAAGTAGCATTTGAAATGTATTGCTCAAATTATTGAGAGCCATTAATGCATGTGTCCACTCTTGATGCACTGTATATTACACTCATTCATCATGGCTGCATGGCCTGGCAGGCCAACAGAAAACATCTTTTGTAATCATATAGCTTCCTGTCTAGGGCAGCATACACGTCTGTACATTTAATGATTCACATGTTAGTTTTTTACTGGTGAGTAGCTGACAACGGAAAGGTTTATATCTCACTGCTAAGACAACATATGTGTGAAACAATTGGGGTTTAATTTCCACAGTGGAACATAAAAAGAGAACTGATTAATAATGCACTAGTCGTTCTTTTCCACCTAAATCACAATGAAACTTTCAAGTTCCAAAAAATACACAAAAACTATCTTTCCAGTGAGCTGTTTCTGAGTCTCTAAAATCAATAGGTTATGAAACAGTGTATCAGTTTTAGCATAGTGTAAAACTCTGAGCCCTATCAGGATGCTAGCTGTCATTGGCATAAACGCAACACAGATGCACAATCCTCAGCCTCTTCACCTCCAGAAGTGAGATGAAGAACATCCCAGCCTAAGCTTTCATTTCCCTTCCACACAAAAGACATATTTCCAGAGGAATCCCCACATCTGTCCCGCATTGCACAGTCAGTGCTCTTCATGAATGCACTTTTGGCATGGGTAGAAGGGATATTTCAGCTTGTTTCAACACCTTCCATTCAAAAGGGGTGTTGAACTTAATCTGAGCCAACAATGGGGGCAAAAAAAAAGTAAAGTAACTTGATGGCAAACCTCCATTAACAACAACAAAGTGCCAGTATATAGGCAATTCTTGGCAAAGCTGTATTACTTGACTGAGAGTGAGGCTGATGTATTGTAGCAGCAGTAGCTTTGTTTCGTACCTTTTTGTGATACATTTTTTTTTGGTTGGTGTAGATTAGGCACACAGACCTACAGCCAAACAAACTGCGGCACTAAATCAAACATTCAGAAGTCAGGTTCTGTTGAACTTTCTATTCATCAAAAAATCCTTTAAAAAAAAAAAAGCGACAACTGATTTCAACATTTATAATATTAGGATTTTTTCTTGAGAACCAAAGCAGCATATTAGAATGATTTCTGAAGGATCGTGTGACACTGAAGACTGGAGTAATAATGCTGAAAATTCAGCTTTGTCATCACAGGAATAAATTATATTTTAAACCATATTAATAAAGAAAACACTTTTCTTTTTAAATTGTAATAACATTTCACAATATTAGTTTATACTGTATTCAGTAAATGCAGCTTTGGTGAACATAAGATAAATATAAAATAACAATAATATTTCTTACCAACCCCAAACTTGTGAATTATATTTAAAGGGCACCTATTATGGAATTTTGGAAATTACCTTTCATGTAGTGTGTAACGTAGATCTAAGTGAACGAAAACATCCTGCAAAGTTTTAAATATGAAAGTTCACCGTATACAAAGTTATTGTCTCTCAAAAGTAAGAGTCGACTCTGAGTCGCTGATATGAATCGATAGACGAACGATGCTTTTTCTAGATGACGTCAACTTGACAAGTTATTTGAATAAGATACGCCCACTCATTGCGTGCGCAGACACCAGGGTAAACTTGAAAACATCATGTCGACAACAAGACGCTGTGTTCTGAAGTGCGAATCAAAAGCGACCTTTTTTCACTGCCCAGGGAGGAGCATTTGAAGACTTAAGTGGCTACAGTTCATATATACAACTATACCACACAAGTATAGGCCGAACCTTGTGCTGTGATTGCTTTACAAACATAAATGCTTTCAAGTGTGGATTCACGAGCCCGTTGATACTGAAGGAAGATTCAGTACCAATTTTATTTGGATCAGCTTCCTCCTCCGAATCACAACTTGTAAGTATTATTAATAATTGTTGCCTTTATGTGTTTTGTAGCATGCTCAATAAGTATTTGTGTGTGTTGTGTAAGTTATGCTCAGCTTCTAGATCTCCAATGTCAATTTTTTTTTTAAATATGTGAAATGTATGTCGTTGTTATTGGAGTTGCCATAAAGAATAGAGCAATACCTTGTAGTACTGCAGTGCTTTATCAATATGTTTATGCGTTGGGCTAACGCAAACAATAACTGATTGGGTCATCTGACCAATCACCGCAGATTAGCGTCACGCAAATGAGGGGTTTGGAAAAATGAGTCGTTGAACGAATCATTTGGGAGTCAGTGAGCAAATCCGGTAAAAATAAATGCATATTATAAGACAACAAAGGTGTTTTTTGTCATTGCATGTATGTAAAACTGTTGTTGGGGACTCCCAAAACAATATTAGGAACATTTTAAATGCCATAATAGGTGCCCTTTAAAGATATTGCCCCCTGTGGTTACTTTTTCTTAGTAACTTGTAGAGAAGCGAACTACATTTTAAATTGATAGCTTTACTGTAGTTTAAATACTAAAAGTATCATTAGATTGTAGCCTGGAAAAATACAGTTTTAGAGCACTGCTACTTCTGGCTGAGGCTGCGCCATTATCAACGGAGAAAACAGTAATTTACAAAGGTAAAGACTACCTTCCCACAGATCGAAAAGAAAAACATAGAATCTGGAGTATTTCTCCTCTCAGATGCGTTTTCCTCCCGTAACTGCACAGGCTAGATATCAAAGAGAAGTGAAATCCTGGGTGCTACAGGAGCTGGGATGTTAATTCCTGTGGTGTGAGCTAATCCTGCGAGTGCTGACATCCTTTTTCTTTATCAAACACACCATGTGGCTTGTACACATGCCCAAAGAAAACTTCACCGTCAAAATCATTTCTTACTGTGCTTCTATCATGTGGTATTTGACAATGAAGACAAATATCTTCTGAAGGCAAAACATCTTCAAGTCTAGATGAAAAAGAGATAGCTACAATTGACAGCTAAAATTTGTAATTTCCACCCCAAAACAATGATGGTTAACAAACACTAGTCAGTCAAAAGGACTGCTCAAACTTTTCAGGTTGCTCAAACCGAGCAATGTATAAAACTGAGAAAACAAAAAAATACTCACTATTGCTTTAGATTAAACTCTAAAATATATAAATACATCAATTTTTGTCAAAAAAGTAAATCACCAAGGAGACACTTAGCCTTGTTTGAGGAGGCACACACACTATGAGAGGCCATTTATTGTTGAAAAATGAGGGCGGAAAACCAAGTCAACCTCACACAGAGCATCGCTGCCTTCGCCACGGCTGGGGACACTGGAACTTGGATGTCGAGATTAAAGGGAGAAGAAAAAAGGAAGAGAGGGAAATGGAAGGGGAAGGCAAAGAGTATTAAAGAAGAACAGTTTATGGCAAGAGACGAGACGAGACGAGAACGAGAAAAGAAAAAGTCTCAATATCTTACATATCTTAATCCTGCTTTAAACATTTTCAGATATTTTACTGAGAAAGAAAAATGCAGATTAATAACATTTAAAAGAGAAAGTGAAGAGAAGTGAAAAAGAGAAAAAGTGAAAAAGCTGTCGAGACCCCTTTCAGGAAGTATCGCCCCTCCGTTGCTTTAATGAGGTTAACTGTAAAAGCATGTGCCGGATACAGTCTCCCTTTACACACAGCAACAGAAAGGTCAGCCGTTATCACGCCGAGGCCCCCGTCTCGGTACAAAGCAAGTGTAAAATTACAATTACACCTTAATGAATAGCATATTTCATTACATATATGCTAATTAAGAACTTTCAGATACAACACTGGCTGCACTCTAAAAATGCTGGGTTGTTTTAACCCAACTTTGGGTCAAATATGGACAAACCCAAACGTTGGGTTAAAATGTAATTAAAAAATTTAACCCAACGGCTGGGTTTGTCCATATTTGACCCAAAGTTGGGTTAAAACAACCCAGCATTTTTTAGAGTGTGTGATAAGCATCTGCTTTAGTACCACGACATATTGTTCAATCCTCTGAGCTACATGTTGCTTTGTACTGAGAGAGAGTATCACGAGTTCACACTTACATACAATTAAAGGGAATAAAGTATAATGCGTATTTGGCGTGCTGTCCGGGGGGAGGGCTCCGAGCTCGGAATTCGGCCCGAACCCAGAGTAATACCCTTTGTTAATAAAACATCATAAAAAGAAAGAGGAGCATATGCGTATTAGAAAAGTTAGCGGTTAGTGAGCCGGTCTTTGCGCTGCAGTGTCAGTGTTCCAGGTGAAGTGTGGGAGGAAAGGCTGGTGTTCTGGCTTTTGTAACAAGCACCCGTCTCCACAGGCTGACGTGAGCGCGCTAATCGCTTTAGCTGATCCCGCTCGGCTGTGTGTGAGGCAGATGTTTGTCAGGCCACAGCACTGCTCAGCGTTCACACTGCACTAAGCGAGATTAACCACCACCTTTATTTATTTATTTATTTATTTATTTATTTTCCTCCTTGCCCCCGCCTGCCCCAATTCTTAATCCCCGACTAAAAAGCTGGGAGAAAGGAAAAAAACAAACAAAGCTATATTAAATCAATGTGTAAGGCACCCAGCGATCGTTTCAGAGAAATGTGTTTTTCCTCCATGGATTTCCAAGAGTGGCTTTTGGGGAGAACAGCCAAACACGCAATAAGACAAATGTTTACGAAACGGCGACAAGGCCGCTCCATCACATCGACGCGCAACTCTCTGAGGTCGTGGAAATATTTTCCTGGTGCAAGTCAAAAAATAAGAAACATTTGAAGTGAGAAACCCAAGCCCTTGTCATTTGATCTCTTTCCCCTCTCTTTCTTCTCTGTTGTTCCATTATGCAGGTGCTGGAGGCCTGAGGGTACGAGGCATTCTGTGTGCAGATGCAGCTACCCTGCGCATAAACACTACCAGACGTCCATCCAGCATGGGTCTGTTCTGCCGAATATTACTCACAGGCTTCCAATTTGGCCAAATCAACCCAGCATGTTCCCGATGCTCACCACGCTCTCATGAAAAGGCATAATCGTACAGGATACGTAAACATCTCTCAGCTTATGGCAGAAGACGGGAATGACCCGCTGCCGGTACAGAGGACAGTGTACAAAGGTCGAACGTTATCCAGATGTTACGTACTTTGTTCTAAGCCGCTTGAAATGCTGTTACTGTTTGGTGATTTGTCATGCTTTTTGAGACAATGGGAGTCATATTTATATACACTCACAGTGACCACTTGAAAATCTCCTTATCAAAATTTTTGCGTCGATATAGGCCTAGGTGTCAACCAGTATTTCAAAAATATATGCAAAAGACATAAAGTGCGGTTGTCCTTGTGCCTACCCTCTGTCAAAGCTCAAACATAAAGCAACAATTGTGACTTAAAATAACTTTAGGCAAATTAAATAATAAATTGAATCACAAGTAATTTTTCCATTTCCAACACATGTCAGGTTTGGTGTCAAAGAAGGGGTATTTGAGCCTTATTAATGGAGTTGTCGGTATGAAAGATAAAAAAGGCACAGTAAACAACACTGCCTTCAAGTCAAAATACAAAAAGGTACAAAATGAAAGCCACTAAATTATCTGTACTGAAAGAACAACTACTATATTTACAGCCACTAAAAGTGAACAACAATAAACTTCATGACATTGTAAAAACAACATGTCAGATTTAAAAGGCATGCCAACCTGTGTGTTCTTCAAGCTGGGAGTAATATCACCAGCCCCCCCTCCCCCTCCCCTCCCGACCCTTCATATAGTCCGTGGGGAAGGTCCCTCTGCGAGCTCCCGTCCAAACTAGGGTCCACTGCACCTGGGAAGAAATAAAAAGACATGTTAAACCTTCAGCTTGAAATTAGAGTATCCTCCCAGGGACACTCACCAAAACAGAGTAATTCACTTCACACGCACACCCCTGACGATATGACATTTCCCGCTCTACTGATGTATCCGCACAGGTCTGGTACGGCATGTTTTGTTTGTGTTGCGCTGGGGAGTTTTCAGCTAGAGTGACATCAAACGCAGCCACCCTGGGGTGTCTGGGAGTAGACTCCCGCTATAACCCGTTTCCCTCTGCTCACAAACTGCGTCCTTCCGAAAGGTTATCATAGAGCCGCTTTGTTACTCCTAAAGTCCTAATCCAAAATTCAATACATATAGCAGTTACCACAATTTAAAATGATACGTTTCCTGAACGGCTGGGTGAGCTCCTTCACAGTTCGCTGAGAGGTAAGGACGTAGAGAAACAGAGGGTAAAAACAGACACCAATGCTTAGTGTAATTGTGAGAGCAGAGCACCATAAACATGTAGAGTGGTATGTGTCAGCACCAAATGTAATTTACCGACCTCACAAGTGATTGCACGTTGCCAGGTAAGCCAATTAAGTGGCTATTAACCTCGTATAAGCGATAGGTGTGGAGAATCTTTGGTTTCTTGGCATGTGACAGGACACTGAGGCCGCTTTTTGAGTGACAGCGATGTGAAGGTCAGACGGTAATGTGTGGCATGAATGTAAAAGTGATAATGACTGGGCCCTCTCATCGTACCCGGCTCGGATAGCTGCTAACTGGATTGGATGGCCGACCACCACATCTCTCTGAGCATGATACACATACGTCCTGAGCTGCTGAGAACAGGATCAGCAAATGGCGATGTGCAGCAATGCCCGCGATGGAGCAAACACAGGAACACCGAGTCTCTGTTGTGCTGGTCAGATTGCAAAAGTTAAGACATACTGAGAAGAGCCAAGTTTCTAAGCAGCTGCTTCCAAGCAGTTTTTTGGACCTCATATTGACCAAAATGGATCCACAACACCACTTGATATGCTTATCATTTGGACATTTCTAAATGATCAGACTAACTAAAAATCCCAAACGTACGCTGAAGTACGAGTCATAATTAGAGACCAGAATATCATAGAGACTTTTGAGTGGGCTCTTTCACTTGGGCCAATAGAGTTTTGTAGGACATTTTTGTAGGCCAGCCCGAAATTTAGCATCACCTTTGTTCCCTCAAAAACCCAATAGGATTTTTCTACTGGCTTTTGGCACTGTATCAAACAAAAGTTTGAGTCTTACGCCTTCATGTTTTGTTCATCACGATTAGCTTCACAAATGAGCAAAAACTTTTTGAATCTTGATGCCTAAATACAATCGGCAGAAGTAAAAATCTAAATGACTACACCTTGGCACATGATTTCTGACCTGACAACTCTTTCAGTCGTGATTTAAAAAACATTTGGACACACTTTAGATTAGGGTTCAATTATTAGGGGTGTCACGATTCTCCAAATTTTCGATTCCAAGGTCACGGTTCGGTTTGATTCGATTCTCGATTTTTACATTTATTTTTTTTAAAAGCACAGGTTGCTATGGCATTTTTAGAATATACTTTTATGCAATATAATATCTGACCTTTGTTCGCAATGTACCACACTACATTGTCAAATTTAAAACATTTATTAACAACATAAAGTGCTTATAATATAATATAATACCTTATATCTTTAGTCAATTGGAAACTTATCGCCATATTTTGCCATAACCTGCCATACGCCGATTATAAAATCAAATCAGTCATTTTAAACTGTCTGAGAAATGCAATTTCACAAACAGCGTGAGTGTTCAGCGGTGCCACGTCTTCTCTCTCTCCAGTGTTAATTTCGTTGACGAAAATAATGACGAAAATTATTCGTCAATGACATTTTTTCACAGACGAAAACGAGACGATAACTAAATAAAAAAAGAGTTTTGAATGACAAAAACTATGACGAAAATCTATTGACATTTTCGTCAACGAATAAAAACTAGACGAAAATGTTAGTGACGATTTGGGAAGCGAACCGTCAGAACTGATGTGTGTGGTAGATGCGCACATTTGTAGGCTGTAACGTGATCTACCCCGTGGTCTCATAAAACGTTAAAAAATGTGAACGTCTGGGAGAATGAGTAGAGCAGACATATAGATCTGAATAAGAGTGACGATGCAAAAAAAGAGCTCTATCCGGTACGGTTTTCTGTGCGCACACACCCGACCCGAAGCGAAGCGAAGCGTGCAGCCATGCACATTGACACAAGCACGTGAGGACTGAATTAAGCTCTCTTTCGTGTCTGAATGGACAAATACACACAACAGTATGTCTAAATGTCCGTTTTGGAGAGTATTCATGTAAACTATGCTGGTTATGTCTTAAACAGTTGTGAGTGTATCATCAGTGCAAATGTATCCGCATGTCATTGGACATGATCTGACGTCTTAAAGTGACAGTGGCAATAAACATAATGCGGTCTGTGTCCTTAATATTAGGGCTGTGCTCAGAATATCGATACAACGATATATCGTCATGAACTCCTGGCGATACGCGTATCGATACAGCAGCTGCCGTATCGATGCTTTTGAATGTAGCCAATTCAGGGCTCCAATTTCTGCGCGGGACTGCGCATAATTTGAATAATTCCCGCAGTTTATAATGCGGGAAATTCCTGGAAACATTGATTCACTTTAGCATGTAGGTTGTAGTATTAGTAAATGAATCCACGCAGATTATAAAATCAAATCAGTCATTTTAAAACTTTCTGTGAGACGCAATTTCACAAACAGCGTGAGTTCAATGCAGTGCTGCGTCTCTCTCTCTCTTGTCTCGGGCAAGCGTCCAGCGCTGCAGCCGGTGAAACTACACGCTCACGGTTAGGAGTCGGGACATGACGGAATATTCACTTGCATAATCGGGCCATCGTGACTAAAGTTGACCATTTGCATGTCTTTAAGTCTTACCAGTTTAAACATTCAAACGATTTTAAACTATTCAGTAGGCCTACTTGCGCGCTCTCTGAGAGTTGGTTTTCTCTGCGTGCATACATAGACTAGAGTAAAGCCGCCTCACATACAGCTCGCGAGATTATATCGCTTTAACAGACTAAAACACGCAAAATGATGGAAAAAATTTCGTTCTTGGTAAGTATCCTCTAAACACAGTTGGTTATGTCTTAAATAAGCATAAAGATTTTTAACAGAAACGGCAATTCCCCGGTTGTATGATGAAGTTAAGCGAGATATTCTGCTGTCACTCTCTTAACCCTGAGCATGTCAATCAATTGTTAAAAATTTGAAAATGTAATCATTTAAAATGATTTCAACGTAGAAGAAATGACTTTGTTTGGTGCACATTCCAACACTTAAGACCTGTTAAATACTAGGTGTTTAAAAGAGTTTGAGAAAACTAAGTTAAATTTAAGTTGTTACCGTGTTTGCTTTTATTAATGTTTTAAGTTTTGTTTAGTCATTGAGCAGTGTAGACATGCTTCAGTGTCACTATAATTGTCATTTCAGTTATTGAGGCAGACTTTAAAAGCATTTAAAAGCAGACTTTAAAAGGAAGAGCCATTCTAAGCTTTTTTATTCATTTAACTCATTGTTTTTCAGTTATCACAACTGTTATAACACTGGTTATTCAATAAGCAGATATTACTGTTACTAAACTCAGCTCAAAAGAAATTTAAATTCCAAATTGATCCATATCGTGATACATATCGTATCGTGGCTTTAGTATCGTGATACGTATCGTATCGTGACATTGTTGGTGATACACAGCCCTACTTAATATTGATCAAGCAACAAAAGAAAAGGAGAAAAGCATTCACTGTTTGTTAATAGCTTTAATAAGGATTAAATTTAATTCATACAAATAAATATGTCTGCTTGAAAGAATAAAGAATGGTGTTTGCAAGTAGTTATAAAGAATGCATATTCATTGAAAAGAAGACTGTTCTACTTTAAGAAAAGTGGTTTAATTTAATTTTAAGATATTTTTAAGTCACAGTAGTTAAATCTGTGTCTGTATTGCATGTTCAAACTTAAAAATCATTCATATTAATAGGTGAATAGATGTTTTCTCCGGGAGTATGGGTTTGGAAATTTTAGAGAAATTCTAAATTACCGCATTACAATTTACCTAAACCCATTATATTTTAGTCGACTAAATCTACTGTAGATTTAGTCGACTAAAATGTTATTGTATTTCGTCGACTAAAACTAGACTAAAACTAAAACAATTCAGATGACTAAAATATGACTAAAACTAAATGGCATTTTAGTCTAAAGACTAAGACTAAAACTAAATCAAAATTTGCTGTCAAAATTAACACTGTCTCTCTCTGTCTCTCAAAATGGGTTGCACAAGGCAATCGTCAAGCGCGCTGCTCTCACGTTTCGGGAGTCGTGACATGACGGAATTGTCACTTGCATAATTGGGCCAGCATTGCATGGTGACTAACTAAAGTTTACCATTTGCACATCTTTTCAAGTCTTACCAGTTTGACATAACATAACTCACTGGAAATCCAAAATACTTCCACACCGGTGACTTCAATGAAAGAGTAGATGGTTCAAGTTCTGTCGATGGGTCTCCTGCATCTGCAGTTGCCATTCTATCTTTTGACTGGCTGTAGCAAAGTTAGAGGAGGTTGACTCGCAGCACTTCAACACGCGTGTTTTTTTCCTGACATGGGCGTGACATGGGGGCGTGGCAGCATCGACGATTCCATTTTTTTAATTCGAAGTACGAGATTGTGACTTAATTTCGATCGATTTCGATTTTGTGTGTGACACCCTTATCAATTATCACTATTAACTAACTATTAACTACAACGTTTAGGTATTGGGTAGGATTAGAGATATGGTCATGCAGAATAAGGCATTAATAAGTTCTTTATAAGTACTAATAAACGGCCAATATCTTAATAATATGCTAATAAGCAACTAGTTAATAGTGAAGATTGGACCCTAAACTAAAGTGTTCCCAAACATTTTCCCTGAAAGTCTGAGTTTGCAAGAGTGTGATTTTAAACGCAATCAAAAGCAGACTACTGAGTAGATGAGTTTACCTGATTGGTGTGATGATGTTTAATGTCCTCAACAAAACCTGTACTATTTAGCCACTTGCTGCTAGCAACCAACTTTATCAAAACAAGTAACAGCTTTAAAAACATAAAAGGTAATTTATTTTGTATGTTATGCCGTAGAACAAAGCGTGAAAGTATCTTGGAAGTTGTTAACCACAGACCTTATTTCAGGCATTAACCAAAAACCCATTCAGAAAACCCATTGACTTTGGGATGATGAAGTGCTAAAAACCTTCATTGAGTTTCATCTGGGTTTTGGCCTACAAAAACTACAATCACTGCAGCACAATAAGCAACCACCTACCAAACCCCCAACAGACCCTAGCAACCACATAGCAACATGTTAAAAACCACTCAGAGCACATCAGCAAACATAAAGCACACCATGGCAACCACCCACAACACCCTGACAACAAAGCAACAACTTTAGGACAGGTCAGTGATCAAATTCAGGTAGTCATTTCAATAAACTTAAGTAATTCTGTTTTACCTGTATGAGTGAACTTGCATCATATACCGATATGAATGATCAGAGCAAGGATTCCACTTTAGCATCTACTTTAGTCTTTGCGCAAGTGGAACAATTGACCATTTTACAGAAAAGCAATTAGAGGCTGTGAAATGAGTACATGCTTCATTCCAGAAGAGGGAGATTGCCATTTCTGCATATTTGAATCCACTAGAAGGCAATCACTGAAATATGCAAACATTCATGAGAAAATAAATGTAGTGGAAAATTTGGTGCATATCTGCAATCAAGTTTCATGTGCAGATCTAGGAAGAAAGAACAGAGCTAAGGCAAATCAACCTGATATTGAGTATCAACTGTTTCTCAATGAGGTTTCAAATAACCCTTAAAATATTCCAGAGTAATAGCATGCGTTTCGAAATGAGAGATTATTGGAAGTGTCAATACTCTTACTGATACAGAGCATACATCTGTATGCTTTTAAAATGTGTTGATCCTCTGTGATAACTATTTATGGAGTGCTAGAAACAAGTCCTTTTCACAAACACTGTCAGAACAGGCATGCAAGCAGTTGAGAGACATTTTGTACAAAGTCATGGACAGCAATGAGGAAAAAACAAATGCATTTAATAAAATTCAGTTAACCATACAATTATCTGTTACTTTATAATATATGGCTTAAACCAATACAATTTTGACCCATTATTATATGGATTTATCAAATAATTAAATATGTATGCATGCACGTGTGTATGTATACAGTCATATTTATTAAAATATTATATCATTTTGAAATTATTCAGGTTTTTCATTTAGATGATATGATATCCCTATACTTTTTTTAAACATCTGTGCTCTAGTGTGCATGTCTGTCAACCCTGCACAATTCCACTGATCTGCTTCAACCCTTCAAAACCATGACCCTTCTCCATCCTCTAAATGCTGTGTGTGAACTGCACTAGACGACGAGCTCCTACATGCACGGAATTCTCCGCATCCGAAAATTCAGGCATAATTCTGACAGAACCCAGTCGTTTTCACATAACACACCCTCAATTCAATTTAAACAGACTAATAAATGTGGAGTCATGACATGCAGAAAGAAAGAAAGAAAAATCAATGTAACCAGCAGTGCAAACAGTTGATAATTACGAATGGAAGTGGGGGGTGGGAGTGCAAACATCATTTGTTATGGTGAAACAGTACAGTTCCTCACTACAGACAGGAGTCGGGTGGCAGAACCCTGCCAAAAGCAATTATTGATCATTTACATGCAAATAGAGAACGCTAAGAAAAATGTTTTAAATAAAAAAATTTAAAAAACTGAGCATTTTGAAGTGCCGCATCGCATGGGCATCCAGCAAAATCAATTCACACTCTGAAGAAACCATTTTCCTCAGCCGGAGATAATGTGCCACACTATGGGTTGTCAGATACTATCAGAGGGAAATTAGCTGAGAAAAACTATTCCCACCCAAAAACAAACAGGTCAAGCGTTACACCTCACTCCCAAATCAGTGATATCATCAACTGGAGCGCAGAGTAAATGTCAACATTTGAAACAATTTGGGCACGGTTCCCTCTAATTGGTCATTTCTAAAACGTCCTGAGGATATAACAGAAAGCAAACACTGCAGTCCTTCTGTTGTGTAGCCACTTCTGCAGCTCACTGTAATAGCATTTAGTACTGCAGAACATCAGATATTCAGGGATGATCTGATTAAAACATTTCATTTTACTTTGGTTTAGAGATCCATTTAAAACACCAAATGTCAACAAAGAAATCTCTCTGATAAATTAGCTTTTTTACACTTAACTTGAAGAAGCTGAAGAGTGTTATTTTTTTCAGTGTTAAAATACTTTTTCCCAGCTTAATATGCAGAGACAACTAAGCAAGACATTTGCAGGATGAATCCTGTGCGGCACTATCAAACATTGCTCTGTTTGTTTGATTGTGAATCCCTACCAGACCAAAACGGCAACGCTGGCTCAGCCAATCAGGTGACTTTGGGAGCAGAACTATCTGTTCATCAACCAATAAAAGACAGCGGGGTGTTCAGGAAACTTGTTTGAAAACAGTCATTATTAATGCTAAGTGGTGCAGACATAACACACTTTGCCATTAATGATGCAGTCTTCTCCCCGTAAAAACCATTTGGTTCAAATATCTGCGCACAAACCAACTTCAAGTGAAATAGTACTGGTTGCAATAAAAGCATAACTGTTCAGAAACGCATACAATACCAAGGCCAGATGTTCATGCCAGTCAGAAAAATGCCCATTCAGATCCTAGCTCTTGCATTAACCAGTCAAGGACAAGCAAGCATCTAACAGAAAGAACCTTCTTTTTTGTTAAGAGAACTGTTTTTCGTTCTCAACTACTGTAATATTAAACAACTGAATAATTTTAAGATTTTAATTAAGACACACATATGACTTTCTACTAAAAAAAATCAGTAAGATGTGTCGAAAATATTCAGGAGATGAAATTGTAAGCTAAAAAGATAAATGCATAATTTTATCATATTACTTTAAAATATCTGTCAGGGTCCAAGTTCACATATCATGTCTTTTTTTTTGGTCTTGATAGTAACTCACATTCATGTTTAAGTGACCTATATCTGTCAACAGTGTGAAAAGACCGTCGCTCTGAAAGGAGCTGCACAATAATGTCACGCGCATTACCCACACATAATCAAACAAAGAACTACCATTGTAATCATATGTAATAAATACCATAATAGCTCCAGTTATTCTACAACTAAAATAATATTAAATATCCTGCAAACAATAACCCAACCATTTCAGAATTTCTTTTTTTGAATGACAGTGGGGGCTAATAGCAAGTTACCACATTTTTACCACATGGTAATTTAATGTAAACTGTGGTTGCAATGATAGATGTTTGTAAGGACGTGCATTTATAAACATCAAACCCTATATTTGTTGGACAGTCCATCATGTAAAATGAAGACATCTACAAATCAACGCTCTTTTAAATTTCCTTCAAATTTTGCTTGAGCCAAAACATCTTTCAGAAAAGCACATCCATCAAATAAAAGGACAAACGGCATCCTAAATCCTTCATCATATGGCTTAAGACTTGGAAAAACACCCATATAAATTACATTTATGATATTGTTTTTGTTGCTCTGTCGTCATTGTGTAGTTTGACAGTCCTAAATATTCACTGACTTTGATTGTATGGAAAAAAAGACAAAAGATAAAAGCAAAAAAGATGTGTCCCACTGAAGATTTCTTCAGTGGGACACAAAAGGTAAAGTCAAATCACGATGGAACAACATGAGTGCAACTAAATGGTATTTCTGTTTTAAATGGTAACACTTTGGGGTAAACTATCACTATAAATACAGAAATATTAATATTGAAAAAAAAATTATTTTGACTGTGGCTCGCGGTCCTTAAATTTGCATTCAGGGAGATTTCAATTTGTTCAAAGCTGAGAAAAAATTGAAAATTGGTGGTATTTAGATGTTCTTCTGATTTGATCAAAGGTGGTTCTTGGCCTGAAAAGTTAGAGAACCATTTGATCCTCTGTTATCTTGATGACTTCTTTTAATTTTCAAAAAGTAAGTATCGCATCTATTTAGACATCATGCATAATGAGTCAAATGTCAGAGATTCAAGCAGCAAATTCAAAACAAACGGGAATATAAAAAGCGGACTCCATTTTAGCTTCTCCATTCTCTAAGCTCCATTTAGCCGTGTCACATTCACATTCTGTTTACCGCTACTGTAATTAACAGAGGCATCTCTCTCTCACTGAGACTCCACATCGTGGTAAAGGTACATTATGCAGCGTTTTGCTATGCTAATCCAGGTAATTTGCTTCATGCTGAGCACACTTCCCCAGTGTCTTGATTAACGATTCATTTTCCTGCATTAGTAACCTGATCAAGATACGTCACACAGCATCTCATATATTGGTTCTTAGAAAGAAGGCTTTTCTTGAAATCATTCATTTGCTTGTAGATTGTTCAGTTCCCTGCAAATCTGCCCATTCGGGAAGCCATTCAGCAAAGCCCGTATAAGCTTCTTTAAAGCAGATTGGAACGAGTTGACTGGGCAAGTACTCCAAACTGTCTTTAGCCTGTTTTAGGGGATAACAGTCAGATACACACAGTCTAGATATAAACCAAAACACGGACAGACAAAACAGAACTAGTCTACGAATATCCATACTTCAGTGTTCAAATAGCAGTGCTCGAAAATGATGATCTACATAACTCAGTGTTGATGATAATATAGCGGTTGAATAATACCTGGATGAAATACAGCATTTACTGAAGTGTGAAACCAGTGGACAGTTTTCAAATATGATGGATTCTCAGCTCGTAAACCATCATATTTGAAAAGACAAAAAAAAAAGGTGGAAAACTGTCAGAAGAATACTACCGTTCAAAAGTATGAGGTCTGTAAGATTAAAAACAGTACCACTAAAAACAGCAATTTTGTGAAATATTAATACAATTTAAGATAATTAACTATATTCTATTTGAATATATTTTAAAATGTAATTTATCCCTGATGGCAAAGCAAAATGTTTAGTACCCCAGTTTTCAGTGTCACATTCAGAACTTACTCTAATATGTTGATTTGGTGCTCAAGAAGATTTTCTTATTATTATCATCATCAATGTTGAACACAGTTGTGCTGCTAAATATTTGGAAACCATGATACTTTAAGAATCCTTTGATTAACAGACAGATCAAAGGAATGCATTTATTGATTGGAAATATCATTTTTTTGTAACAATATAAATGTCTTTACTGTCACTTTTGATAAATTTAATGCATCCTTGTTAAATATATTAATTGCTTTAAAAAAATCCTACTGACCCCAAACGTTTGAACGGTATTGTATGTCCAGGAGGCAGGAGTGTCTTAACAACACACCTGCATACTACAGCGCATACTTCTTCAATACTTGAAATCAAATTCAGAACATACTCTGAAATGTAGTACAGGAATTCGGACGTATCCTAGAGCTATGTGCTCATTCATGCGCGAGTCTTTATGAATAACTCTCAAGGGGGATGTCGGAGGTCTAATCAAGGGCAGAGTGACTGATGATAGCAGCAGCCCCTCAACTGACAATATAAAGACATAAAGCACATTGAGCTTATATCTGGATATAATAACTAAAGCAATAGTTCACCCTACACTCACATGGAGAGGAACAAAAAAAGAGAAAAAACAAATTCTCCCAAGAAATCTTTAAAGCGGAATTTTCATATTCTCCATGAAGCTTGATGATCTCTTGCTCACAATGCCAGAATACTGATCCGTCTAAGTGGAATCACGCTGTTTGATTCGTTCATTTGTATGCCTGTCAAAGGGAACGCTGGAAATATCTCATTTTCCTTTGAGCCAATACCTCATCCGTCAATGGGAACAAAAGGTCAGACACATTACAGTGGTCTGACTGAGTGTGTTCAAACCCAACCGCTGCTTGTCTGAGATGAACAATAACATCCCTTCCTTCAAACAGTAAATATAATTCATTTCAGGGTCTAAATGGAAGCATGATGCCACAGGGGAAGAACAGACCACTAGAAAAATTTTAATGTTCTATAAAACACTCTAAAACACTTACAATTAAGCTTATTTCAACAATCAGCAAAAAAATGCTCACCAACGCCACCAAAATGACAACATGGCAACTCGATTTTGTGTGCTAGCTCACATTTCACATTACAAAATGAAATCTAGGATCAAGATTTGGGAAAGGCACTTTCCTGCTATAAAACTATAGTGGGTTTATTTATAAAAAAAAAAAAACGCAGTCTGCTTGTGAGGTGAACGATCAATTCATGCAAGTTTCATTTTTAAATCAAAATGTCATAAAATCAACCTTCCCGCAAAAATGATAGACTTCTCTCTGATCATGTATGCTAGACTTCTCCAATCATTTTAGTTCAGTTAAACTCCACCCCTTTCTTACAATCGAGTGCAAGTTCACATTAAGCCAATATGCCTCCATCCAATCAACAACTGATGGATAGAACCAAGACCCTAACCAACATTTTTCTTTTATTCCCAGTTATACATGCAAATGAATTTACATCCAAATGAATCAATTCACTGGAATGAATCAACCTTTCAAACACTACATAAGCGAGAGCATGTTTAGAGCAAAATTATTCACTAGAATGAATCAGACTTTTTCCAGCTGCATATGAGATCGTTTAGGATGAACCGATTCACTAGAACAAACCAGACTTTCCAATGTAACGAAGAGAATCGTTTAGGTGAGTATACATGTGATTATCCCCTCTGTTTCCTGTAGTTTACAATGAAACAATTTGACATTTCAACCCATTCGTAAAAAAAAAAAAAGAAGTTTGTTACTAGAAAGACACTACTTTGAAAAATCAGCTGGACTACTGTCAGACTACTAACAAATGCAGTTAGGATATTTTGCTAGTTGTGCTAGGATTGCTTTTAAACAAAACAAAAATATAGGGAATGAAATGCTCTATTTTCCTGGTTGACGGACAGAGCCGAATCACTTGTGTGCTCTTGACAGCACAGCGGATCCCAGTGATGATGCAAGTCCAGACCTCAGGCCCAGCTACAGTGAGTCACAGAGCAGAGCAGGCTGTTTGGATCACAAAAACTCATCTATTATTACACCACACATGTCACAACTCCCAGTGGCCCCCAAGAGCCTGACACACACACCAAAACAGCTGCAGACACTTATACATAAACACATCACCCACTGAGACAAGCCAGAGATAATAAAGAGCACACTTATATGGATACATAGACAACTCAATAAAGCACTTCTGTATAACACTTCTCATTGTGCACACACTTATTTACTATAAAAAGCATACTGAAGACAGTGCTGTGTTATCACTGTTTTCTCAACAAAATGTGATAATTTGCTACATTGGATGATCCAGGTCCAACAATGTAGTGCATATCCAAATCCTTTCAAGAAGGTTAAAAGCACAGTATGCAAGTTTCACCGCTAGAGGTCGCTTATTCAAAATAATAAAGGCTGAGCTTGATGATGCCGTGAATGAGCGTGAAATCATACGAGTTGTCGTCTTCACCTCCACAGCCGAGATGGAGAGCAATCCGATGGGACATGTTCATGGGTGAGCTAAAGTATTAAAGTTTTTTAATGTTACTGTGGTATGAAGCAGGGCGCAGCTGAGAGCACGGGATGTTTTACGTTGCTTTTTTTTAAATTGCTGCCAGTCCTTTTATTTGTACTCTATATCTAAAATTGTGGAGTAATGCGACGCTGTTTTACTTTGTCAAAACAATAATGCTAAAAATACATTTGAGTGTGTGAAAGTTATGTTAACGGTACTCTGTGAGTTCGCTCGGTGGCTGGTATGAGACAATGCACAATTGCACAATGCAGTAGATCGATAATAGAATAGCAAATTAATAAAAGCTGGATGACTCATGTTGCTAAATGGCATGCAATTCATTTTAAAACATTGAGAAAATGCTGTATGTATAAATACTTTAAGCTGGGGCCACACTAAAAGATTTTCAAAATGTGAGAGACCACAAACATGATAAGAAATCATGGATGTAACTGTTTTGTTCCTCTAGTGCGTGGAGTGCTTGCGATGTGATCTGGAAAGCACACCACCACACACTAACAGATTTCATTCACAAACAGAATCCTGCCTCTGAACACGGCAAATCTCGCAAAATATCTCGCCGCATTAAACGTGACTTTAAAGTAAACAAACATGGCGGATGACTGTCAAGAACAAATGGCGTTTACTTAATGGACTGCTTTTTACACCAAAAAATTTTGGGGGGTGGGGGGGGGGGGGGGGGTGTTTAGATGAAGTCGTGGAGACGGTGTGAACATGGACTTTACATGTTACGGCGCAAGCTGGAAGTGAGTCTTCTGTCAGCTCGCTTTCTGATTGGGTATTGTTTCGTTTCACGTGATAATCTCCAGAGACATCTTATCTCATGACATACTTTCTTCTTTGAGACAAAATAATATTTTTAAGAATCTAATGGTCTTTTCCATACAATAGCAGTTCATACTTGCCAAGCATGTTATGCTCCAAAATAAAGAAAAGCCAAAAAAAAAAAAGCTTTGTGTAAGGCACAGACCAAAATTCTAATTTGTTCTCAAAAACAAGAACTCAAGAACTGCTAAAACCGGATCATTAAATTAGTGAGTTGAACTGATTCATGAATGAATCAGTCCAATCTGTGAACCAGATCAACCGGTTTACTGAAAAGAAGCAATTCAAAAGAATGATTCATTCACTGATCCGTTTTTTTTTTTTTTTTTCAACGAACTAACTCGATTCAGTCGCAGCAATTAACGGCTTACTGAGGGTAAAATGATCAGTGAATAATTACTTTTTACTATGGTTGTATGAAAAAGAGCCATGTTAATTTTCTTGAACATTTACCTTTTCGTGTCACACAGAAAGGAACAACACGAGGGCAAGTAAATAATGACAGAACCATTCCTTCAATACAAACACGGCTGTGTTTCTCCCTAAGAGACACACAAAGAGCAAAAGGTGCAGACCACAAGCAGGTGCTCAGCAGAGGAAGTGAAGGTGACTGGACGACAGCGGGCGGGCAGGGCGGCTCTGACTGCTGAAAAATGAATGCAGCAAGCGGGCGGTGCTTCAGGGCCACTTTCCAGCACTAAAGACCAACAAGATCAATTACCGAGTGGAGATGTTTCTCAGCGCCACAGTGAGCGGCACCTTAATGAGAGAGGTTTCCATTACCTCCATAAATGGCCTAAGAGAGACGCACTGATGAAGCAAGAGCCGTAATAGCCTTTCTCTCTTTTCCTCCCTAATGACACTGCAAGTGGATTACGCTGCCAATCCAGCCATCCGCCGTGTTTATCATTTATGTAAATAACGTCAGAGTCACTGACACAATGTGGGGAGATGGCTGAAAGCGAAGCACGGAGGAGCAAGGGTGTGGCTTCTATGGCTTTACGTGAGGCGCGAGAATATTATCTGGTCGATTTTTTTTTTTTGAACATGCAATGTCAGTGCAGTGTGCAACTGCTTTAAGCGACAGTGTGTGTGAATACGTGAGAAAGAAGTTTGCAGGTTTGTGTGTTCTCACTTTATATTCAGGTGAGAGTAAATGCCCTCCACTTCTGCATCAGACAGGTTTTTCTAATATGCGCCATCTGACTGAAGTGGGATTGAAAAAAACATCAGCAGAAATATACACAAGTGGCAATAATCCTCTGCCCCCAATACTTGTGCTGTGCAATAAGCAAACTGAGCTTATCAGGAGCAACCACCACTCCTTTTAATAGCCACCGTGATGCAGTCCTTTCAGGCTGGTTTCTGTTCCTGCTTTTTCAAGAGCTTTACTGAGTGTGAGTGTGTGTCCTAGTCCTCTCTTTTTCCCCATGAACAGTACATGTTAGGGTTGGGGGAAAAAAAACTCTCATTATTTTATTGTTTTAGCAATAAAACAGCCATCAGTCAATAAGATTCAAAATGTTAATGCAGTAAAATACTGCAAAAATATTTTTCAAAAAACTGATGAAATGTCCAAGTTGCAAACCTTTTTAAAGATAACGCAATTAAATCATTAAATCAGTTTTAAATGCATATATTGAAATGTACAATTCAAATTGATTCATTATAAAGATGTTTATGTATAAAACTTTCCAGCTTTCCATATATATATATATAATAAATCGATACTTCTATTCAGCAAGGATGCATTAAATTGATCAAAAGTTACAGTAAAGACATTTATAAAAGAAACAGAACTTTCTATTCAAAGAATCCTGAATAACAATTGTCCACAACTGTTTTCAACATTGACAATGACTTTTTTTTTTGCATCAAATTAGCATATTAGAATGATTTCTGGAGTAATGATGCTGAAAATTCAGCTTGCATTACAGGAATAAATTATATTTTAAAATAGAAAACAGTTCTTTTAAATTGTCAAAATATTTAACAATATTACTGGGGGTTTTTTGTATTTTTTATCAAATAAATGCAGCCTTGGTGAGCATAAGAGACTTCTTTTAAAAACATAAAAAAAAATCTTAACGATGCTAAACTTTTGAAACAGCAGCATACACATAATCCATACATCAATCAGTCTTATTACAGTTAATGGCTGTGTATCTATCCAGGTATTTAGACCGTTTCATTATTTGGTCACACAAGTGCATTAATGCACTTCCTCTTGTCTGTTTTTACAGGCTCCACTGAATTACTTCTGCAGTGGTTCGATTTGTGAGGTTGTTTATCAGGCAAAACACAATGTGCTCTGTGAGCAACTGCGCCAGGAGACTCAGAATGTCAATGACGCAGGGCTGCATTACCAATTCAAAAAAAACAAAACCTAATAAACTTCGCTGCTGCCAGATGCAACTCCTTGACATACTGAGCAGCATGCAGACTACAGGCTATATGATTCAACTGACCTTATGCAATCATGACCCATAGGAGGCATCACGGATGAGTGAATCACAGCACAGAGAGCATAATCATGCTGCATTTGCTGCATGTCACAGAAACCTCAAGCACAAGCAGAGGAAGTTTACATACAAAACCCTCATCTATCCAAGCAGTCTGGAGAATAGGACCATATAAAAGCCCTGCAGTTACACTGTTGACACCATGCTAAACACAAAGTGGGTTTGCACTTTGCACACAAATTAAATTTTCATTTTGTCATGTTTTACATATATGCACACGTCCCAGACTTCATTAGCAGGCTACATGATCTCTTTTCAAAAGGCCAAACATCCCATTTCAGGACTTTAACGATGTGCCTCTGGTGTTAAAAATGAATCGCCATCTTCTAATCTAAACACTGGCCATTCAGATGCGCATGTTACCAAAGCGCGAGGAAAGGGATTATGTAAATATTAGCTGTTGACATAAGAGTGCGACTATATTTCAGCAAACTGACAAGCTGAGCTGATGAGGAACAGGCGATAACAAAATCAGCCATGGACGCTAATGTCAACTGATGTAAATTGTCCCTCTCCTCCTCCTACTGCCAAAAGCTAGTTCAACTCATCAACAACAGGCCCGTCATAATCTATAAGACATATTTCTCAAACAGTACACACACATAGTGTTACAACACAAACACTGAATATAGTTTTCTTTTTTTATTCCTATAATAGTCTATTTTACAAACGATATAGACTTGTTTCATTAAATGTAATGAACAAAGGTAACTTGTTCCAATCTTCTACTGGCAACAAACATTTTGCAAACAAGTTTCAAACTCAAGTTTGACTCAATGCTTAACAGCTGCTTAACCAAAGTGACATTGGTTGGGCCAGTGTTGTTTTGTCTTAACACCCACGTAAACCAATTGCAATTCTGTTTGATGCCACTTTTGGTGCAGAAACTACACATCAATATGGGTTTTTCAATATTATCTAGAAAAAAACATCTCCTTTTAAATTTCTAAAGGGATGTTCTACATATTGCATGGCACAAAAAAGTAATCCGAGCCACATTATAGTGAGTAGAATGCTCTTACTGGGTGAACTATGCCTTTAACAGCAGCACAAAACAATTCAAGTGGGATGTTCAATCATGGTGTTTAAACAGGGTTACAGCATGGACGAGGGAGGATGCTTCTTCTGCTTACCATTCCATCTCTGGAAATCAGCGTCCGTGCCACAGTCACCCCGGCTCTTCCTGACAGACACGCATGGCACAGCGCATCCAGGCAGCTTAGACGTGAAATTCAAGCTTGTTAGTATACATCAGCCAGCCACTACGCTCACTGCGGCTCAATATCCAGGGCGCAAGTCTCACTGCCATTTCATGTTAAAGGCCAAACAGAAGCAGACCTCACTGTGCTCTTCAACGGAATGTTCTAGACTCTGCCCCAAGGCCACTCAGGACATTATCATTGAAAACTCACAGGAAAGGCCATTGTGTTTACAAGAGGCAATTTCCTCCTTCAAATCCTTTTGTGTTTCCCAGTTAATGCAAATGGACCGGATGCTGCGCGTCTCTGCGAATGGATGAGAGCAAAGATGACTCCGACTTTTAACACCAGGGATCCGAGCGGTGCAGAAAGCACTTACACGATAGCGGCGAGTGATTTATCTTTGAAAATGTAAAAGCCCTCTTGGTCTTGCAGGAGATCCTAGTAGCGCAACATGGATACGAAAGCAAACAAATGGAAACATCAGCATGCGCCACAACCAGCTCCTCAACCTCTGGTGAAGTAAAGGTCAAACCGTCATTCTAGCCCCTCATGAAAATAAAGGCATGTTGAACAGAGGCTGATAGTGACCTACAGTAAATCATGTGTAAGGTAGGAGTGCTTAAGTCATATCATGAGCACATTTCAAACAATGATTACATGCTCTCTGAAATGCTTGATTCTGAGACAATCATGGCATTCACAATTAATTTCTTTTTCTGTAAGGACCAGACTACTCTGTACTCTGACCGTTAGCCCCAGACACCAATTTATTACGTTGCTGTAGTAGTTTGCTTTTCTCCATGTACTCTTTGGCCTCACATAATAAACTAATTTTACATTAAATCAATATGTCATGGTTGTAATTGCAAAACCAACCAGTTTCGCGTGGGGATACTGATCGCCTTGTCATAACAACAACTGGCTGATTGTACACAAGTATCATATGCACATTGCACGCGCGATATATACCATTTTAGCATCGATATCGAGATAGTCACATCAGGATGTGTGATGTCAAGTATAGGGATCGTAGAAGACACGGTTCAGAACGCACGATTCTCAGATTGATTGCAAAGTTTAACCATCATAGAGTGAAAGCATGTGTTTTAGATCCTGTCAGTTTAAACATTCAAGAGACCATTCCAGCGCAAGAAGCAGCAAAAGAGAACTCAATCTGGACATCACGTCCCATTTTCTGTACACGCACAGACAGCACGCGAACACAGAATTGCGTTATTTTCCGAGTCTATTTGTGAGTAGTGTCCTTTAACAAAGATTCATTATACAGTGAAGACTATGCAGTGTTGTTTTACATTTGATTATTCAATTTCTGCACCTGAATACTGTTAGACTTACCTGAAAAACATAAAGCACTGTTTATTTAATTTGTATCTTTGTTCTATTGTATATCTAAGCTTGTAATTTGTTTATTATTTTCTATGCAGATTCACTGCACAACAAAATCACCCCACTCATTCTAGAATGGTTAATTCTTTCCAAATAAAGCTATTCAAGTCATCTGGTGAAACTGCTTACATATCACAAATATATATATATATATATATAGAGCAGTAAAACAAAACGAATCACATCAGGTTTTTCCAACGCTATCTCACAACGCTACTCTCACTTAATTAGGTGGCTAATTAAAATTCGTACGAATTGCCGTGAGATCAGGTTGGTTTTTTCCAATATCGTGCAGCCCTATTGTGCATTCTCCCTTACACAGTCTACATCAGGGGTTTTCAAACTGTGGGTCGCAGATTGGGAAGAGGTGGGTTGTGCAATCACTATATTGGCTGCAGCTGAATTTACGTTTCATGAGTGACACATACAGACAGGTTGCACGATGAACCAACGTTAAATAGATATCGCTATATTTCTTAGAGCGATTTAAAGTTAGATAAATATGTCAGTATTGTGTTTCATGAAGCGCGCGCGTGTGACTTGATGTGATAACAATGTTCACCGTCTCAGAGCGGCTTCGGTTCATTAAGCAGTTTGGTGCGCATTATTAACAAGAAGAAACTTGTTTACTCCAATCACTGCACTGCATTCCGCATGAGATCGCATTACACCGAAGAATTCAAATGCCACAAAAGGCTGATTCAGGTCTGGGCTGCGTTTCCCAGAAGCATCGCGAGCTAAGTTGATTGTAGAGACCTGGTGGCAATGGTTCTACGATCTACTTTGGCATACGATGCTTTTGGGAAACGCATTAATCTCTGTCGTCTGTTCAACACAGCGCTGTTGTCTTCCAGAGATATGGTCGTCGTAAGAGTGCGTTGTTTTGTGTTCCCTCGCATGCATTTTGATACCTACCAACCAACGCATAAGGAAAATATATATGTAAAAAGCATTTAAAATGTGTACACACACAATTCTAGGTTAAAATTATTTTGGTGGGTCTTGAGATAGATTATTCTTGTCTATGTGGGTCCTGGAATGGAAAAGTTTGGGAACCCCTGGTCTACATTACTTGTCTTTTAGACATCAAATGGTCGACTTTAACCAAAGAATGTGATCTTGTGTCTAGTTCCCAACAGACATTTCTTTCTAACAGCTGCCTAATTATTAATCAACACTTTACTCTTGTAACATGAAACACTAGTAATGAGAAAACTAAGACCAGTAAGATCATGGGCAAAATTAACTCATTTAAATGAAGAGAATCATGACAAACCACTAATGTATTTGACAGACATTAATCAAATAGAGAATTCAAGCCGGTGACTGATATTTAATGTGCCACCAAAATACAGAAAGTGCTTTGAATTATTGATTAGCAGGGAGCAAGACGATTTTAAACAGCTCTGCTCCTACAATCAATCATTCATGCACTTCCCAGCGAAAACACTTCACTCCTTCAAGTGTCGGATCTCACCTAAAGTTAGAGGGCCTACGCTCTGATACCTCACTTCAATTGAAGGATTAAAATAAAGCAGACAAGATTTACCGCCCCCAAACAAAGTCTAAATTGTATTTGATAAAATAGGTCCCTAGGTCAAGGATTTTAACAAATAAATTCGGTGTGGACAAACAAACCACTCATCTCCCATATCTTTGACAATCAGACATTTACAGCTGCACTGGGAATCATTTTCCAGTTAGTTTAATTGCAGACTGACTAAATTAAAATTAGAGCCAGGCAAATATTTTCTATTAGGTCATGCCTACGCTAAGCATAATCAAACTCGCACCCACTCTGACTAATGGAATACAGAGTATCTGTGTGCAAAGTTCTTTGGTGCCAATCGCCCAATTAGTGTCCGCATGCAAGTGCTTTCTGCCCAGGCATCATAACATCAAAGGCTTCCATCCATGAAGGAGTGTACCTGCCAACATCAGAGCTGGTTATTGTCTTCAGGAGTCACTGAAACCTCCTACAAACATCTGGGGTTTCCTTTATCAGCAAAAACAAGAAGTGCAATGATCTGAAGGAAAGGCATGGCTGATAATGCCATAATCCATCTTGGGGATCTTGAGGACACTAATTACAATTTTAGCAACAACTCTAATTGTAAACAGTACTCTAATTGTAAATTACCAGCAACAGCATGAATTAATAATAATACTTTTATTATAAGGATGTATTCAATTGAACATAAGTGACAGTAAAGAAAATTTCAAATGAATGCTGTTCTTTTGAACTTTCTATTAAATCCTGAAAAAAAGTTCTGAAAATCTTTCAACTGTGATAATAATAAGAAAAGTTTCTTAAGCACCAAATTATATTGAAATAATTTCTGAAAGACTGGAGCAATGGCTGCTGAAAATTCAGCTTTGCCCTCGTGTTTTCTTTTAGTGGAAAAAGTTATGTTTTCAGGGTGGAACAGGGGAATCCCTTCTGAGGTCAAGGCTTTCCTTAGACAGTTATCCTGGGTTCCAAGACTGTGACTAAGCTCCTATACTTTCCCTGCCAGTGCAACCCTTTCCTTCTCTCCATACATCGATTTCGTCTACAGTCTGCAATGACATTCAGCAAGATGTCTGTCATTGCTTCTGATTCTTCTCTACAACAACCAAATGACCTTTGATTGAGTATAATAGCTAAAAGCCCTCTTTCAGCTTTGCTGAGATCATATCTGTTCTGTACATAAAATACTGTAGAGAGTTAAAGTGGGTCTGAAATAGGGATGGGGAAATAAATCGATTCACACATGAATTGTGATTCTCTCTTTTAATAACATCTGTTTCCTGTGGGGGGGGGGGGGGGGGCATATCTGTCATGGCAATAATAAAAATATAATTGAAACAATGTTATGAAAATGAATGTTGACAAATAAAAATTTGACATCAAAATATGTCTATGAAAATTTGCCTATAAAAATAACACTGCTAGATTATCAATAATATCAATGTTTTCAAAAAGAAACATCCAAAACGAATAGCTACATGTTGTGAAGCTGAAAAATGAATGAACAGCACTAAACCGAGGCCTATTCTATACATATGAGATTAATCAGATATCCTATATACACAACATAAATGTTACATTACAACTTGTATCTGCACAAAAGGAAGCAAAATCAAGTGAACTTACCCTGAGTTACGTGCTAGTCAGAAAGTTTTACTCCAGTTGTGGATCCATTCTTGCCGTAACAATGCTCTAAAACAAGGCTTACGTTCACACTCTCAGTCCAAATTCGATTATTTGTGTATCCGTTTGGAATCTGATCTAAAATGAATGAGTCCACACTGTTCAGATCCGATTTGTGTGTCCCGTGGCGCTCCATACGCCAAAACAACAACAACAAATGCAACATGAGCGGTTTGCAATACATATATCGTTTTATTTACAACATGACAATATGTAGCCGCCGTGCTGGACTACTACGTCTTCTGAAGCAGCGGCAGAAGCATAGGCTGGTATGTGCAGCTTTATTCTATGTTGTCGACATGTTTTCAAAACATGTGTCCTTTACATTAGCATTTTCTGGGCGTCCGGCACTTTGCAACAACACAACCTTGTTTCTGCAGCGACTTTCAGCATGTTTCCTATAACAACATCTGACGTTTACGTGGCGTGAGAGTCACAGACCACAAAAAATCCTATCAGAGCAGTCAGACTGAAACGGATTTCCAGAAATGCGATCTGAATAGGATTTCAAACAACATTTGAATGAAGCTTGAAACAGATTTGTAAAAATGTGATTTTTTTTCCCAGTCACACTTGCTATATCTGATCGGATTTCATTCGGATATGCCCAAAAATCTGATTTAAACTGACACTCTGAACGAACGTAGCCTAAAGCACAAAGAATTCACAACATTCTATACGACAATTCACGATGACGTCACAACAGTAATGGACGATCTTCCGGGTGGCAAAAGCCGAAGCGTTCCTATGGCAACGCTAGTAAATTGCTTGGAAGGGAGACCCACCGTCGACTGTAAAAATGTAATAAAAAAAAAAATTTATTTAATATAATGCGTTTTTTTTAATCATAATAACAACTGTGTTTAATGATATAAGTAAGAAAAATAATAAATATGTAATATAGTAGGCCTACACATAATTAGAAAAATACTCTCTAGCTCTTTTTTCTAGCCAAAGTAACGTGCCATAGCCTTTCATGGTCATTAAATGGCTTTCCTGAGGTAAATGTAATGTGACATTGTTCTCCAGCTGTTATATTAACCTGTTTGTGCGGTTGAAAAACACTGATTGGTCGATATTATGTATGAGGAATATACATTTCGGTAAGTTGTGTGTGAAAATGGATGTGTGGCGTGAGAGCGTGTGAAAAGTGACAATTGCGTGAGTCTCACGGTCAATGCGTGAGAGTGGGCAGCCCTCTTTTACTTCAGGCAGTGACTGGCAATGAGTCTGATCTTCAAAAGAGACAAGTTTACTAATATTAGTCTCGAATTTCCCCGGCTGAAGATAAATGCTCTGCTATGATTTTGTAGATGGACCGTTTTGAGAATACACGAAGCAGAGTTGAAGGACAAGCAGGGTTGGCAGCAGAAATGTAAACTAGTGGTCGACCGATATATCGCCGAGGCCGATATATCAGCCGATATTTGGATTTTTTTAGATACCGGCATCGGCCGATAAATATTTCCGTTTGGCCGATATATTTCAAAACAGTTTGTGACAGTGCATTAGCGCTTTTTTCCACTGGCGCGAGCAGAGCGAGTATGAATGAACTGAATACGCTCGCTGTGCTCCGCCCAGCACGATAAGACAAGCCACTCAGAAGTGAAGCAGACATCTGACAGACACAGTAAATGACCAATCAGCATTCGCTTTCTAACCTGACGCTACATTGTGTTACACACAAAAACACTCCGGCGTGCAGCAAAGTCTATTCAAACAGTACCGTGATGTGTCAGATCTGCAGCCCAGCGACAGCTCCAGTGGGGGGTCACAGATGTGATATAAACGAATTCAAACAAAACTGAAAACATTTTACCTCACAAACAGTCAAAAATCCTCTGACTGGCTGTTCCCTATACGCGCGCTGTTCTCGGTTACGTTTAAAAAACTAGACGCTGTTTCCTCACGGACTGAAAAGCTGGGTCGCGTGCACTACAGATCAGTGATCGCGTGAGGTGGATGAGAAGAGAACACTGTATGGTATAATACTAATAATAATACGTTTGGGGGGAAAAATCCTTGAAAATGTTATTCACTATCTCTATCTGCTGTATTTAATCAGGCGTAATATTGTGTGTATAATACCTTTTCATATGTTCCGGTCGGATTTGATGTTAATCGAGCATGCAAATACATGTGACGGCTTGCAAAGTTTCAAAGAAACTAACAAGCAAAACTAAACAGACATAAATCATTATTATTTAAATATACTTACAGTAAAACAACCTGTTTAAACTAAATAGTGTAAATAAACTATGTGAGATTTTTATTTAACTATGTATATTGTACATAAAATGTATGGAATTGCACATACTATTTTGTCATTATTTATGAATATTGTTTAGATTGGTTCATTAATGATCCATGTTATTTGTAACCTGAAGCAGCAGTAATTATTCAAACTTTATTTATTGAAGTGTTACAGTACCTCATTTGTTTACATTTTAATTACTTAATTATTAAATATGTTTAATTGCAAAAAGAATTTTGCATAAATATTATGTACAATAAATTAGAGCTGTGTTGAAAAAAATCGATTTACCAATTCTGAATCGATTTTCATATAAATTTCTAAAGATCGATCCGTAACTCAGAGGATCGATTTAATAATAGGCTTACATTTTCCCTGTGAACTTTAACTTGCTGCGACTGGGAGATCCCTATGCGCATTGAAAGGCTTTCACTCAGCGCGCACATTGTTACGACAACGGACTTTGAATGAGTCACTAAACCGTTTATTCAACGAACACGTTCAGAAAAGCTGATTCATTAAAAGAGATAATGAAACAAGGTGTTATTTATTTTTAACTTTGAGTTCCACTTTTCAAGGCTCAGCTAAGCAGCAATGCGTCGCATGGGTAACGCTGAAAATGCTTCATTAAAGACCAATATGGCATTGATTCAATGCGCGACTCGCTGATTTTATTTCCCCGCGGCTTCCTCGCACTGTGGGAAGCTGACCAGCGCTGCTGCTGACGCGCATTTCCGTGACGTGAACGTTAAAAGGACTATACGACAAATATTTCGCTTTCCTTTTACACGGCAACCTTTCCACGAATATGATTTCAAAGACAGACGCAAGTATTCGCACGCGCTCTGCCGATCTCTCTCATTCACTGTCTGTGTGGGAAGCCGTAGGCTACAAATCACCATGATAAACAGTCTTGTTATCATTATGAACTTGTTCAACATTCAATACACATGCATGAAGTTCAAAACAAGAAGGGTATAGCCTTATAAAAAACCGTGAATATTGCTGCGGTTACTTCCAATCCTCTGCGGTTGACTTGTCAGTGTGTGGTACTACAAGATTGCGGATATCGCGTCAGCCCTACTACTGCTGCTGATATACTGCGTCCTCTGTCGTCTACACCAGTGCAAGTTTGTGAAAGCAGTTGTATCAACACTCTGGAAGGGGGATTGTTCTTTACAACCATCCATACTCAGTTGAATGTCTATAATAATAGTATCAATATGTTGCATACAGTCCTTCAGGTAACAGCTGAAAAAAAATGCTTTTTTCAAAAACACTGATCTAAATCTCGAAGATCAGATCGGATCGAATCGAATCGAATGATGATAATCGATTCAAGATCTTGAGAATCGAAATCGACTCGATTCTTGAAATTTGAATCGAAACCCAGCCCTACAATAAATGTTCATTTAGTTTCACCTATATTCTTTGTCTCTCATTTACTGTATTCACATGTACTGTATCGGCCTCATATCGGCCAGATTGCTTTCTCAATATCGGCATTGGCCATTAAAAATCCCATATCGGTCGACCACTAATATAAACGTTGGATAAATCATAATTAAGGGCATCATAAAGATTTCCTACTTTTGACGACACAACGTCCACTCGCTAGCCTATAACCTCCTCACCCACAAGAAATCGCTACAACCCCTACACCTTTTGCTGTATCTCTGGCAGCGCAACCCCAAACACAAGACGTTTTCATCATCGTTTCAACTTTGATCAACAACAATGTGTTTAACTATGTAACTGTTACAGTAGCCGGCTGGATCTCAGGTAGTCAGTAGAAGCTGCTCGCGTTCTGCCACCCGGAAGTATCTTGGTGCCTATTGTTTACAAACATTCTGAAATGCCGTATAGAGTTCTCATTATAATTAATGTACATGGCAAATTGGCGCTGCACATCTTACAACTGTATTTTTATCTACTTTATAAAGTGATTCCAGACATCCCTTCGCATTTTCAACGCCACGACGAGAAATGGTTTTAACTCAACTGAAAACGCTCACTCTACTCAGCGCCAGTTCGAATTAGCGCAAATTGCTTGAATGGTGGGTTCATTATTCTTAATGAAAAACACAACTAAGTCTTTGCATGTTCCCTATTAGCATTGGGTTTAAAGCCAAATAGGCGCCATTACATTTCGCTTTAAAACCAAATCTTCCACCATGTCAGTCAGATCATCACTGATAAATGAAATCTGACCCCTGCTGCTGATCTGGGCTGCGACTCTTGTTCGGCTCACGCTGGAACAGACGCGTTCGGTTTTTAATTGTTGTGTCTGTTCTCTAACTGACCTAAATCATTTTTATTACTATAAATAAAAATTATGGTGGCAGACAGTGCTGCGGTGGGCAAGTGATGTACTGGTGTTGCGGGACTTGCGGCTGAACACCTTGTAACACTGGCTATTAGGGATGTCAATTTTCACAAATTCCCATGATCGATCGTCGTTTAAATTAACGATCAATTAATCGATTAATCCTTAGCATTAATGGCAAACAGCACATGGTCTGCAAATGCTGCTCAAAAAGCTATGTTACTCACCAAATTAATAAGAATGTTTTTTAATCTAAATAAAGGCTTAGTAGGATTGTAAAATGTTTTGATGTGATTGATAAATTAAATTAACTATTTAATATATAAATATAACGACAAATACAATGTGTCACCAACTCCGCCTCAAATGCGTGCTTGTCAGAATGTGTGACTGTTGTGGAAGTGCTAGAACAACGCACTGAAAACGGCAACTAAACCCAATGAATTCACAACCATTTAATAAAATAGTGTTCTCATGTTATGTAATATGAAAGTCCCAAATTAACCATCGTTATTATTAATACACTGCAGACTCAACTCTCGGGTATCCAAGGTAAATCATCAACACTATCATCCCTTACATGTGTTTTATTTAACTAAATGCATCATAATCAGCTAAAACGCATGGGCAGGTTACTTAACTTCCTGAACAAGCGCTCCCGAGTCCGTGTTGCTCTCACATTCACGCGAACCGCGGCACGGGCCCGCCATGCACGCAAGTGTAAACGCAAGCTACATAACTGCGTGCCTGCCTGCTTTCAGCGCGACTCATAGTGGGCTAGTCCAGACTCTTTCAATTCAATTCCAATTTATTCGTATAGCGCTTTTCACAGAAAATGCATTGCATCTACTTTACTATTCAGAGTGATGTTATCAGTTATGCTTTTCAGAAATGTACATAAATTAATCATTATTAGCTTACTGTACATTTTTTAAGGCAGAACAAAGAGCTAATTTAAGTAATACATACATGTTTGTTATTAGAGGATTAGATTAGGACTCTGACTAATATGGTATAGCCTAATGGAAATGCAGATACTTAATGCTTAGATTGTTAATACATAATGTTTTTGAACAGGTGACATTTTATGTTTTGGCCCTTCAGTTGAGTTCAAAATAAAATGGACACAACGAAATAAACACTTGATTTTTTTTTAATTAGTCGTTTAGATTAGTCGACTAATCGTAAAATTAGTCGAAATTCACTGTCTCCTCAAAAGAGTCCGTTTGAAAAACACAATATACTATTGACCCGCGTTCTGTTTTCTATCATGCGCCGTGCACGTTTGCGATGGCATAAGATGCACGCAAACTCAACAGGGTTCGAAAGAATTGAGTGTGAAACCAGACCAACGCTGCGGAGGGCGCCGGGAACAATCGCGCTCGCGCTCGGACTCGGACCGCAGCAAACGAGCCCACTGTGAAAGCTCCGTCACCTGCCTCCGCAATTTTTCATATCAAAGCAGTGAAGGTGGGCGGGAACGTGAAGGAAAATGATAGCAGATAAACCAGCAGGGCGCGCACGGCACACAGACTGGTGTGTGGAGGTGAATTACAGTGAGCTGTTTGTGACGGGAGACCAAAAATAAATAGCGGTCAATAGTAAAACGACACGTCGACTAAAAAAATTGCCGTCGACTAATTTGCATGGTCGATTACGTCGACTAAGTCGACTAATCGCGGCAGCACTACTCACTTCTGAACTCTTCATTCCTCTCTTCATTAAAGCTCCAGGTGAAGGGTTGCCAGATAACACAAAAAAGAAAAACAAGCCCTTAAAAACACAATATATTAAGCAGGCATGGCAAATCTGTACATGGGGCACAAATATAAACAACAATATAAAAAGTATTACCAATATCCTACAAAAAGGCAGGAAATTTAATTTATTATGAATAAAATAGGTAAATATAATCAATCTAGAATAGATTTGAATCGAATCGTGACACTCCAAAAGATTCCCATCCTTAGTCAAAAAAGACAGCTTTGGCTAACTGAGGGATCACATCAGAGTCTCAGACAGGAAATATCCTGGAATTATTGACAAGTGCACAACACCTGCCTGCTATTCATGGCAGAATTACTTTAAATGTCTGAATTGGACAACAAGTAAAGACTATTTGAACATGAACCAACCACTTCCATAAAGTCACAAGACGGTCCTTAAAAAGGTAAATAATCAGTGGGTGTTCTGCTATGCATCACTCCGATTGTGATGACAGTATATAATCTGACTCATTATTAGCAAATAATATGTTATTATTGAGTAAATTACAGGAAACTGATATTTATCTTAGCAATAAAGTCACAATAAGTTATAACACGTCCTCCAGACTTAACAGGGCTAGGCATCGTGTACATAAATATGGCTTTAAGAAGCGAAATCGGCAGTGATAGAGCACAGCTAATTATCCTCCGAGATGTTTTTGACAGCAATCCCTGAGCCAGTAATGTGTCTTGGCTCTCATCCAGTCAATCTTGTTTATTTGATTTCAGTCACAGTCGACCTAGTGTACAACGAGTGCAAGCACAAGTCACTCAGTAAAAACTGAAAACAACACCCCACAAAAAACAAACCATTCACAATTTCATATATTTGACCATGTTAGTCATTATTAGCGCAGTCACCAATTCATCAAATTGTTTATGAAAGTAGAAGGTACAGGCTTTGTATAGAGGCCAAACAATTGTTGAGGCCAAAAAATGTTGTGGCCCTATGCAAACAAATGTCACGACATGCCACAATTTGACCATGATAAATGAGCAAAAACATCTGAATGCAAATTTAGATTTGTAAAAAAGATGTAACATAATTTAAAATGCAAAAATCAAGTAAACAATGGCTCTATGAACATCCATGATGCTACATTGAATAATTCAAAGCCCAGAATAATGTCCTAGACAACTTCTACATTTACCAGAGAAACCATAAACGATGAAGCATTTTGTTTACTTCGAATATGACAGTAAGTTAAGCTGATAAACTGTATATTTGTTTATAGTGCATTTCATTTTACTTTTATTACTGCGCTAGCAAATTAGCAACAAGAGCGTAAGAGGCCTACCACGTGTTAACCACAACAGAAATGTCTCCTGCGTTTGAAGTCTTTAGTAATGAGCTTATGCAAACATGCAATATTGATCTTTCTGCTCCTCTATTCTGAATGCCTTCTATAATAATTTCATAATCCATTGGGACGTGAGCATCTTGCCAAACATGTGTCATGACTTAATTAGCTATCAGAGAAGGAAAAGACTGCACCTGTGACTGACAGGCCCGAATGCAATCTGTCTGCACTGTCTTTCACTGAACAATACTTTGTGGGAAAGCTGAATAAACAAAATGTCAGATTCACTTCTGAGATAATTCACGGAAGCATAAGCGAATGATCAAATCCGCGCTCCTTTGAGAGCTGCATCTATCCAGGAGGCAGTTTTAGGGCGTCTATTGCGGTAATGGGATATAATTATTAATCTTCTCCTCAATTGTCATGACCAATTTGTAGAACAGTTAACTGTTGAAACTACCAAAATACAGACTGATACTATAGCTATCGAAATGAACTGAATTCTAATAAGGAAACCAACAGGATGAGATCAGGATGATACCCAAATGCTTAACTAAAAGTCCAAGAGCACTGGAGATGTTTTGCCAAGGACACATTCATCACCATGCACAAAGTCTTCCACACTTGTGACAGCCTACTGACTTCCTCCAACATCAATATTTTCCAGAAGAGTTTTCAGCTTGAGTTGTTACTCTGTCAGACAGGCAACTGTGAGAAATTTTCAGCAGTTTCTCCTCCCTCATACTACAAAAGTGGATCTGCCCATCAGAGTACATACTTCCAGGAACCTCGAGCCCTCCCGGAGTACAAACATATTAAAGTACATAAAAGCAACTTTCTCTTTGGTAAAGTCAACTTGGGATCAAAACTGACCCAATTCACGATCCGCCTTTTAAGACAGTTCAGAGAGCAAACACATTGTACACATTATTGATGCACATATCAAACATCATCAATATTATGTTATGGCTGATAACCGATAACTGGCCGATATTCAAATTATATACTATTTAATATATATATATATATATATATATATATATATATATATATATATATATATATATATATATATATATATATATATACATATAAATGAAAAATACTAGGAACTAAAAATCAATCTTTAAATGCTATAAGTTAATTTAGAAAATCACAACATTATATTGTAAAAAGGATATTCATTTTGAGCTTTGCTAAAAAATATTTAACAGTGTTATTACATTTTTTGTGTTTTAAAAGAATACCAAGTGAGTGTAGCAATGATAGCAAAGAGGACATGAACATGCAGATTTCCAATAGAGATCAACTAAAAATAAAAAAATTCCCAATTCATCTTACATTTCTAATTGAGATTAAACCTGGTACATTTCTAAAAGAACATTCCTTTTAGTTCATGAATCCCTCTTACTTTTCAATCCTTTTTGTAACAGCAACTTTTCACAAGCTGATCAATTGCAATAAACACAATCCTGCCCTACATTTTTTTTTCTCAACAGTATCCCGTTTCACTCACAAATACATCACATTACAGAAGTAAAATGAACAGCATTTTACAGTAACTTCAAGCAGGACACACTTTTGACGTCAGCAGCTTCACCCAACAGTTGACATTAGCTGTTTGAGACCTTCGGTGTATCAACATACAACTGACACTTTAAGACATTTATTCATTCCTTCATTCAAATCTAAATCCATGTTCATAACACCCCTATCTCTAACAACAACAAAAAACATAATTTCAGCTGACAATTCTGTCTTTATGGAAACGATAAGACATCTTTTTCAAAAAAACGTGACTTCCTTGCTGCCTCTGCGAACAAGTAACAGAATAAAGAAGATCCGTAGTTCTCTTATCCCGTTTAGTGTGTGTGTACTGACAGTACATCAGCTCAGAGTGACAAATGCCTGCCGCCACGGATGATGCCAGCCACCAGTGGCAGAGGGGAGCACAGAGGAGCACGGAGATGTGTATCAGACAAGTCAAGCTGATCTTGCTGATCTTCAGGACATGACGCACTCCGTCATGTTTCTGTCAGCCGCAACCAGTTTTGCTAGTAAGTGACATTTTGAGTTTGACAATCCTCATCTAATGATTTTAACCCTGTCTGACCCAAAGGCAAAACAGTTTGCAAGTTTTAAAATATTCTTCAATCTTGTAGTAGCATCTGGAACGCCTCAAACAAATCTGCAATGTAATGAGAGAACTTTTTTAGCATATTATTCCACTCTGATTCAAAATCAGGTCTTGAAAATCTTGTTTAATGTCTTTTAAAACAAAAGAAAACAAACAACTTTCCCCTTTTTAACAAACAATCCTGACAAAAGCACACAAAAACTGAATGATATCTTTACTCAAGATTAGCGTGGGGCAAACAAACAAACAAAAAAAAACATCTTACATTTGCTCAGGAGAACAACTCCCCCTTCCTTAATTCAATAAAAAGGCTTTTAGCCATCATAATGATTTACAAAGTGACGAGTCAAACAGATTTACAGCGACAGCCTGAAAGGAACCCAACACAAATACAATTACTATTCACGTGACTGCCACCGCCAACCCCCTCCACTCGCGGGAGGCCAAGAACGGGAAACACGCTAGTACAGACGCAGACCCTGAGCACTCTCAATTCACCCCTTTAAAAGAAGCCACCACCAAACAGGGTGGAGAGAAAGGCTGCCATTGTGGAAGTCACTTAAAGTGACAGACACTTGGAATGGTGGTTTGCTACAAGCCAGCCGCGATCATTATTCAATATCAGATGAGCTGGCGAACCATAGCCAGAGGGCAGTGACGTGTGGTAAATCTTTAGACACCAGCTGCAGCTAACATCACGGGGTACACCGCCTCATTATTAGGGTCAATTCTAGACAAAACACTGTTGTTCTTCTTTCTAAATAAACCACTTTTATTTTAATATAGAGACAAAAAGCACAATCGACCTTGATGACATGACACAAATTGTGTTGGGACTACACTGCTCTTCATAAAAACACACTGAAATCACAGAACACATTTTTGCCCATTTCATCATAACAGACTATCAAAGAAGGCAGAGAAAAATATTAATTTCTAACAAATAGCCACAACAGACCATTTCCGATCATTGTAATGTGATAAAAGTATATTTTAAGGATAAATTTTACACATAGCAACACAATAAAAAGTCAGCAACCATTGACAAATATAATGTATTTTTTTTGTTATTTTTAGATTTGCACTTCTTCGGTGTGACAAATGAATTTAATACAAAAAAATTGCAAATGTAGAAAAATCTAGTTACAATACAATCGATTTAGATAGCGTACAACATGTCACATTGCAACGCACTGCTTAAAATATCAATGAGCCAAATATAATATACACCTATAGCTAAATCGTTTAATGTACACCTAAAAAAATACTAATAACAAATCAATAACATAACATTTAAATTTAATTAATTTATATTTAATTAAAGGCACAGTATGCAAGTTTCACCTCAAAATTCAAAACAATAACAAAGGTGTAGATTGATGCCTTGAGTAGGCGTGGACTCATGGGTGATGTCGTCTTCACCTCCACAGCCGATGGAAAGCAATCCGATGGAACTCGGGCAGAAATCGTGTTCAAGGATGAGGTAATGAAATGAAGTTTTATCAACGTTACTGTGGTATGAAGCAGGATGGGACATATATGTTGAGCGCGGGAACGCAATGGCCAATCAGAGACATACATGTTGACCTCAGGAACACAATGGCCAACAAGAGTTGTTTAAGAATCTATTAGGGATGCACCGAATATTCGGCCACCGAAAATTTTCGGCCGAAAATGGCCCAAAAGTGCATTTTCGGTTTTCGGCCGAAAGACTTTTATCACCGAAACAATACGGCCGAAATATTGTGATGACACAAACAGAAACCGTAACCTGTACGTGCTTGTCTGAACGCAACTTGTCTGCAGTGTGGACGTATTTCAGTGTATCTGAACCCACGAGGAGACGGAAGCCTTGTTTATACTTTCGCCTGCATCCGCAGTGCAAGTCTCCACAGACAGCGCTCCAAACGGTCGAGGCGTTTATTATACTTGACTCGCTCGCCGTTGTACTATTCCTTGAAACGACAGGGGACGACTCAAGTAACTGTCCTCTAACCATTAGGAATCGGTGAGAAGAAGAAAGATAAACACATGACACATAAACACAATGTTTATTTTTTAGTATTCCACCACCAATACAAAAATAATCATGTAAAACCCAGTAAACCCTGAGATTATTACTTGTGACATTAAAAAAATATATGTATATGGGAACATGTATGTATACAACTAAATGAATGCTCTCTTAAATATTTTCTAATTTCACTAAACATATTTCATTAAGTTTCGTGTACATTTGTATTAAACATGGACCTTTGTTCATTAAAAAGGCTTTTTATGCTATTGTATGCTAATTTTTTTAAATGTAAGCAACTAATTTAGACGTGCAAACTAGGTGCTGGTGTGATGAGAAGTTCGTGCTCGGCTTTGTTTTTATGAGAGAACATTTCATTTTAAAACCTTTATGCAGGCCAGTAGATTATTATTTAATGTACACATGAGTGGGGTCAAGTTAAACATTTTAGTTTGAATTTTATTTTATACTGTGCATTGTGCTAAATAAATATTTGCATAATTTGTAATTGATTTATTCTTTGAAAATTTTATATTAATTTATGCAATTGGAATGCCTTGATTTTAGCAAAGTTTCTACACAGTCATAGCCATAAATGCAATGGTACTAATAATTGGCATAATTTCTTTCGGTGTTTCGGTTTTCGCGCCTTGGTTTCCTCTTTTCCGGTTTTCGGTTTCGGCCAAGAATTTTCATTTCGGTGCATTCCTAGAATCCATTCAACAGAGCTCAAAATGCTAGAGGGAAATGCTGGTATCGTAAAAATTTTTACATTTTGAATTCGGTTATGACAACGCCGGGGCATGATACAAACATGTTACTCATGGTAAATCAAGAAAACAAGAGATTCAAACAGCAAGACTAACCATGTAACAATGATTAGTTTTCTGTCGATAAAGGTATCAAAACAGTTACTGACCTGTCTTATAAAACACAAAGTGTATTAAAGCATCTTTGGTGTTTCCATGGTTTCTATGGAAGTAAAACTGGTAATCAAGGGTAAAGCGGATATGACATCATTGGCAGGCGACACAATGACACGAGACGTTCAATTTTTTACATTCAATTAAATAAACTAAATAAATTATTAATCTCAGACACAGTATTTCCTTCCATTTTTCAATAAAGAATGAAGAGTGAAAAACAAAATGGGCCAACCTGTTAAATAAATAAGCATGTACATTGCGCCTCTTTGTTAGTACAACTTGTGATCTAATTAATGATACTGCGGCACATAAGCATTGGCCCCTGTGCACATGTTCAACTGCCATTACACTTCCCACCTGCCCACTAATAAACAAGCTGCTTCGCCTTCTGCGGTTGTCGACGGCTGTGGTGTGACGCAGGTTTGAGGTTTGCGCTCTCTTCCTTGAAAACAAGCCTTTTATAAATGTTTGTGTGGGTGTTGGCAACTATCTGGGTGGGAATTCTCTTGCAGAGGAACCCCTCAGGGCACTCCAGATTGAGTTTCCTCTGTTCCTGTGTCCCAGAGTCAAAAGAATTCCAGAGAAAATTAGACAGCCATGTGCACGAAGGGAGCTAGAACAGGGTAAGGCACAGCAAGCCAACCTCAATAACACTCAGTGATATTGATTAGATGCTCAAGATGTCCTGAAAAAGGTACTTTGCTTTCCTATGTATGTGATGGTGACGGGGGGAAAAAAGATCTGCATGTTATTCCCGGTCTGCTGTTTCTCTTCTGAGGGCCGCTGTGAAAATTTGAGCTGGCATGTGCCATCCGTCCCTGGTGACTACTTACTGCAGATGCGGAGCTCTCAGAGGCGTCCTCGGAGGACACGCACCCAACGTGCATCGCCCCACCGGCTCAATCTAGCTAATAAAACAACAATTCACTCTAAAGCTCAACGTCTCACACAGGGCCACGGAGGTAGAGAAAACTATGGGGGAATGTAACGGATGCCGTGCCGTCTTTAAGGCATGCCAGATTAATATGCCAGCAGTGGGTTAATGTGCAATTAAAACATTTCATGTGAACACTGTTTGCTTATGCATCAGCAACAAGCTCACTACTGAAAGAGCAGATTAACGATCTCAGCAGCCACTAATGAAACATTGAACGCGTTTAAGAAAACCACTTACTCAGAAGCTCCGTTTCAAAAACTAGCTAGCTGTTTTGCTGCCTACATAGGAAGCTGCCTTCTATGGGAGCATTGTAACCATCATGAAGCTTTCTAAGTGACCAATTGGCAGTGTTGTTATTGGTAACTGAACAAAAACATTCAAAAAAACATTAAATTATTTTTGGTAACTGAAATAAATCTAAAATCAAATAATATATAAGAATGAGATGAAAAAAATAAACATTGGAAAAGAAAATTTCCAAGAAAATTGGAAATTTTGCCTTTGGCAAACTAACTGAAATACCGTATATACCCGAATATAAGACGACCCTGAATATAAGACGACCTGAATTTCCAGACTTATTTTTGTGGAAAAAATCTGGTTTTCAACAGAAAATAATTTTAAGAGCAAATTTCCGAGGCGTTGTTCCAAATGCCTCGCATCACCTGTGCCTCATGGAGGACCGCTCGTCGGCGGAGACCGGCACATATGCGCTTCCTGATTGGCCATGACTGCGGCTGCCCTGAGTGGGACGGGTCACGGGATGGATTTAATCACCCTGCGGGGTCGTCTGGCCGTTTTCGACGACGATCCGGCTCCCGCTCTCTCTCTCTCTCCCTCTGCTCGAGCCGCGCAAGAAAAAGCGCCGTTCACAGAGGATGCCAGAGCGGTAGTGATGTGTCGTTCATGAACGATTCGTTCATTTTGAACGAATCTTTAATATGACTCGGGACTACCGAGTTGTCTCAGAGAGTGAATCGTTCATTTTGTGTTGACCGCGCATGCGCATTGCGCAACATATGGTTTCTGAATCTGAAACTGTACTGGAAATGATTAGTTCATCTCTCTCGAGTCTTCGGGTTCGGGACGGGTCCGAGTCTTTCGTTCTTCCTGTCAGTCCCATGCTGTCAGTACCGGAAAGAGAAATGATTAGTTCATATTTCGAGTCTCTAGTTCGGCCGGGTCCGAGTCTTTCGTTCTTCCTGTCAGTCCCATAGAGGCTATGCTGTCAGTACCGGAAAGAGAAATGATTAGTTCATATTTCGAGTCTCGAGTTCGGGTTCGGCCGGGTCCGAGTCTTTCGTTCTTCCTGTCAGTCCCATAGAGACTATGCTGTCTGTACCGGAAAGAGTAATGATTAGTTCATTTTCTGAGTCTTCGGGTTTGAGTCCTTCGTTCTTTTGTCTCGTGACTTGTCACTAATTCACAACCTTTTTACAAACAAGCACATAGTTAATGTATAATATAATAGTAGTTAATTAATGTATAATATATAATAAAACACACCACAGATGCACAAGAAACATTTAGAAAAGAGACGAACTGGGACAATAATAAGATGGAACTTTTATTTTTCAGATAATGTTTATTTCACATATTTTGTATTTTAATTCCTAAATATAAAACAATATACAATTCAGACGCAGTCAATAATACGAATCTAATGTTGTATTTGATGCGAAATACTAGCCGTCACGTGACAAAAGAACGAAAGACTCAAACCCGAAGACTCGAAGAAAATGAACTAATCATTTCTCTTTCCGGTACTGACAGCATAGTCTCTATGGGACTGACAGGAAGAACGAGAGACTCGGACCCGGCCGAACCCGAACTCGAAAGATGAACTAATCATTACTCTTTCCGGCCCTGCTGTATCACACACGGCACGGCCCAGCAGACAGCACAGATCAGAGTCAGACACTGACGAGTCGACAACGTCTCGAGACACGAAAGGAGGAGAACAAACCTGATAAATATAAAGTTGCAAAGGAAAGAACGTCTCGGATCAGGAGGTGAGGTGAACTAACAGAATCAGACTGCAATAGCCTGAACTTAAGACCCAACAACTAATCAATTAATACAAATTTCGGTTTATTATAATTTGGCTTTGGCTGCATTACCCTATAGTTTATTTTTATTATTTTTTACAAATTTAATCAACATTTTCATAAGTACTAGATGTGTTGGGATATAACATGCCATTTTAATTATATTATGCTGAAATGAACGAAATGACTCGAAAAAAGATTCGTTCATTTTGCTGAACGAGACTCAAAGATCCGAGTCAGTAAAATGATCCGAACTTCCCACTACTACAGAGCGGACGGAGACAAGCGAGCAGAGAATCCCCCCCCCCCCCCCCCCCCCCGTTCACATATCGCGTCTGCGCGCTCAAGTTCGTTATTTCAAATGTAGGCGTGCGCGCGCTCGTAATGAAAGCGACGCGCTCGTTTTTTCCAAGATCCTCGGCGCTCTCGTCAGTCGACGGCGCGGGAGAAAAAGGCTATCACTCGATTCCTCCACTCGAATATAAGATGACCCTGAATATAAGACGACCCCCCATTTTTCAGCCTATTTTTAGGACAAAAACCTCGTCTTATATTCGGGTATATACGGTAAGTCTAAGTTGAAGTACTAAAATGGAAAAGAAAATTAAAGCTAAATGGAAATGTTAAAAAGCTAATATGATAAGAGCACAAATTTACTTAAACTTAAAATGCTAATTGGAAACATAAAAAAGCACTTCAAAATATTAATAAATACTATAATAGTATATATTTAATAACAAAATAACACAGCTCGTTTGAAATGCATCTATATAGGCAGCAACTTAACACAAATACAATTGCAAGTTTAGTAACTGTGCTTTAAACACTGTTTAAAGCTGTGTAAAACACACACATAGGCTAAAAATGAAAATTGTTTCATCATTTACTCACCCTCATGTTGTTCCAAACTGAATGGCTTTCTTCAGTGGAACACAAAAGTAGATATTTTGAAGAAAGTGTCCTTTTTTTTGGTCCATACAAAACAACATTAACTTTCTTTGTGTGGACAAAAAATAAACAGCACTTTTCAAAATATAATTTGTGTTCCACTTGGAATGACATGAGGATGAGTAAATAATGAATTTTATGAGAACTATCCCTTCAAGGTTACAGTTACTCTCCAAAGTCAGCTCACTAGATTTTTGAGCAGGACATTACAGAGCTCTTGTCTAATATAGCGAAACATATTTGTTTCTTTCTAGCTTTTGTCTTTAAAGAAACCATATTTTTGGACGCACTGAAATGGGACTGCTTTTAAATCATAACACCCAAAAGGCTTACGCTGTTTGTCAACAGTTAATTAAAAAGCACTGAGAGACAATGACAAATACTGTTTGAAGATGATCCCTGGCAAGCCCCACACAGTGTATCATAGCTGTCTCTGGAATACACGATTAGTTTAATCTCATTACAGCAATGATAAATGATCAGTGCAACAATGGCTTCTGTTTTCTCAGAAGATGCACGCAAGAATGAGGTATGAAATATCAAGGTTTAGTTTGCAATATCGCTTACTCTTATCTCTGACAACTTTATTGTGGTGGTATTCAGATGACACAAAACTTGTAGTTTCAATTTGTTACAGCATAAATAAACGTCGTACTTCTTGGCGTGAAAAAACACCTAATTGCCTTGGAGTTCTAAGACACTAGCCGGCCACCATTAAATCAACTCGACTTTTTCCTCCATGACAGCGAAAACCACTAGGGATGCACGATATAGGATTTTGGCCGATATTCGATATGCCGATATTTTCAAACTAATTTTGCCCGATGCCGATACCGATATATTTGTATTTTTTTTAAAGTGCAAAAAAAAGCTTATTAAAGCTTCTATTAAAGTTCTCAGTCAAGAGCAGTGAGTGATTTCCTCAGTGTTTTGTTGTTTTATTAACATTAACGGGATAGTTCTCCCAAAAATTTTAATTGTCATCATTTACTCTCTCAAGTTTCTTTCTTTTGTTGAAATTATAAAAGTTATTTGGAAGAATGTGGCTAACCAAACAGTTGCTGTACTCCAGTGACTTCCATTGTATATTTAAGCACAAGAAAGAAATGAATTCAGGTTTGGAACAACATTAGAGTGAGAAAATAATGACAGAATTTTTATTTCTGGGTGCAGTATCTTTTTAAGGACAAGCGGCAGCATATTATTACTGTCTCTTTAAGAACGGCGACGCGTCTAATAAACACGCATTTGACAAGCAGATTTTCTCTGTTTGCTTTCACTTTAGACATCACCAACTTTATTTATGTAAACCTTGTGTGTATTTGACAGTATCAGCGCAATAAGACTCGAAAGATTAGTCCAGTATGCAGGCGCTGTGACAGGCTTTTAGTTCCTGTGAGCGTCGGGTGTAACGCGCTCAGAAAAGCGCATGTTAGAACAGCGCATCAGCACGTGAATGATATGTTTACCTAGCAAGACTTTGACGCACATGCAAATAATGAACTTTTGTGAATTGCGGTGTCCCGTGAGTGTAACTCTACCTCTGCGTTTACATGTGATGTGATGTGAATGTACGTCGCGTTGTACAGTATGTTGAGATGAAGGCGCCAGAATTGAACTGATAGAATGCACGATACTATGATTTTTCTTCAAAAGCAGATCGTGGAGACATTTTAATCGCCCACGATCAAAAACCGTGAGAGGCACACCCCTAGTTGGAAGTTTAAGTTGCTGGCGCTCATGCTTCGTTCACGGTCGCCACGTGCGCATAGGAAACACGCCACCCTATCGGCAAGGCTCATCGGCAGAAATATTCATATCGGCCGATGCCGATGATGGTCATTTTAAGCTTTTATCGGCCGATACCGATGTTGTCCCGATATCATCGTGCATCCCTAAAAACCACTACACCAGACCTGCCATTTTACAATATTTGCACTCTGGGGTTTCAAATATGGCTCTTTATCTGAACAGCCCAGGTAGAGATATTAAAAGACATGAGCTCATAAGAATGTGAAGCAGTCTGGTTCAGAACCACAGGGGTGAACGAGAGGGGAGGGCACATAGTGGCCACCAAGAGTGTGGCTTATGAAACAGTCATTAAGAGCCAGGGCACACACCACTTACCTGGGAAGTGGTGCTTGCCATTGCATGCCAATTTGAGCCTGGACATACACATGCAGACAAACACACTTACACGGCTCTGGATTTATCATGCTCTATCTGGCGCAGAGTCTGCACTAGCACTCCATGAACGTCTCTCTGTTGCCTACAGCTGTCACCTCATGAGCTCTGCACGGAGGCTGTGATGCATGAAGTGTATTTGTGGAGCAAGAGGTGTGTTCTCAGATGGAATACATTTTCATTGTGAGATCTGCCTTGAACGGTTAATAAGTGCTCCAAGATAAATCCAGATAATAAAAACGTGGAAAATTAGAATGATACCTATATGATATGACAAAAAGCCTTAATGTAAATAAAATTAGCTGTTTTAAAAGCATACTATGCTAGATTAATATGATATTACACCATACCAGTGCAGTGGTGCTCTGCTGCTGCTGAATATATAGGCCCAGATTTACTAAACAGCGCAAATTAGCGTGAGAGCGCAATCCCATAAAAGCGCCGAAGAGTGTGGAAAGTTCTGCGCGTGATCGACTGATGAGATACAATATACCAACCAAGAGCAGCGCAAATTAGCATCTGGTTTAAGACATGCTTTTTTGTGTGGTAAATAATGGCGTATATACCAGTAAATTGACTAGCGCAAACCTTAGTAAATTGCGTGATTCCTCCCATAAATTTTGCGTCTGAAAGGGCGCTAAAGGGAAAGGACGCAGAAGCTCTGACAAATAAGATAAGGTCAGCTGCAAAAATACCTTTTCAGCGCAAACTTTTTCACCGTGTGTCTTTAGAAAATCCTGACAGAAGTATTTTTTAACACCAAAAGATTGTTAGTAAATCTGGCCCATGGTGTCAAAAAAAGTACTTTTACCAGAGTTATAAACTTGCAATCCGAATGTAATGACTGAAAGTGTTGGGTATCACAAAATAAAACAAAGACAATGTATATTTATTTTCTTATTTTTTTCTATTAGTATGACCACTGTCACCTGATTCTCAAATCATTTAAACAGACCCATTAACTCAGTTTGAATCAGACTCATGAATCGGTCACTAAATCTGTTGGAGTGGTTAGGTTACAAAGCAAAATTTACTCTCTTACTAAATCAAAAGCCATTCAAAATATCAGAACTGTGTGTACATGCTAAATAATGAAATTTGCAAGACTGAATCAGTATAATTATTGACTGGTTGATCATATTGTGTGCCTAGTTAAAGTTGCATATTCAAGCATGGTAATTAAATAAAAAATATTGAAAATGTTTGAAAATGAAACAAATTTCAAAAAGTAATATTTATATGTAGTATGCATGTTAAATGAATAGACCTTGCCAACAGAAATCATCTAGTCTATTATTAAAAACGAACTTGACAGATTAGCCTAGTAGCTAATAAACATGAAGAATTCAGCTCATCAGCTTTAATATCAAAGTGTGGGGGGGGGGGGGATCAATCCAAGTATTTAAAAACAAATCAAATGCATTTTTACTGTTTAATATAAATTCACATTTTTCCTGTGACACTAAGGGATTTGACGGATCTACTATGAATTTCATTCGCCACCATCCATTTGTCATTTTCTCCTGACATCTTGAAGTTGCCTTTCATTCAGCTTTCATTTAATCTCACCTTGTGCAAATTTCTAAGCCAAGGTTATGTGTGCGTGTCATTTGGCGCGCGCAGACGCAAATCCTCCTTCCCGTAAAAGACGAACTTGGATGAGAAATAATATTTATCTTTCCTAAGAAAACCTAATTAATTTACTTTGTCAAAAAACATGTATGATTCCCCCAGGCCATGTTGAAAGTAATTGCACGTCCCTCTCAGAAACACAGCGATCACTCGCAGGGACGGAGGCAAATCTCCCACTCGCACACAGAGACAGACAGCTCAGACGAGGCGACATGGTCCAAGGTTTCCACATGATGGAATACATGGCAGTATTTCAATACATAAAATGAACGCCGATGCATTGGCGTTGTGCAAAGTCTGAATAAATGCATGCATACAGATATGCACTGCTAAAAAAAAAAAAACAATGTATTTGAATGTAGAAATATCTATTAACAACTTTTGTACAACCAGTTGCACCCCTCTAATGTAGTTAATGACATGAAACCGAGCCCTGACTCTCTATAGACCTATAGAATCAGTGAACTTAACAACGCAGATATTTGTTTCTCAAAGAGAGATGGATCTCTTTAAAAGAGTAGCGGGACTTAACAGTTTAGCATGGAGAACACATGGCTCACTGAACGTACACTAATTTGCCTCAGTCAAAAGAAAACAGGTTGAGGACAATATGTTTGTTTTGCTTAAGCTGGATTTGCACAGCACACGGCGGCAGTCAGACTTCAAAGCACTGCGAGCTTTTATTGGCACCAAAAAACGAAGGTAATTGCTTGTGATCATGCAAAATTGTCAGTGTGGTAGGGACATTTTGTCCTATAGTTCCAAATATCAAGCCCTTGCATTGGGGGGTGAAAAAGTAGCTGGGTGTCATTTTTGGTTCAAAGTACTTGCTCTCGCCGACAGAAACGGGATACAGCCATTGTGACATCTTCTGCGTTCATTTTTCAAAGAGCGTCAAATCAAACATGCATGAGTCTGTGACAGTGTGGGCCTGACAGTCCCTATCTGAGGGGTAAAGCACTTAGAATGGCACCAGCTAATGCTTTGCACATCGCATCCCAGTGCATCCATGGTCACATTGTCAGCTCAAGAGTCAGAGGCAGCCTTCAACAAGCTTTCAACTTATGCAGCCTGGAAGCAGATTCAGTCCCACGCCACGCTCTTTGCAGATGCATGCAATTAAAATCAAAAGTCTCTCTCCCTCTGCTTCACCGAGGTCACGAACCGCAAGATGAAACAGACCAATGTACCCGTAAGTCTGCAAGGAAATAAGAAGTCATGCACTCCTATTGTCTGAATAATCTGTGGTTCGGAGGCTACATTTCACGTAAAGGTATTAACCCCGATCACCACAGAAACGTGGTGCATACACAAGTCGAGCAGGCGGTTATGCAGACGTAATGTGAACTATTCAAAAAGGCCATCAGCGTATTAAGCGTAATAAATGATCCACAGTGCAGCATGTGTAGTCAAACAAAGCCTGACTCAGGTTCAAGAGTGGGTGTGTGCGGGTGGTGGCTAGACGACTGTTTAGCTTTATGATGAATGAACGTGGGCCTACTATTTCACAATTTCACCACAATAGTGTGCTAACAGTTAAATGTCAACCTGTCAAAACACTGATTAGTATTTTTAGCTGGTAAAAAAAAACATATTGTCTTATTCTGGATATGAGCAAGGAGAGGACATAAAGAAATTAAGTATGAAACACTATTAAAGAGATATTCAACCCAAAAATAAAAATTCTGTCATAATTTACTCACCCTCAGGTTGTTACAAACCTCTATGAGTTTCTTTCTTCTGTTGAACATAAAAGAAGATATTTTGAAGAATGTCGGTAACCAAACAGTTGACTGAAGCCATTGACTTCCGAAGTATTTTTTTCCATACTATGGAAGTCAATGCGGCCTTCAACTGTTTGGTTACCCAACGTTCTTCAAAATATCTTCTTTTATGTTTAACAGAAGAAAGAAACTCATAAAAGTTTGTAACAACCTGAAGGTGAGTAAATTATGACAGAATTAACATTTTTTTGGTGAAATATCTCTTTAATGAAGACCAATGTCATTTTAACTCATATTAGGTCTCATCGTTTAAAAATTCTTAAACTCAACAAACAATAAACCTGCGTTTAACTCGAATTAGTTGTCTAGAAGTCAGGGAAACAAATATATTATAGTGTAATGAAATATATTATCAAAATATGGATATTTAGAGGATTTTTTATTTTAAAAAAATGTCTGTTTTTCCTTCTATATTTGGGGGGGGGGGGGAGTTTCATGCTGAACTAATGATGTTGGCACTAAATTAAAAAAAAAGTTCACAAGTCCACAATACTTGGTGTATTGCAACTTATAAACAGAACTCTTTCTGTATGGTATTGTGATTTGCGACCCAAGTATCATGATAATATTGTATAGCTGGTTCACTCACGATTCCCACCCTTAAATCGCCCAGTGAATTAGGCAAGCTTTTGTCACACATGCCAAGAATTTGAATGTGAAAAGAGATCATCTAGACTATACGCTCCTAAACTGGACAACCTTGAACACATTTGTTAGGCTAGACACAATAGAGACACAAATGTGCATAAATGCGCAACGATGTGAGCAATAATAACTAATAAACCTGTTACTGAATAATTTGCGTGTAAAATCTGATACATTTTTGACAATGTTAATTTGTTCAAAATGACATATCTTATGATTCTCTCTATTTTGGCATGTTGAAAACAACTTTTCAACGATTTTATGGAAGTTTAATCCCACATTAAGCTCAATTAAGCCCTCCGCAATTCCTCTTTAGCCCCGTTGACAGAATGACTTGAGCTCTATCTGTGTCTTTACATGACTATGGCTAAAACCTCTACCCTTGGTAATGATGATCCTCAACCTGGGGCCCCTGTCTGAAGAAGGGAGGAAAATAAACTCAACTCCTCTCCTCTCCTCTCCTCTCCTCTCCTCTCCTCTCCTCTCCTCTCCTCTCCTAGACAAATTCTCCATTCCTGACTCATACAAGTTAAGCCACTCATACAGGACGTCACAGTGGTGGGTAAATCTACTGTGTTTTAAAATACACCCCCAGCAGACTCATCAAATTAGACTCCAGTCTTCATTTTTAAACATTTGCAAACAATAATTGGCCTTTACAATATGCCTCCTCCAATAACGTTAACATGAACCAACACCACAATTCAAAATGAGTGAGCTGAGAGCTAGGTACTTTCACCTTTGTTCCAGATGCAATCCACCCTGAAGTAAGGGGGAAGTTTTTTAACATTATCAGCACTCACACAGCCATATAAACATTGACTGTGATTGTACAGTAAAGAGGTGACCAAAAAATTGTCATTAAATGGCCACTTTGACTGAAGAACCATCCTAAAAAAACGGTCTGCTTCCAACAATCGTGTCCACTAAAAAGATAAACTCTAATGTTAAAACTTAGTTTAGAGGAAACAAAAGCTATTTTCATAAAAACAATGACAATTTACTGTAAACTCAAATTGTTGCTAGAAAGAATTTCGGCTATGTGTTTAGGCTTCTTGTAGTACTATTGGCAGAAGACTCTCCAACAGTAATAAAATATGTATTTCTAGAATCAAAAGCATTAACATGACCATGCATAAAGCATGGGCCATGCTAGATCAAAAACCACCAATAAATAACTTGATTCAACATCATGTAGGAAAATAAAAACTTATTAACCAAAGCTGACAGTTGTAATAATCTCTTAAATAAAATATTCACTACTAAGCACACAAAATAGCCTATGGATTACCAAGAGAACACTTGGTGGACACTTGGCATGCGTGAACTTGACTTGACTTGACTATTATATCTTGCAACCAGTCTTTTGTAGATTACTTCTAAATGTAATCTGGCAACTATTCTAAATTGCATGGCTAAAATTGTAATCAGTGGCCATTTTCAGATGAACTAATCAGATCACTTCTGGATTTTGATAAAAATACAAACATGAGCAAAGAGAAACATACTCCTAAATAACACCTTTGTCAACTTATTCTTACATCATATCTTGCACTTATTTGTGATTCAATTTTCAGCATCAAGTACTATCCTGTACTATTGTGAATGTACTAATTTGAGCGATGTACAAAACTTTGTATTACAAGCACTTCTCCTGTTTGACTAAGATAAATCGCTTTTTGTATTCCTCGTTTGTAAGTCACTTTGAATAAAGGCATCTGCTAAATTAATATAGCCTATGTGCAAATTAAGAATCCTTAGATTAAACAATAGTAAAATAGTTAGACTAATTAGTATGTTTTTAGACATTCATTTTTTGAAAACAATAATTGCATTCCACATCAATCTTTTTAAAGTATCTGCTTAAATTTCTTTTTGCGTGTATATGTAACATTTTGGAGGCACCATCTGTAAACTACTGATCATTTAAACATTATTGCGTTTCCTGGTAGGCAATGTAACCCATATGCAATAGTAAAACCCATAAGTCAACTGTCTTCAAATTATGTATATATAAAACGAAATGGTTTCTAATTGCAAACACTTGGTTTTTCTAATCGGATTACGACATCCAGATCACATAGTCAGTTGGCACCCAACACTGCTTGTGTCCTCAAAGTCTGTTCCATTCAAGCATTCACCGAATCCAAGATTCGAACGAAATGTTACAATATCAGCGGTCACAATACATCAACGCGGTTGTCCTGTTACTACACAACGGCATGAAACATCACATTTCAGCACATGGTTGAAAGCCTTGTTTCCTATTGCTTATCAAGACGCTACAATATAATTTCACCTAATCAAAAAGACCCGGCGAATTTAAATTACATTTGTGCAACGAAGCCATCCAATTGTGCCCATCTACGTGCCAACCAACCGTCCACCGCATGACAGTGCCCTCTTCATCTGAACAATGCAACACACCAAAACGATATTCTGAACGGTGTGTAAACGGTGGGCTTCTCCAGTTCAGCCAAATTCCGCGTTCCTCTGAACGCCACTGTCCAGGGGAAAAAGCGCTCAATAGTGCTTTGCTTCGAAAACACAAAGCCAACGTATCGCAAACATTTCAGTAAGTCCGATTGTTTCCTGCGCAGAAATACATGTGTACACATCTCAGCGATACTTTAAGTGACTCTATTGTTAGCTGAGGTTGGAGCTAGCGCGGAGGCTACGAATTCATTTCAATGCAATGCATAAAAACCTTCCCAGCGAGCAAGGTGTGATAATGATAGGGAAACACAAACACAACTTACTTTTAGGTCCAATCACAGCACGGCGCCTAAAACCTCCTGGATTTGAAGTTACGATCTGTTTTCTCCCTTCACACTTCACAAACACTGAGAGAAAAGCGCACGGCGTTTCGTTAGTGTGACTGTCTGAATCAACTAACGTAGTGCACGGCAAGTTGAAGTGTCAAATTACACGGGCTATTCTATTACCACAGAGCCATGCTTGCTGGTTGCTGACAAAATGTGTCCCAGAGTCGCGTAAAGCGCTCGCGCCTTTGGAAGACACCAGGCGGCGTGTGCAGATGAACGGACTGGATTCACACGCGAGTGCCAGGTCGTTTGCTGTTTGAATAGACTACAGTAGCCTATATCGTTTGGCTTTATTTTATTATCTTTCCAGGATATTGATGAAAACGTGCTTAGGTAAGACTAAAGATGTATCAAAAACACATCAGATGTAAAGTGCGATTATTGTTATAATTTCCAATTTATAAAAGGAGGGGGGCTTTTGTATTTAGTTTGATTAATATCTTGTATTTTAAGTAGATTCTAATTACAACAAATGTGACCATTCTAATTATGAGTAAATATCATATACACAATTGTATACACAAATATAATATATATAAATATATATATAATATATATATATATATATATATATATAGCCAATATATAGTCGCCCTATATATATATATATATATATATATATATATACATACATACATACATACATACATACATATACATACATACATCCATACATATATATATATATATATATATATATATATATATATATATATGAAATAACAAATATCGGTTTTTGTAAATAATTGTATACTATACTGTATATATACTGTGTGTGTGTGTGTGTGTGTGTGTGTGTGTGTGTGTGTGTGTAGGCTACTGTAAACACCATATACACAATATACAAAAACAAATAATTTCATATATATATATATATATATATATATATATATATAGTACATGATAGATATATACTGTAAACATAATATACACAATATACAAAACAAATAATTTCATTTGTGATACCATACTCTTGTTTTAAGTTTTTTCTTTGTTCCTTTCTACATTAAAAAAAATATATTATTTCAAATTAAATTATATTATGGCTTATTGTGTTTGTAAATGTTTGACACAAATCAAATAATAATATATGTATTATAAAATTACATGTTTTTTAATTTCAGATATTAATATAAACAGAAGTTATTCTCAAAGAAATCTCGTCCCTAAACGCAAACAAACGTGCGTCCATGTGAGTCCTCTTTCTTCCCGCGAACACAAGGAACAGCTCATTCCGTATTTTGCGATTCGCCGATGGAAAGCTCTGAATAACAAAGACATGTTTGAGAGCAGCAGCGCCAGGCTTGGCTGAGTGGTGACGTCAAGGAACAATGACTCTTCCAACAGTGCCGAGACACCGCGCGCATCTACTGGCTCCTCAGCCAATGCTGCACGACTCAACTGACCAGGGGGAGGCCGCGCGACGCGAGCGTCTAGTAGTGCATCAGAGAGAATCACTCACTGCACACGCTGCGCTGCCTCACACCACCAGAACGAAATTCCAGCATGCCTGTCTGTATGACTTATGTCCTAAAATATGGAGATATGCAAATGCCCTGCATGGGATTTTACAGCTTTGTAATTTCTTTCCTCCTGACAGGAGCAAAGCAAAACACTCAATACATGACAAGAAGGATCATTATTTTCAATACAGGCAGATTTGGGGTGCTGAAACACATATGTAATATTCCCATTTGTCTGCTACTAAAATAGTTTATGAATCTGCAATGAATCTCTGAAGTGTGTAAATTAGTGTCAAGTACAAAGAGTGCTGTTGACACAATCTTTATCACTGCTTGTAACACTAATAGAAAACAATAACATTTTAAAATGAATGTATTCAAATGTACTATAATGTCATCCCCCATGACACCACTATTTCATTTTAAACATTTAAATTCAATATGGTAAAATTATAGTAATCATTTTAATTCAAAACAAAAGAAATATTGAATTTTATAAAACATAATACAGTGTGTGCCCCATTATGTGCAGTTTATTTATTTGTTTGTTTTTGTTTGTTTGATTGTTTGCTTGCTTGCTTGTTTGTTTGCATGTAGATTGCAACTCGTGTAAATGTTTCAAACCAAACTAAGAGAGATTTAGATGATCCCAGTTCTGTCATCCATTAACATGATTACAAATCAAATTATAAACCAGATGTGAAAATTTAAATCCTTCCTTTTTTGTTCTATAAATCTGTTATATTTTTGCATTATTCTGCTGTCACCTGCAGATTTTGCATTATTCTGCTGGATGATGGTGCTCACAGCCTTACACTTTAAAAAAAAAAAGTTGCTGCATGCCTTACATTTTTTAGTACAATCAACTTGAATGTTAAAGTCATTTCAACTTAAATTACATTAAACTAACTTTACAAAATTACAAATTACAAAAGAATTTGTTGAATCTTGTATAACATAAAAAGTTGAAAATTGCTAAATTTATTATGAGTTAAAGCAATGTAAAATCATTTGTCGTCAAAACTTATTGCTCATAATTTTTTTTTACAGTGCATTTATGATTTAACACTATAGCTCATGAATAACTTAACCAATGGTGTTACAACACTCCCTGTCGATTCAAAGAACTCATTGTTTTTATTACACTGTGACATACAGTATTTCTCAATAGAGGGTTAGATTTATTTTTTTCTGGCATCTGTCAATTATTTCCTAACAATCTTTAGCCAGTGCTTTCACAGTAAGTGTTTGGAAGTGTCTTTTGACATCCTTAGCATCTCCACTGCACCGCTGTCGACATTAATTCATGGAACCCATTCTCTGAGCACTTCGTCTCAAGGACACTTGCTCCTGTACAGTTATCTAAGTTGGCAGGGATAAATCTAGCAGATGACATCACCGGTCACAGGCAGTCATTCATATTTATTTCTGTCCTGTTCATAGAAGGAGAGTTCATGATCCGCCAAATGACAATTTAAGTGCTGCAGACAATGTCAAAGCACCCTTTTCCTCAATTTCAAATATTGTCCATTAGTTTTCCAATTTCTGTTTTAAAAACACTTCCTTTTCGATCTTGACTAGTTTGAAGGAATGTGTTTTTTTGTTTTGTTTTAAAATGCTCTTATTCCTTAAGGTCTTGACTCAAAACACTTCATCCAGGTCTGACTTTCAAAGTGATTTAACAGATGCTGTTGAATTTGTCGATAGGATGACTGGTGCCTCAGATGGCTTTTGCAAAGATGGATATCCCCGTGTAACATCAGTATCAAAGCATGGCGTTAGTAATGCTGAGTACCTCAGTGTCTATTGTGATATACCTTTTAAGCTGCTTGTAATATCCTTGTGTTCTGGGCCATTAATCATGTTTTTGTGAAGTCCTTCAAAGATGCCACGGTTCATGCGAACAAAATCACGAGCAGTCAATGAACAGCACACTTCAGTTCAAAGCTGGTTGTTGTAAGAGCTCTTAGTGTTGGTGGATAAGCCCTCCGCTCTTACATTCTGAGACAATATGACCAGATGGCTGCCAAGAAGATGGATGGACTTTAGGTGGAGTGACTTTAGCTTGACTGAACCTCAGTATAATTTCATACACACACAGATGCAAGAAATCACGATAGAATTTAGATGGTCTGAGAATGTGTTATGCAAAAATTCAAAAATCGAAAATCTGTCTCTCTTTCAATTTGTGTCAATTCACACCCCCCTACAGAAACTTGAATTGGAATGACAGGAAGAGAAATTTACTGAATTACAATTCAAAGAAATCAAGTTCTTCCAAAATCAAAATATTAAATATGGTCATACATATTACATTATATTATATAAAGTGAATTATGTGTGAGTGTGTGTGTGTGTGTGTGTGTGTGTGTGTGTGTGTACATCAAAAGTTTGGAATATATATTTGTAATATATATCAACAGTTTGGAAATTACTATTTACAATATTTTTTATGTTTTTGAAAGAAGTCTCTTATGCTTATCAAGCCTGCATTTATTTGATCAAAAATACATAAAAAACAGTAATATTGTGAAATATTATTACAATTTAAAATAATGACTTTCTAGTTTAAAATACTTTCAAATATAATTGATTTATGATGCAAATCTGAATTTTCATCAGCCATTACTCCAGTCTTCAGTGTGTCCCATGATCCTTCAGAAATCATTCTCATATGCTGATATATCTATCTTAGAGTTCTCAAAACTTTTAAACATTCAAAGGTCAACATTAAAAGTTTGTCAATTTACTGAATTTCAATTTATTTAAAACTACTTCCAATCAAATTGTAATAATATTATTTAAAATATATTGACTAAATAAAAGCATGCTCAATTCAATTCTGAATGGCGCTAAACCCTGTGTCAGATCATGTCCTGACCTTGCAGGTGTCAATATGAGTACATTAATTGCTACTTTCAAATGAAATTAAACAAAAAATGAGACGCGTATTTTGCAGCACTTTTCGACCCAAGCTGACGTGAACCGGCTCGCTACTGAGCGCCACAGCTCAGCTAATTCCCTGACAATCACCGGGGAAATGATTGATGCTGCTGGGACTTCATAGCTACATGATGGAAAGAGAGTTTCAGTTCTGCTGACATAAGCTTTCACACACAGACTGAGCGTTCACAGATTATTTACAGCTCCTTTACACAGTGCTCTATCGCCCTCACAGACCTCCTTAGAGGAAACACAAGCGACTGTGCCAAAGCACCATTAACTGGGTAGGTGTAAAGGATATTACAGAAGTGTAAAACAGACAAAGAGCGGAAATGCAGATCAAGGGCATATAAATGAGCGCTGCTGAGACGTTACCGCAGCGCACAAAGATCAGCCCACACGGAGAAAGGCAGAGGTGCACAACGTATTTGACAACAAGACACAAGAGAAATCCGTTTAAGTACACTATTGATTCCCTTTAGAGGACAGCCACTGAGAGGAGAGGCGGGAGAGGGAGAAAAAGAGAGGGAGAGGGGGGAGTAAAACAGATGCATCTGGTTCTCTGTTTGCAGGAGTGGAGGAGGAACTCACTCCGAGGCTCTCTCTCCCCCTCTTTTATTTCTCAGAAAAATGTGAGCCATGGTGGATAAAGCAGACAGCCTGTACCCCATGCTGACTGGCCCGACTGGCTTTGGAGAGGGTAGAGGCAATCAATGTGAGCTCACAATAGAGCGAGAGCATTCAGAGATCTAACTGCTCCCTCAGGCCATGTAGGAAGGAAGAGAAAGGAGGAGAAAGAGGATTGAGAGGAGAGGTAGGGGATGGACATAAAGACTAAGTTAAGGTTTATTTGGAGCCTAATGAAGAGCCAATGGTTTATTTCCCCCTCTTCTACGAACAAGACATATGATGTTTGGCCAGGGCAGGCCTTGGTTCGATCGCTGGAATGCTTACAGTTTTTTCAACCCTGAAAGTTTATAGCCGCACACAATGTTATTTTTTTAATTTTGCCAGTTTATAATAGACCATACTATGTGTGGGGCTGTGTGTTTGAATTGTAAATTCACAAAAAATGAAATTATGCCTCTCCCTAGAGGCTAATTTCAGCATTTGAACTTGGAACAGCAGCCGGGCAACAGTGAGAGTAAAGTTCACTGTCATATTCGGTTTGATTGTTAATTATGCCCATTAGATGACATGAGACAAGTTGCTTTAGAATCAACTTACTCCGTGGCTCTCAGAGTAAATTAAGAGGCAGTGAAATTCCCTCTTGATTCAATGCTGGACATATTCTGGAAAATGTATCCGACCAGCACTAGATTTGCCCAGCCTCACTCCCTGACCTCCAAACAAAAATATAAAATGAATAAAAATGCAATGTCTGCTCAAACTGCACAGTTAAGGAACATTATTGTTCACCTTTAACAGAAGATGTTTTCTGTTCTTCAAGATGGCAATAATCAAATAATAGTGCTGGCGAACTAAACAATTTTACATTGATCCACATAACCTTTTTAAGCCTATTGATTGTCGGTTCTTAAATAAGACATTCTCTAATCTCTCAGATACACCACATCTATGAGCGGCTTTTCGATATTGAAAGCTTTTCTAACAGCCTTTGACATACACTTCAAATCTGTCAGGATTTCAGAATCACTTTCAGTTGCATCAGAAGATAACATACAGATATTAAAAACTTATTGCCAACCGTTTTCATAAAATGAGGAAAATATAGTCAGATTTTTGGATTTCAGAATTTTAAATAACAACAGAGAAGTAAAAATAGAAAAGGGGAGTTAGTGTTTATGTTCTTTGCATGTTGCATAAACACAGCATCACTTACATCATGCAATCATAATATGAAAGCATAAGGACTTTTATTTGCTGCATAAAACGCAGCCCAGGCTGCATTGCGGGAAAAAGCCTCCTTCTTGAGAAATAAATGAAGCCCTTGTCTAAGAATGACCAGCATTTTCTCAGAGCTTTTAGATGTGTATCGTATTACTGAAGAACTGGCATGAGCAGACAGGTTGAGACTGAGAAATACCTTCCTGTACATGACATCATGTAGAGAACTTAAGAGGGGAAGGGCTTTAGTTTAAGCATGCAGTATCTGTATTTGTGATTCATAAGGGAAATGAGAGGAGGGCCACAGGCTATGTATACATGCTACTTTGATTTTGAATTTCAATCTCTCTCTCTCTCTCTCTCTCTCTCTCTCTCTCTCTCTCTCTCTCTCTCTCTCTCTCTCTCTCTCTGTGGTCACTGAGGCAGGGTGACACTTCTCTCTGTTTGGCTGGATAAAACAAGTGTTTGAAGCAATAGATCTCAATAGATCTCACTCTGTTTCTAACTGTTTTATTCTCTCTTTAACATTTGAATAAAATGGCCACGAATATTTGAATAAATTGAACTGTGATACTTTCAAAGAACTACGAAAGTGCTTTTCCCTTTCATCATATCATATTTTGCCTAGGACACCAAGTGAGCCAGTCTGCCACTGATTCATAAGAGGGTGCATTATGTCCCTGATCACAATAAATTGTACAAAAGGATTGTACAAAATGTACAACGGAAGAATTGGCTACCTTTTAATGCAGTGTATTTGAATCACAGATTTCTCAGTCGCTTTGGTACATTTCTCGAATCATCCTCGACATTTGCAAAACAGTAAGTGCATTTCTCAAAACAATTCGTACAAATAGCAAAACACCATGGATTTCCTCCAAAAGCCAGTCTCTTGCTCAAAATCCTTAGCTCATCTCTCAAAAGTAAATATCTGTGTCAATGAATGTGTCAGTGCCATCAGAATGACAAGTCCTTGTGTCATTGTGTACGGATAAGACAGTCAAATTGCTTAGTCATGTTGTCAATATAACAGTGTAAAGGCTAAAGTTTTGATGACAATTATTGCAAATTGTTGGTTACACCTTATGTATGTGGGAGTTTGATTGCAAGAGAGTGGACAAGATTCACATATGCTTTTACTGTTTGTACTGTAATTTGTTGACAGACCATGTCATTGCGATACAGAAAGGAAAAGACAGCACTGCATATGATAGCACAAAGAAAACAAAAGAAAAGAACTAAAGTAGAAATGTGAACATGACAGATTTAGAAAAAAGTCTAATGGAAATGTATATGCTTGACATATTATGACAACTTGTTCAACCATTTTGCATGTAAATTCTTAGGCTATGAACAAATGCCTAAATGTTGTATGGGGTGAGAGTGAGACTATTCAACAGAGACCCATTATAATACATTTTGATCAACATGACATAAGCAATTGATAATGTAGGAAACAGCAGATAATTGTACATAATCATTTGCATGGATGTACCAAAGCATTTGCAACTTGTTCAAAGAAATGAGAAACTGCTTTTTTGATGTAGAAAAGTGACACAATGAAATGAAGATTGAACAGGTAGTTTTGAGAATTTCAATAATTTCTGATCTGAGAAATGTATCAAAGCAACTGAGAAAAAACGTAATTTGCCCAATTCAAAGATGACAAATTAAGTGTTCAAGTGAATTGATTAAATATTAATAGATAGATAGATAGATAGATAGATAGATAGATAGATAGATAGATAGATAGATAGATAGATAGATAGATAGATAGATAGATAGATAGATAGATAGATAGATAGATAGATAGATAGATAGATATGGCTGTTTTACGATGATTAAACAAAAGCGATAACCTTCAGACAGAAGTCCCGGACTTGGTCTTGTGAGTCCAGGCATGTTCCACAAGCACAACAAGTGGGCGCTTCAATTGGGCAATTAGAAGACGAGTGGCATGAAAACATGCTAATGAAGTTAATCCTTCAAAGGAGTGATGGCTCTCAGGCACTGATGACAGGGATGCTAATGCCTCCCACTGACTAGGTTGGGGGAGAGAAGCTGCACAAAAGACTGTTCTGCAGTCTTCAAGATTGTGTCATTGTGTGGGTTGAAATTAACTTGCACTCAATTCCCAATGAGGGTGGTCTTCCCTCCGTACACGGCTCGACATAAAAAAGGGAACTGCCTAACGGATCCCACGCAAGCCATAATAGATAAGTTGTGTAAGGCGCAAGAGATATGACATGGTTTAAATATATTAGCTCCGTACCATTGTTCCATTTTGATTTTCTCCTGAAGAATATGTCTGGGTGCTAATTCATTCGTTATGACTGACCTGGAATTTCTAGGATGAGCCATTATATCATCATGTACTCTTAAGTGTTATTCCTAAAGCACTAGTTATCTGGCCAAATGATACAGCAGTGGCTTGTGATTGCTTTATAAAGTATCTGTGACTCTTTCTGTAGCTAAACATGATGCAGCGGTTACACATTGATTAAACTGATTGCTCATACATGTAAATGAAATGATTAGACCTCAAGTGCTGTTTAAATTGAATAATGTTATCATTAATAGTTAGAGCTTGCATCTAATGCTGAGTCAATGGTGCTGAGAGCTTGCCATTCTCATTAAGTCCATCCTAATTAACATTTTCTCTTTACCATTACATGTTCTCCTGACAGTTTCACCCCTGTAGTCTTTAAATCTGCCTCCAGGGCAATGCCATTTGGAATGTGCCATTGATACTACAGAAAAGACTGACATCTGCTGGCTAAGTGTCAGTAAAATAAGCAGGTTGAGGGTTAGAAGAGAAAACACAGCTGGTTACAGATTTATGGTTGTGAGATTCAGTTGATGTTCAGTGTTTTTAAAGGAAGGTCATGTACCTGGAGAAAGCTCTTTGTTAACAGTCCCATTCATCTTAATGGTAGCTGTTCGGCTGGTGCAGGACCTGGAGGAGTAAGTTCACAATTGGAAATCTGTCATCTTTGCTTAAGGGACCATATAACTGTTTGAGCCAATAACCTGAGCCTTAGATGACATGTGACTTGTCACTTTGGAGATGCATGACAATTATGTCATGACAATGCTGATTGGCTGATTGAACCAAAAGAATGTGCACAGAATTATCTTCACTAGCGATTATCACGGACTGTGACACAAAAGGCATAAGACAGTCAAACATTGTTAACAATTGAAAAGATGTCTATTTCACACTTGTAAGAGCCCTCAAATCGGGTGCTGGTAAAACATTTACCAATCTGTTAGGAAATATTAAAAATAAATGTGGCTTGCAAAAAAAAAAAAAAATTAGTCAGTCAATTGAGAAATGAGGAGAAGTTAGTAATAAACAACTAATTCTGAATGATCGTCAATAAAGAAATGGCAGTTAAAGGGATAATTCACCCAAAAATGAACATTTTGTCATTACCTACCCTCAAGTTGTTTCAAACCTGTATTAGTTTCTTTCTTCTGTTGAACACAAAAGAAGATATTTTAAAGAATGTTGGTAACCAGACGGTTGATGGCAAACCACTGACTTCCATAGTAGGAAAAAATACTATGGAAGTCAATGGGTTCCATTTGGATTTTTGGGTGAACTATCCCTTAAGTATCATAAAATGTCACCTAATGCTTGCTTTTATTCTTAAAGCATATTTGTGTTTAGGAGACATTACATTTAATATAGGCAAAATTATGTCTATAGGAGGTTATTTTAAAGTGACTGCTTTTTCCACTATTCCCATGACCAAAAAGTTAGTTATTCTATAACAACATGTCAGATGCATGAAAACATATACAATGTAAATTATTAACTTTCTTTGCTTCTCTAGCTAACAACATTAAGAATAAATAAAGACTCTTTGTCAAATGGGTCAATAGAAAGAGCATATGTGGTATGCCATGTTTATTCCTCAGTCATCGTTATGAATATAAATGCGGCTCTCATTAATACTGTGAACAAATCTGTTGAACACTTAATTCAATGTCAATGACTAAATCACAAATACATTATGTGTGTTTGACTTGAAGTGGCGATTCACAGACCAGTATGACGTCAAAGTACCGCGAGAGCGATTCGAAAGCATACGGAGCTTTGCAGTACTTTGACGTCATACACAGATCAGTCTGTGCAGCGCCATTTCAAGTCAAATACACCTATTCCCTTGTTTAGTTCCTGAATGAATCAAAGGTTTTAAAGAATTGGTTATTTATACATGTTTAGTCCCGCCTTACCTCGTTCAGATGACTATTTGCACAATTAACTCTTTGATTTGCATCATTGCCAATGAAGAGAGTGGCTTTTTGTCCTCTTCCTCACTATCCTTCTCTCACAAGCCTATCAATTTATTGTTATTGTTGGCAGTTGAGCTGAAGCTTCTGTATTGATTTCTCACGCCGAGAGAAGATAAGGTGGGGAATCGAGATGGATTCCATATCTATTATCTAATGGAATTCCTCCTCTTAGAGAGGCTATGGATTTTCTGCCATTGAACCTCTGCAAAAAGAAAGAGAGGGACAGAGTGGCCCCCACAGCCCAGAATAAGTCCCTCCTGGATGGATTAATGTGTTCGCCACAATGCATCTGAGAAAAGCAGGGCCTTACCGGGACTGTAAAATAAGGTTTTCTGAAAGGGGACTGCTCTTATCATAAATGTTTATTGACCTGGAGAAGGTTTAATAGCCCAGCTAGTTCATGTACTTGAACAATCTTCAGGCAAGGCCTCAGCACGAACATACTTAATTTTGCTATGGCCCACGTTGGTTTTAGGCTCATCAAAGTGGAGAGGGATTTCTCCATGCAAGCAATTGTGGATGCCATCCATGCAGAAAATTCTACATTTACAGTGCTTAAATATAGGTCAGTTTCAGTTAAGCTATTCCTGATAACCACAGTATATTATTTTGAGAGTAATATATCCCTATAGTCTACTGCTTTTCCTCATTGGATTTTGTCAAGAGTTCTTTTCTGTCTTTGGACTATGAAAATATAATTGTATCCAAAAGCTTACAAAAGTATTAGGAAACAAATTGGATTATTCTAGCCAGTGAGAAAGAAGGGAAGGAGCACATATTTTCCAAATGGAAGTTTGTAAGAGAGATCCATCAAAGCCAAAACCTGTAAACTTAAAAGCAGTGCCTGATGCTTTAGGGTTCAGAGAGTTCTCACACATTTAGATGGAAGATTATTAAGGTTTGGTCGAACCTCACTACTACTGTCCACATGGCCATGACTGAAATCAGACTTATGACATGATGCCTTATCATGGTAACAGGAAAGCCTCTAAGCTCCTTGTTTTTAATCAAAAACAGATCAGTTTAGGCTGACCCTGTGCAGCAAATGACTCTGTATTTCATTTTTAATATCCTCAAGGCAGCTGGTCAAAAGAAGTACTTCAAGAAGCAACCGGCGCCATCGTTTTATGTCCTGTCCTTCTCCAGTTTGAGTTTAATGGTCAACCTCCCATAAGATCTGTAAGTCCTTATTAAAAGTTGTTCATCTGATAAAGAATTGATTTGGTTCTTTGAGGATGCCGATCAGGTTCACACTTTAGCCTATTATAAAAGAAACACATTTTGACAGCATTCAACCTTTATTTTCAATATTGCTTGTGAGAACTTTAAACCTGAGATGCGGAGGCATTTGTAATTTGGAGGCAAATATAATGTTATATATATTATTACATAATAATAGTTATTATATTATATTTTGTTATCAAGCAAAAATTGTTTTACATGTTCTTTGTGTTGTGCATGTTCATTCAGTTTTATCACTTAAAACAGTCTAAAAAAGTCTAATACGAATTGAAAAAGTTCTGAAAAGTTTTAGAAATAAGAAATAAGAAAAGTTTCAGCAAGAATATAGACTAATAATGAATGAATCCCTTCAAAAATGTTGGGGTCAGCAAGAAAAAAATATCTCATGCTCAGCAAGGCTGTATTTATTTGATCAAAAATACAGTAAAAACAGTTATATTGTAAAACATTATCACAAATTGTAATAACTGTTTTATAATCTAATTTCTAATCTAAATTTAAATGTATTTTAAAATTTTAATTTAAATTGATCCCAGTGACAGCAAAGCTGAATTTTCAGGAGCCATTTGTCACGGTTAGGTTTTGTGCGTTGCTCATGTCTTTTTGTATGTGATCATATCATGTTCCCTTTCAAAAGCTACAATCGATGCTGCGCTGCTTAGCGCATTGGGAACGTCTTTAATCGTGACCCGCTGTGAATATAGTGTGTAAACACGTCGATAGAATCGACCGGAAGTAATATAGCCTCGGTCGGTGACGTCATCGTCGCGCGCCCGCGTGCATACGCGCACACTCGCGCGCACCCGCGAGGCTATAAATAGATGAGCCGCAGGTGCATCGTCAGGTCTTTTGTCTTCAGCGACCTCTCTGTGTTGGTGTGCAAGCATCTATTTTCTCTCTGCTACAGATCTTTGTTAGGAGTTATTTAGCTTTATACCTGACAGTGTGCAGAATTTTCACTCTTTCTCATCTCGTAACGTCATTTAAAGAGTTCAAAAAGCAAAAAGAAAAATGAGTCAGCAAGCTAAGCGCTGTGTCCCTCCATGTTCTCGACCCATGTCAGAACTGGATACACACGCTTACTGCTTTGTGTGTTTGGGGGAGGAGCATGCGGCCGCTGCATTGGAGTCAGGGGAGTGCGAGCATTGTGAGCTTTTCACTGTTAAAATGCTTCGCGCTCGTCTTGGCTACTTTCAGTCCCCACCCGCATTATCATCATGGGGCTCCCGAATGGATTTGGCTGACGAGCAAGAGACGGGTCCGTCCCTTTCGCTTGCTTGTTCACCAGATCCACTCGTTCCCTCGCGTGATCCCGAAGCGCATCCCGGTGCTTTTTCGGCTCACGCGGGGGACGATAATGAATCTCTTGGGTCTACGGACTTCGAGCAGCCAACCTCTGAGCGTTCCTCGCGCGACGATAAATCTGTCGAGGAGCTTCTCGAGGTGGTTACTCGCGCGGTGGCCAGATTGCAGCTTGACTGGCCTTGTGAACAAGAGACCCCCAAACGCAGTAAGCTTGAGGATAGGTTTTTGTCCGGTGGCAGGGGGGAGGGACCTCAACATCAGTCTCTCCCCTTCTTCGAGGACCTCCATGATGAGCTATCTAAATCATGGAGAAAACCATATACCTCTCGTGTCTTCGTGCCTTCGACGTCGACTTTTTCGACTATCGTGGGTGCAAAGGCGCGAGGGTATGCGGAGATGCCCCAGGTTGAAGAGACGTTTGCCAGCTATCTCTCGCCTGGGTCTGCATCTTCGCTTAAAAAAACTACCCTCCCCTCAAAGCCGTGTAGAATAACATCTTCGCTTGTGGGTAAAGCTTACCAAGCTGCAGGTCAGGCTTGTTCTGCGCTGCACACAATGGCTGTGTTACAGGCATACCAGGCTGACCTCTTGAAGGACCTGAGTGCGGGCACAACGATAGATGAGGAAGCGTTTTCTGAACTGCGCCGAGCCACAGATCTGTCTCTTCGTGCCACTAAGCAAACGGCCTGTGCCATCGGCCGTTCTATGTCCGCTTTAGTAAGCACGGAGAGGCATCTGTGGCTCAACCTCACAGGCATCAAAGATAAAGATCGTGTCTTTCTGCTTGACTCTCCAGTTTCTCCCTCTGGCCTGTTTGGCGACTCGGTCAACTCAGTAGTCACCAGGTTCAAGGAGGTCAAGAAGCATGAGGAGGCGTTTGTTCAGTTCCTTCCTCGCCGCACTCAAGGGGAGGGGCCATCGGCCACCCAACCTCTCCCTGGTCCTTCAAGACCTAGGGAGGTTAAAAAGCAGAGCGTGGCGAGCCGTGCTCCTCCTAGTAAGAACTGGAGACAGGCTCGTCAGGCTCAGCAACCTCCCAAGCCAGACCTCAGGACTATCATCAACAGAAAGAAGAAGTCCTGATGGTCTGGTGCCCAGTCTGGTGGGGGTAGCCCCCGCGGGACGGGGCGCGTATTATATCTGACCGCCCCTTCTTGTTACCCTCACAAAACCTCTCCATCCCCGCCACCTTTGGTGCTTCGGGGGGCAGCGGTTTCCAGCGAAATGTCAGATGTTCCGTTGCTCCCTGCTTTCATCCAGGGCACGGAACATCTAACATCCCCTCAAGAGGAAGTATTAAAACTGATACCACTATCAGAGAGTCTGGCAGCATGGCAACTTCTGCCAGGCATTTCTGCTTGGGTATTAAGCATAGTACAAATAGGATACAGAATCCAATTTATTCATCGTCCTCCGCGTTTCAACGGCGTGGTCTCCACTTCCGTAAGACCAGAGCTGATGCATGTACTATCACAAGAGCTACAAACTCTTCTGAGCAAAGAGGCCATAGAACATGTTCCTCTGCCCGAGAGGGAGTCGGGCTATTACAGCAGATACTTCCTGGTCCCCAAAAAGGACGGGGGGTTGCGTCCAATCTTAGATCTTCGAGGCTTAAACCGTACAGTCAAAGCGCTCAAGTTCAAGATGTTAACCATCAAGACGGTCGTGTCGCAAATTCAACATCACGATTGGTTCGTCACGATCGATCTAAAGGACGCATTTTTTCACATACAAATATTGCCACAACACAGGAAGTTCCTGAGGTTCGCTTTCGGGGGCGAAGCATACCAATTTCGGGTTCTTCCATTCGGCCTAGCCTTATCACCCCACACGTACACAAAATGCATGGATGCAGCACTGGTTCCATTGCGACTCCAGGGCATTCGCATTTTGAATTACATTGACGATTGGTTAATACTAGCACAATCGCAAGAGATGGTGCTTCAACACAGAGACATCGTGTTGGCTCATCTAGTTTCTCTAGGGTTGAGACTCAACACCAAGAAAAGTGTTCTTTGTCCTGCCCAGAGAACGACTTATCTCGGAATCGTTTGGGATTCGATCACGATGCGGGCACAATTGTCCCCCGCTCGAATCGAGACCATTCGACTAACTATGAGCAAAGTCAGGCTAGGTCAAGATCGTACTGTTCGTCAGTACCAAAAGATGTTAGGTTACATGGCTTCAGCATCCACGGTGATTCCTTTGGGGCTATTGCACATTAGACCCTTTCAGTTGTGGCTGAAATACTTTCTCCCTCAGTTGAGAGGCTGTCATGTCCTAGTGCGGGTGGACAACACAGCGGCAGTTTCTTATATAAATCACCAGGGAGATCTGCGCTCACACAATCTAAACAAAATAGCGAGGCAGATTTTCCTCTGGGCCCAGGGGAAGTTCCTGTCACTCAGGGCAGTGTACATCCCTGGGCACCAGAACTGCTGACGGGGGAATGGAAACTCCACCCAGAAGTAGTCGATCAGATCTGGACCAGATTTTACAAAGCGGAAGTGGACCTCTTCGCCTCCCATCAGACAGCGCAATGTCCCCTCTACTTCTCTCTGAGTCACCCAGCCCCCCTGGGTCTGGATGCGATGGCGCACACATGGCCCAAAATGCGCCTGTATGCGTTTCCTCCAGTGGCTCTGCTCCCGGGAGTTCTAGCCAGAGTTCGCCAGCAAGGGTCTTGCCTCTTATTGATAGCGCCGCGTAGGCCGAACAGAATGTGGTTCTCGGAGATAATATCTCTCCTCAACGGCTCGCCATGGGCGATTCCGGAGAGGAGGGACCTTCTGCCCCAGGCGGAGGGCACAATATTCCATCTCAGGCCCGACCTGTGGAACCTTCATATTTGGCCCCTGATGGGTACCAACTGAGGGACACTGGGCTTTCGCCTGCCATTATTGAGACTATGCTAAGTGCTAGGGCTTCCTCCACTAGAAAGAGTTATGCCAACAAATGGGGTGTTTTTGAAAGGTGGTGTGTTGTACCAAATGCAGATCTGGTTAACTGCCAGATTGCTTCAGTTCTGGATTTCCTGCAGGAAAAATTATCAACAGGCCACTCTCAGGGTTTATATGGCCGCTCTTTCGGCTTGCCACGCCTTGGTTGACAGGGTGCCACTTGGGAGACATCCTCTGCTCGCTCGCTTCATTCGTGGGGCCAGACGACTGAGGCCTCCCGTAAGAACCAAGATCCCTTTATGGGACTTAGCTATAGTCCTAGAGGGTCTGGTTGAGACCCCCTTCGAACCTCTAGAGTCAGCGTCTGACAAACTTCTGACCCTAAAGATGGTTTTTAATGGCTATAACCTCTCTAAAAAGAATCAGGGATATGCAGGCTCTGTCAATATCGCCATCCTGCTTAGACTTTGCCCCAGGAATGGTGAAAGTGATTTTGCATCCTCATCCTGATTACCTGCCTAAAGTACCGTTTTCAGCTGTACATCCGGTCACTCTTGAGGCCTTCTGCCCTCCACCGTTCACAACGCTGGAGCAGGAGAGATCTCACAGACTGTGTCCGGTCCGTGCTCTTCAGGCCTACGTTCACCGTACTAGCCAGTGGCGTAAGTCAGAGCAACTATTTGTTTGTTATGGGGGCAGTAACAGGGGTGCTGCCACTACTAAACAGACCATGTCACATTGGGTCAGGGATGCTATTGCTCTTGCCTATGAGGCGCGCGGCCAAGCTTCGCCAACGGGTCTAAGGGCTCACTCCACCAGAGGGGTCGCCTCCTCTAATGCTTTGGCAAGGGGTGCCCCCTTACAGCATGTTTGTGATGCGGCAGGTTGGTCCTCTCCGCACACATTCATAAGGTTTTATAGTGTAGATGTTCATGCCACTCCGGGCTCTCATGTCCTTGAGTCGACATCACAAGCTAATGTCTAGGGCTTTCTTGCGTTCTTGTGAGCTCACCTACACAACCGTAAGGAGTCCAGACACCTTCAATCCACCACTGCACCACTACCCACTGCTCTATTATCCAGGTCTGCCACTGTACCACTGCCCAGGTCCACCACGGCACCACTACCCTCTGCTCAATGATCCAGGTCTGCCACTGTACCACTGCCCAGGTCCACCACGGCACCACTACCCTCTGCTCAATGATCCAGGCCCTCGTCCTCTTCACGGGCCTGGCCCTCCATTCCTCCCCTGAACCTCCTCGATCCACCCCCCTCCTGAATTGAGGCTATATCTCCGCAACACTTCAGCGTATTCTGAACAAACTTCTTGTGTGTTATGACAGCCATGACTTGGTTACCTTCACAGTTTCGGCACAGTGCCACCTAGTGCCCAGGAGATATCAGAAATGGCTCTTTTTGCTTAACTTCTGAACTGTTTGGCCAAAAATCACAAAAATGTTGAGTATTTTACGAACGCATTGGCGTATCATTAAGAAACTCGTCTGTGTCTTCAGCATAAAAACCTACTTTTTAGAAACTTTTCCTAGTTTGTTTGTCCGATTTTCACCAAAATTTGATCGTTTCATCTTCACTTCCTTTCATATAGCCTACTGCATATACCGTTTTCATATCCCGCAGCAACAAATTTGATAGCATGATGCCAAAACCACTGAGGCTGTATCTCTGCAAAGCTTTGGGATATTGACACCAAACTTTATATGTGTCATTGTCACCTTACTCTGACCACACCACATCAAGTTGGTCACAGCGCCACCTGTTGGTAAAAAGTGATAATCCATTAAATCATATTATTAGTGACTGTATTTATGGTTTTTCAGCAATTTTGCCTAAAATCCTCTTAATTGCATATGTCTTTAATTGCTCATTGTTGACATTATTCTGATGCTCCCAGCCAAGTTGGCATGACTAATTGTGCCTTCTTTGTGCTTGGTCCCTTAATATACTTAAAGAAAAATCTTATTGACCCCAAACTTTTGAACAAAATCAAGTCAAGTCAAGTCAAGTCATCTTCATTTATATAGCGCTTTTAACAATGGATTGTTCCAAAGCAGCTTTACAGAGATAAACATATAATTTAAGGTAACAGAGATTGTTTTGGCTTTATAGCGGTTCTTGAATAATGTTATTTCCAGCTAAAGTTAGTTTTGATTCACCTCCATTGAAATGATCATTTGTTATTAAAGGTGTTCTAAGCGATGTCACGCGTTTTTTAGGCCAAAACATTTTTGTCACATACAGCAACCATCTCCTCACTATCCACTAGCTGCCTGTCCCCTGAACACACTGTAAAAAAACGCGGTCTCTGTAGACAGCCCAGGCTCCACAAACGGCAACAAAAACAAACTCCGGCAACCCGCTCCACGAAACATAACAAACTGTTCCAGCCAATAACCGACAAGAAGGACTTGGGGGTGGGGTTTGGGGGATTAGTGTGCGGATGAGGAGGAGGGAGAGTCTAGCTAGCCTCCGTTTGGTTTGACAATACTTTAAACGTCAACAAGAAGTGACGTCACCCGACATCGCTTAGAGCACCTTTAAATTAGGGGCCACTAAGACGACGCCGTTCTCTCTAAACAGACTTTAAACGCGAACCTGTGATTAACGCTGACGGCGTTCACATGCGTTCACATGCGCATTATATGTGCGCAGGTTTGTAATTCCATACAACCCGTGCCTAAACAAACTACTTGTCTTGCCTATAAATTTTGATACAGAATTTTGTTTTATTTTATCACTTCGGGGTACGCGAGCCGGATTTTCAACAACACTTTATCTGTAGAGTGGGAAAGGGAACCTCCATAGGGAGAGGATAGTTGACACTTCAGCACTGCATTGTCATCGGGTCCAGGCAAAGCTCCTTCGTCAGATCTGGATACGGCCTGGATCCGGCAGGCTGCGGGAAAACCTCGGGATAAACAAAGACACTAATATTAGCGTAGATGCCATTCTTCTTATGATGTAACGAGTACATCAAGATTTAAGGGAAAAAGTAAGTGTTCCCAAATCACAAGTAAATATGGACTTGAGACCATTAGAATACACTTACAGTCAGCCAATGCAGTCTGCTTGTGAGTAGAACATATTTGTTAGTCTTGCCGATGACGTATGTTTGCTGAGAGTGACCTTTGACTCATGTAGATTGCAGTGACAAACGCAACAATGAAACCAGGCCCCGTTCCAGGCTAAATCCATCCACATACAAGAACTGAGACAGCAAGTATTTTAATGTGGAACAAGATACCCTTACTTGGTAAATGAATGTCTTGAGCAATTAAAGATTCCAAGTAATAATGGTGCGCAGACGAAGGAATGTGAGGCAGGTCACGGGTAGCACATGCATCACCCGAATTACAGCTGCAGAGGCCCGACAGAGCACGCAAGGACATCCTCAGGGCAAAAGAAGAACGCTCTCCTCAGAGAAACACATGGGAGAGGCCCACACCGCTCAGATGTTGGAAGCTAGTATCAATATAAAGCAAAGTACATTCGCCACTTTGATTTTAAAACAGGCTGAATAGACTGAGCACGCTGCTATGGTTTCTAGATTGGTTTAGCTGAGTCCCTCTAGAAACAACCAGAGGCCCTAATGGTATGAAATGCTCCTGCCCTTTTGGTAAATGTCAGCCGCTCTATCCACTTTTAAAGTGGTCTTCAGGAAGTGACCTGGTCTCCTAACAGATAATCATATCCATATTCACTGGCACGTTTAAGCTGCAGAAAGTTCAAAACTGTTGTAAGTGATTCTAGTGTAGTGTCTTCATATTATACCGTATTATTGTAATGTTCTATGAGAGTATTTTAAGTGAGATTTATAAGTATTTTAAGTATTTGATTAAGTATACATATTTTTTCGAAGTATTCTGTAATATTTATTATACGCAATAATACACTTTAATTATGTATTAATGCATGGCTAACAGAACTTCATCAGGAGCCTCTGATACCCTCTATATTAATGTTGCCATATATGACACAACATTTTCTGTCACTTTTCATTTGCTCAAAAATTGACAATAAATTGTAATTAAGGCCAGTCTTTAATGTAACCATGCTGTCTTTAAGCCCCATGACATTTCATTTTCTCTCTGACTCTATATTTCCTGCGCAAGACACTTGCTGCTGTGCTATTCAAGTTGAGCAATAATACACATTTCTTCTACATCTGGATTTTTTTGCTGCATCTTTGAAAAGTAAATAGATGATGTTCAGATCTACTTTTTCTAACACAGATTTACAGAAAAGTATGTACATTGCCATATGGACACTCTGTACCAACAGGGAAAATAACCATGTTACCATATGGCAATCTATAGTGGAACTACTGTAATTGCATTTCCTCACTGGGAATTGTTCTAAATAGTGGACGTGTTTACAATAATATATTTGTATTTATGCAGTAGTAGCACAATAATGATATATGTTTCATGTGCTAATCTGTATACCTGTATAATGGACATCACTCTTTTCAAATTCATGTGCAATTTTATTTTTAATTTTAAATTTGTTATACCTGCCCAGGGACTACAGGTGCAAATTAGCAAATGTTGCTACAACCTGGCCCAAGACATATTCTCTTGTTTAACAAGTTTAATGTTTATTGTGCATTGTCCCTGTTTCAAATAAAATAATTTCCATTCCATTCCATGTGTTCAAAAGAAATGAACAGCTATGTTTGACTCTATCAGTAAGAATGAGTTTGGATTTTTAAGAACAATATTGAAAAAGAAATGATTTAGCTTGAGTTCTGTATAGTTTCAAAAATGAAATATTAATAACAGAATGCATACATTTTAAGACTTTTTGTTCATATTTCAATCGTTTAATTATTGTCACTCGAGCAATTCAATGTCAAAAAATCTATTGGGAAATAACAATCCTTAGAACATAATGCATCCCATAGAGAGTTAAAATATGTAAAATTGTCTATTGACTATTTCTACATAGGGTGAATCAGAGCAATCTGTGAATTTTTTTGCACTACCAACGTTTGTGATTTACTGTGATTCTCACTCTTCAACACTTCATTACATGACTAATCAGCTAGAATACAATCATTTTAACATATAAGTAGAGCTTGTGAAGTTTATATGTCCCACATTACCCAGATAACTGTATTTCACAGTACTGTTTTTTCTTTTCGAGTGCGATCATCTGTCCCTGATAAAATGTTTGCGAAAAACTGTGTTCTCAGCATAATGTTCCCCCAAAAAATGCTTTCAAAGCTCTGTGTCTAAGAGTGAATTAGTTAACCACGCTGATATTACAACAGTTATCCATCTACTTAGTAGTAATCAAATTCAGGGAGGACTTAAATTAGTCCTAAAGAGGGCAAACACACTTCTGTTTACATCTGCGCTTCATCGTTTGTAACTCCTTTATTTTGCATCCTGGAAAGAAAATCATGGCAGAGACTAATTTGCAGGCAGTCTTAACGGGACAGTGACGGATACGAAACCTCTGTGGCTAAGGAACAAAACCATGTTAGCACAGCAACCTCTTACACACAAACACAGCGAATCAATCAGGCCAGTCCAATGGTGAGTTTTTCTTTTCTGAGTAAAAGAATATGTCTATGTTATATGCTAATACATCCAAGGGTGAGTGTGTGTGCAGTGCTGAAGTTTTAAATCAGGTGTCTGTCTATACGGCTCTTTCCTCTCTGTTTGCTGCTCGGAGGCAGAGGAGCCTGTGTTGGCACGTATTGAACGGTTTGATTCAGGCAGAGGTCTCCTGGGCCCCGGTCTGATCCATTACCCGCTCTTCTAGCGCGCAGCAGAGGACAGGCGCTCGGAGTGAACTGATGCCTTGTAACACGCTCCTGCCTGGTTTCCTTAACAACAAATCACCCTCAGGGCTCTGTGAGTCTTTCAGTTCCTTTACCATAACTTCAAGGGTCTGAAACAGAGAGGCTTTCAAGAGAAAGAAATACATTAGCAAAATAGAAACACACAACCTAGAATTTCTGGATCATCCTTATGTGATGTCTGTTTTATAATACAACAATGTATTACCAACCCACGCCATATTTGGACACTTTCTGGCTGTCAAATGCTATAGCTTACAGTTAGAGGAATGTTACCTGCTGTGTGACCTTGACTTCATACATCCACCTGGAGAGGAGAGGGTTAAAGATCACTGCAAAAATGTCAGAAAACTGTTTTTTGTTATTGTTGGTTAATGTTAATATATCTATATATACTAATCCATTTTTAGATTTAAATTTGTTTATATACTGTATGTATATTGTTATACTAAATACAAAAGTACACTACAAGCAAATCAGCATATTAGAATGATTTCTGAATGATTGTGTGACACTGAAAAAAATCAGCTTTGCCATCACAGAAATACATTTTTAAAAAGTTTTAAAATATATTAAAGAGTTATTTTTAATTGTAAGAATAATTCACAATATTGTTGTTTTTACTGTATTTTTTGTTCAAATAAATGCAGCCTTGTTGAACATAAGAGACATATTTTAAAAAGATTTAAAATATTTTTAACCTCAACATTTTAAATTATGTACATTAATAATGAACATAAATTAACAAAAAAACGGCAGGGTATTTATTAATAATAAAACAAAAATGTGTATTTCTAAATGTCCAAAAGTGATCAAATAGTTTGTAAAGTATATTTCCCTCAAAATAACACAGTGATGTTGAATTATTAGGCAATAAGTAATAATTCATGAGATGGTGCTTTTTTAATACATGATTTTGTAAAACATATTGTTTTATTAATGCTTTGCCAGCGGCCATGTATCGTCCGGTCGGGTCTCGTCCTCATTGTTCATTCACAAACATGCCTCGGCTCTGAATGACATTGAGTTTAGTTAGACATAATGACCACACAACTTGGCTTTTCTCTAAATAAGGACTGTGGAGTTGTATTAGCTGTTGCCCGCCATTGGTGAAATGTATGTTATGAATGACAATGTTAATGTTTAAACATTTTCAGGATTTAAAAAAAAGAACTGTGAATAAGTTTAAAGAATGACTAAATTATGAATTGCTAAAATGAAACTGGAATGAAAAGCATCATTAAAGAGAGCACATGGGTCTTCTAAGCAACCAAAAAGGCGCACAGGGCGCCCTTCCCAAACACACGTTTCCACAGCAACAGTGTGTCATGTGGCGGTATTAGAATGAAGTAGTCAGAACTCCTCCTTGCAGTCTGTTCAGGTTTGGAGCCCTTAAACAGCACTCAGCCTTTGGGGAACCAGTGGGAAGAGATTCAAGGAGGGTCTTCACAGCTCAACCTGTTACATCACATATCTTTGGCAAGGTCTCAGGTGAACATCTGCTTTTACTAGTAAGCTCAGAAAGGCTCTGGTTGTTACAGGACACACGCTCAGTATCTCACACATTCAGTTCTCTCCTTGGCAACGGGTTAATAATAATATTGCTGCCACAATTTTCGCATCTGTTTTCTATTACTGCACACTGATTGATGTCTGAACATAAATTAAGGTATATTTCTAACAGTTTTATGTGCATGTTTTATTTTAAATTCTAGATAGAGATCACAATTTATCATGTCATCATCGGCAAGCCAATGCGTTAAAGCAGACAGGAAGCTATGCAAAAATCTTTCAGCGTGATGCACAACTACAACATGTAGCATTAAGGTAGAATCATTTGAGTTTTAAGTGTAAATTCAGTGATGAACTTAAAGGGATAAGTTCACCCAAAAATGAACATTTTGTAAATGATCATCATTTACACACCCTAATGTCATTCCAAACCTGTAAGACTTTCTTTCTTCTGTGAAAAAAAACAAACAAAGAATGTCGGGAACCGAACAGTTGTGGGTTCCCATTGACTTCGATAGTAGGAAAAAAATATTATGGAAGTCAATGGGGCCCATTAACTGTTCGGTTCCCGACATTCTTCAAAATATCTTATTTTGTGTTTAGCAGAAGTAAGAAATTCAAACGGCTTTGGAACAACTTGAGGGTGACTAAATGATGACAGAATTTTCATTTTTGGGTGAACTGTCCCTTTAAGTGTTTCAATTCAATTAAAGTAAATTGTGTTTAATGTTGTATGATCTAGACTTGCCTGTTGTACTGATGAGAGTAAAGTTTATGCCCATCCAAAAAATTAAAATACACTAAAAGCCTAATCAAAACCTGTTTTTATAGAACTAAAACAAGTTACTAGCTGATAAATAACAATAACCTTCCTAAAAATGACTTCTAGGGAGTTTAAACCCTTGTTTTAGTTTGATAGATTGTTGCCCATTTTTGGGGGTGTTTTTAAAAGCCAAAAAAATATACAATATGCCGTGTCAAAAATGATTTTTATGCTACTTGGACAATATCCCTTCATCTGACAGATAGGCTATCACTGAATTAGGTGTCCTGAAATATCTTGGAATAAATAAATTGCACAAACAAATGTGACAGGCTGCGGTCAGCTTTGTTTAGCCAGTGAGACGACTTTGATGAATTTTCTTTCTGTCAGTCATTTTGGATGCACACCTGGCAGAACAGGAAAGTGGTTGTTGAAACGGTTCATTCAAGTTAGTGCCATATTTCAGCTTCATAAGCAGTTGTCAGTTTGTCATGCAAGAACGCTATTGTTGCTTTTGTCAACTTTGACAACACTCAGATGAGGTGCTGATTTCCACCAGTTTAACAAATTCTGTTTACTAATTTAGTATAATTCCAATTAAATAATATTGTAATTAATGCAATAAATATAAAATATTAATATACAATTCAATATTTGCTATTTAAAGTAGTCTATAATTGCATCCCTTAAAACTCATCTTTGATCACCAAAATTACATATTTACGCGGTTTTCCTTGAAAAACAATTTCATCATGCCTTAAAATAGCTTGAATGTAACTATACACCTTTGCCTCATTTAGTAGGCTATACACGGTTCTATGAATATGCAAATTAGCCCCGCCTCCACACACTTCCACCAGGGGCACGTTCAAGCTCAAACTGCGGTTTCCGGGTTGAACGACATGTTTCCTGAAAACGGTGTGCAACGGGGTTTGAGATACGTTTTCTTTTGTTTGGTGGGTGTGTCAAAAATGTCAGCCCAATCAGCAGCAACATGTATATAAACCATGCGGTATTAAAGAGACAACTCGCACAATGGGTCCAAGTAAAGTCATTTTCAAATGTGTCCGCTGCAGCTTGGTATACGCAACAATTGAAGAAGACATGTTTGTCTTTTCATCCTGAAATGCGAGGCAAATGTTGGATCACAATAATTAGGAACCACAGTTTCCACAAATCCCTTCACTCGATTGGGATGTTCTCTTTTATTCTGGACGGCAAGGGCAGTGACTGTAACATCGAGCGTATTTTGCAGTATTAAACACGTATTTATACCGATTTCATCAGGCTCCGAAAATTGTTCAAAAAGAACACAAAGAATGGCCTTCTCAGCTGCTATAGTTGCAAGTCTTGCGTCATCAATTCACCACCGTTTCCGTTTAAAAAACGTTTTGCAACTTTTTGTTGCGGCTGAACGCAGCCGAGCTCAGAGATCCACTTGTTGACAAACACACGGACACGTGATCGGTTACAAGGTAGTTTGTGACGTCAGAAACACCAGCGATTTCAAACCGCGTTTTTGAGACTGTCTTTGGTTCACTTCAGTTTTAAGGTGAAAATACTCAGCAATGGTGTTGACTTATGCATTTGTACATGGTTAATCTTAAAGCACATGCACACAGCACACAGACATATAAACAACATTAAAAGCTTGATTTTCACAGTGGGACTTTAAATGTTGCTTGCTGAACATTTTCATTTTTTGTTTGCCTACACAACATCTGCCAGCAGGGGCTTATGAGGTCATGGTGCCATCAGATAATCAGATAGGGTTACTACTTCTCCGCTTCAGTGGCTAAATTTGGTTCCAGAGCATCAAACATCGCTACAGCACCTTTAATAACTTTTAAACACTAGCAACTTATACTTCTGCTCGAGAAGTCGATAAAGCCTGATCCCTGGTGTAATCACTGTAAACATTTTCTACTGCATAGAAACCCTTCCTTGAAACTAGCCTGTGGTTCCATTACAGGCACACAGAGCATCATGATATTGAAGCAGCAGGGAAAAACACACCATTTCAGCCTCTGCAGTCCTGATGGCTATGAAGCCTGCGGGCTCATGATGCAAGACTTATTAAATTGAGATTTTCTCACTTTCTTTTTCATAACACAAATTAGACCTTAGTCAGCTTGTGTTTGCTGACTGATACAGCCTTAGTCAGGGTCCTGAGGAGCTGGGGGTGCACTTTTTTTGACTGGTGGAGACAAGAAACCGGAGGATTCTGAGCGGTAGTGCCGTGCTGAGGTTCTCCATCAGGGCAAAAGCTGTTTTAGGGACCATCTGTATTAGGTAACCTCGATGATCAACAGCATTTGCATGTGCTGAAAGAAATAAACCAGCCTTAAATGAAACTGAATCTTTTTGTCATTGCTGTAAGCACAAAATCACAGAACAGTTGTTGAAGATTAATTTAGAACAAAAGGTACATCATCACACCAATAAATCTGACTGGATAGTAGGAAATAAAAGAGAAAGAAATAGAAAAAATGTGCAGTGCGATCCATGGATTTACCCTTTCCACGCGTTTCCTGAAAACCACTCAGTGTGTGATTTTCCTGCTTTCAGACACTTTCACACCCTTAAAAGTAATCCATCAGGCGATAGGTTTCCATTTTTACCTGCTGCTGATAAAGAGAAGCACTGAATCGCAGGGTGCGTAACTGCTTCAATCTATGGGGCCAACAGATGTGAATGCAAATGGCCCCTGTGTACTCCCAGTCCGGTGATCAATCCTGGCAGGTAGAGCTCCAACAGGAGCCTAATGTATTCAAACTAATTAAAACGAGCCAGCGGGAAACTCCAGAACCCTGCTATTAAAACAGATACTTTTAAATGCAGCACAATTAAATTTCCCATTGGCACACACATGGCCCCGAGACCATCTGCACTGGTGCCGAAGAGCTCACCCTCACAAGAGTCATTTCAGATCGCGTTTGCCGAAAACAAGGCGAGCGCAGCACCACATTGCAGTCGCGGCGGACCTACAAACACCGCTCTAATTATTTTGTGACACTTTGCCTCTGTTTAAAGAAACATCTGCATGGGTTTTCATTATTGTACTGGCAGCGAGCTCCCCCTCGAATGCATCATCTGGATATCATTAATCTAATAAGGTGATTCTCAAAGATGCACACCGGCCAGAAAGCTAGCGACTGGCAAGCTTCTCTTAAACCTCTCGGAATTATTCGCTGTGTCAAATGTTAGCATTTTTGAACACAGGGGGATAAAAAGAAAACTGACTAATTCCTGCTTCTGTTTTGCCCAGTTTTGTTTTGCTGGTGATCCAAATGAAGGCACTGTAAGCCATGCTGCAAAAAGGAGATAAGAATGGCTTGAAGCTTATGACAGCAACACTCTGATCAACACTACAATGCACTCCTCTAATTCAGACCCAACTGCAAACACATTTGGACTCAAAGGTAAAACCCACATGCATTCAGATAGTATGTGACTTCTTTGAAGACACTGACATAAGCACAGAGCTGCATCCCTGGTGTACATTGTATCGGTGGGGCTGAACGTCTCAAGGAATGGTCTATTCCTCAACGGTGGCAAAACAATCATATTGAGGTAATGAATATAATAATTAACTCTTTGCCTTGTGCAAGTAGAAGTAATAAAAATGATAATTTTGGTTGTTTTACAACAGAATACCTGGGGAAGGTAACATAATACATGTGCAAAATGATTTCAGATTTGACTAAAGGTGTCTTTACACAGACTGCTTAATGCTAATCTGGCGTAAATGCATTTACAATTGTATACTTTGATAAAAGGGGGTGAGATGGGTCAAAGCAGGCATAAATTAGTTTGGCTTTTTTTGCAGTTGTGTAAGACGATTGGTACTCAGATTTAACCATTCTCATAGACGTTATCATCTTGACTATAATCAATCAGATCAAAACGATGCATAATTTATTATAAAATGGAAAGTTTTGGTCTTTAATGCTGACCATTGTCTAACAGCCAGGTCTGATTTTTGGATGAATCATTCTTTTGAGTCAGATTTTTTTAATGAACTGTGTTGAATGAACAGAAAACTGGTTTGAATGATTCATTCTTGAATCAGACGGATCCAGTTCTCAAATTCGACTTAGTTTAATATAGCTGAATGATTTGTTTATAAATCGGACGGATCTACTTCTCAAGTTCAACTCACAAATTCAATGATATATCCAGTGGTTAAATCACTGGTAAGTTTGGAATAATTAAGATTGTTTATTGTTTTTGAAAGCATGTAAACAGTCATATTTTGAAATATTATTACAATTTTAAAGAACTGTTTTCTATTTTAATAGATTTTAAAAGGTAATTTATTCTTGTAATAGCAAAGCTGATATTTCTGCAGCCATTACTCCAGTCTTCAGTGACACATGATGATCTCTCAGAAATCTATGCATTTATTACTGGAATTACCATTATTTTGAAACATTTGTATATAAGTTCCAAAATATGATTTTGTAAATAAGTTCCAAAATATGCTTATTCCAATAAACACATTGTGTTTTCCTGTTTTATGGGGACTTTCCATAGTCGTAATGATTTTTATACTGTACAAACTGTATGTTCTATCCCCTTACACTAACCCTACCCCTAAACCTATACCCATCACAGAAAACTTTCTAAACATCACTTAGTATGATTTTAAAAGCTGTTATCCTCATGGTGACCAAAATTGTCCCCACAAGGACAAGCATTTCGGATGTTGCCATCTTTGTTAGGACATTTTGGGACACACACACACACACACACACACACACACACACACACACACACACTGTAATACTTAAGCTGGATCCAAAGACACCCACACACACAAAAACAACAACATTGTAGATTCATCAATTTACAATGAATGCAAATTAATGGTGATTTAAAAGTAGAAGGTGCTGGGTATTTATCCAAATGTACTATTACAGGAGACTCTGATAACAGAGTCTTATCCTACTGTTTATGCCGTGCAGTTGCCCAGCAGTGGTCTCACAACAGATCGCTTCTGACCCGTGATCCCCTGCCAGCCGATTTACATAAATCACACTCCAGATCTGACCGTTACTAGGCAGCACAGGCAAACAGAGAATCATCCTGAAATGGAAATCAGGCCACCAACCCAGAGAGCATCATACATGCTACTGACAAATGTGGCAAGGACTGAGTGAGTTTAACTACTTCCTGTCCAATCTTGTCTAGGTTAATATTCATGACAACGACAACTGCAAGTACACCCACGTAGGAGGGGACGTTCTTGTGACCTTGCTCAACATTCCCTAAAAGTTCTCTAAAGGTGACAAAAATCCTGAACCTTTACAGAACATTAGGTAAAGTTCCTAAAATGTCCTCTTTTGGTTAGGGACCGTTCGGTATTTATGGAAAGGGCCACCGGAGGAAAATAGGGGAGGGTCATGTCTTTTTATTCTTTGTTCAGGGGAGGGTCACCCAACTTTTTTTTGTCTATAGGGGAGGGTCACCCAACTTTTGTACCCAACTTATTAAAATTTCAAAGTGGCTTGTTTGGTGCATATTTTTTCCATGTAGCTCCATGTAACAAAAAACAAAAATCCAGTTTGGCGCTGTTTGACAGTACGCACGCTCTTCAGTACACGCTCAGAAAAAGTGCATTAGAACAGAACGCCAAAGAAATGTTTAGGCCTACCCGGCAAAGCTTTAAAGCACGAGCAAATAATGAACTTTTGTGATTGCGAATAAGTGCAGTGTCCTGTGAGTGTAAAGCCTGGTTCACATGGGACGATTTTAAAATTGTCGGCCGATTTTCCAAACCTGAGAGACTCCACACACGGCTATAAAAAATCACGGGTCTAACAGTTTTGGTCGTACAGTGTGTGGTGCGCAGCCACACGGCAAAATCAACACATCACACACGAACCGATTTGACTCCAGAGCATTCCCAGGTCAGACGGAAAATCTCGCAAAATCCCTCGAGATCAAACGTGACTTCAGAGTAAACAATCATGGCGGACGAAGAGGATGCAGTGGCGATAGTTTGTAGTTTGTTTTTAACCGAAAAAAACGTTATCAAAAGAAAAGGCGATGGTCAAAGAAGTGGAGACAACGCGAGCATGGACGGCTGTTTTGATTTTGTTTCCCGGTGCTTCCTCTGCGCCTCGTCACCTCGCTTTCTGATTGGCTACACGCCACAGTCCACAGACTGCGTGCTCGTTTGTCCCCGGGGGACACCACACACGAGGAGAAATCGGGCCAAAAAAATCCAACATGTTGGATATCCCCGATTTGAGATCGGAGCGGTCCCGACGTCCTTCCGAGCAGACGAGAGCACTCTTAACACACCACACACGGCAGGAATATCTGATCAGATTATTTTACGATAATCGGAGCATACTTAAGATTGTCGGAAGGGGTAAATCGGTGCTAAAATCGGCCTAATTATCCTGCCGTGTGAACCAGGCTTTACATTCACATCACAAGTTAATGCCGCGGTAGAGTTAAGGCGGGCTTACACGGTGCGATTTTTTGCTGTTTTACGAGCTCGCAGTTTTTTTTCACTCGGGAGAAATCGCGTGGAAATCGGTTGTGCTCGCATGTTGCGGCTCGTGTCGTGTGCTAGGAAGAGACGAGCCGAGCCGAACCTCTCGACCTCACGATAATTTTTAAACATGTCTAAAAAGTTTGGGAGCTGTAGGCTTGAATTCGTGAGGTGTGTGCGCTGTGCGGTTGAATGAGCCGATTTGTCGATCTATCTGAATTTGACCAATCAGGAACTGAAGAAATCCACAGAACAAAGACGAAAATGGCAGCGCCACCGCGAATTTGGACTATTGAAAGGGAAGCCTACTACTTTATTATGATTTTAGTATCATAATGATTAATAAATGCATGCACAATTATCAGTGAACTTGATAAATGTTGCAGATATGTTTTACTATGCACAAACAAATGCCTTTCAACTTGTGTGCAAAATTCTGAATTAAATGAATGTGCAGCAATTTGTACAAATAGAGTCTGTATATGTGTTGTAGCCATAATAAGCGCATTTAGTTTCATATTTATTATAATGGTTTTTTTTCCATCTATGTTGATTATGAAAAGTATAGCAGTATATCGGGAGACATGGCCAAACATGAGTTTGACCACTTCATTAAGTGTTGTTTTGTAGAAAGCCTTTCTTTAAAGTGAATTTCGTTTTGTATAAATTGTATCTTAATTTGAATAAATTTTTCATCAACCAATTGCCTGGATTTAATTAATAAGAAGCAAATATAGCTGGATTTACAAATGCACATCTTGATTGTTGCATGCACACATATGTCGAAATAATAACATATTACCACAACAACCATCGAATTGTCCTGGTTTGAGACTGTTAATACACATAACACAAAATGTTATTTTTATTTTTTTCGTGTTTGCATTTATGAGGAAAAAAAATGGTACGGACGTGACAGTTCTACATTACGGACATGACCGCTCTGAAAGTGACTTTAAAACAGTGGTCTCAAACTCGCGGCCCGCGGGATGATATTTTGTGCCCCCCTATTTGACATTAAAGTTTAATGTTAGTGCGGCCCGTCGTTGCGTGTGCTGCGTTTTTTTTATTTTTTTTTATCCCTTATGGGCTACCACAGTGACAGCTTACGGTGGGTTTGTTGTCAATAGTTGTCATAGACAACCGCGAAGTGCAAACATACTGCGCCTGGAAAAAATGAGCGCGTCGCTTCAATTATGAGCGCGCTTCAAGCGCGCCTACATTTGAAATAACGAACTTGAGCGCGCAAAATATGTGAGTGCGACATGTAAACAGGCCCAAGGCGAGCTGCCAGCCTACCACCAATCAGGCCACGAGCTACTGGTAGCTCGCGAGCGACGTGTTGAAGACCCCTGATCTAAAACAATGTGTGAATAATCATTTTGAGCTTGTAATATGTGTCCAACAGGTTGAGAAGAAGGTTTGCTTTGATTTGTGCAAAGTCAGTAATTTGCCTGAGACACTATACATGTGTAGAAAGAATTCAATAAGACATGACTGCAAATATTTGTATTTCAAAAGCAATAATTGTTTTTCTAAGTATAATAAAAGGAAATGTGCCTTCCAAAAAAAAAATTCAATATAATATTAGTGTTTTATTAGTGTTGAAAATAAAAAGGACATGAGCAAATATAAGTATCACAAAGATGTTGTGTATAAGGAAAAGAAAAAGAAAGTTTGTAAAATGAAAGTTTGTAAAATGAACTTCAACTGTCAGAAGGACAGCTCATCAAGAACGAATTGGAATACTTAAATAACATTTTTATGTGGAATACTTGATGCGGCCCAGCCTGACCCAGACTCTACCTCCAGCGGCCCCGAGTTAAGTTGAGTTTGAGACCCCTGCTTTAAAACTTTCACAGAAACCGCAAAGAGAAAGCACAAAGCCTTTCTTAAAAGTGAATTTAGTTTTTTATTAATTGTATCTTAATTTTAATCAATGTTTCATCAACCAATTGCCTGGATTTAATAAATTAGAAGTAAATATAGTAGAAAATCATCATGACACGGAGGCGCCAGCGCGTGACCTGGTCTAATAAATGAACCGAAACACAGCGTATAGCCTAAGGTAGGCTCCTTGCCTCACAGACCTGATGAATATATAGAAAACTTGACATGACTACTTTTTAACAGACCAATTCAAAACGAAAGAAAACAGAGACTGCTCTCTGCTTATGTAATCCGTATAAAATGTGCATTTCTCTCTGGCGCGTTCACTACTGTGAAGATCGCGAGTCAGCATCGTCACCTTTATATTTGCAGCCGACACTGACAAAGACTTGTTTATTAATAAACAATTAAAATGTCCCCTTGCTATATTATTCATCATTATTTTTGCCGGTTCTTTGTGGTAGCTTTAAGATAGCCTACTTTATCGGCAGCGCCACCCTTACATTTTACATGAACGCGTCACCACTGCATCAGCACCGAAAACATGATTGATTTTTTTTTTTTTTCAAATAAAAAATCGTGATACGAACCGAATTGTAGTTCTCTTACGAGAGGTTCTCTCGTATTGCGTAAGCTAGCTTACGCTACGGGAAAGATTAATCTTTTCTGAGAAATTGAAGCCAAAAAATTATCCTATAATTTTGTATCCATTGTCAACGCAGTTCAGCTGCAGCAGACCATGAACAGCTAGCTAGCAGCTCATTGGTTCGCTCACAGAGAACTGCTTAAGCCTATGAGGAGACGCAGATGAACTCTCGGCCAATGAGAGTCTGACATGCTCTCATTGCGTCAGAGCCCGCCGAAACGGGCGTGGTCAGAGAGTATATCTTGGCGTCCCAGGCTGTCAACTCTGATTTTTCATTTCTTCAGCGAGCTACACGCATCTGCTGATCCTGAGAGAAGCCGCCGTCGTTGAAAAGGCAACTCTAGCGAGCATCTGGGAGACTGAGGAAGCCGGCCGTCTTCGCCACCTTCAGCCGTCCTGCGAGCTAGCGCCATCCGACGGATTTGTATCCTTTTTACGAAAAAGCTTCCTGTATTGCTTTGTATCTAAAAGAGCGAGCGTCTTTTTAAAGATGTCTCATAAAGTCTCCTGCGGTTCTTGCCGCGCTCCCCTCGAGATTGGAGACCGCCACGTCATCTGCGCTCTCTGCCTCGGATTGGAGCATGCCGAGCTCGCCCTCGCCGATGGCGGCTGCGATCTCTGCGAGGAGATGCCGTTGTCGACCCTGCGGGCTCGACTTCAGGCCACTAAGGTTGCTTCCGCGCCGCCTCTGACTTCGCCGCGGAAGAAGAAACGCCGCTCTCAGAGGCTGCCGGAAACCCAGCTAGAAGCGTTCATCTCGCCGGAGCCTGTCGCCTCCCGCTCTCCTTCTCCGCCGCTTCCGGATGTACAGTTGCCGCCGAGTGGCCGCTCTGTAACCTCCGATGACGCCGCGGACATCAAGGAAACCTGTTCGCTTCTCGCTTCAGACAGTGAGGAATGGTCCGGTTCTCACGCCTCCTCGGCCCGAGAATCCTCTGGGACCCGCGCTGGAATCGAGGAGGAATTAGTGCGCCTCCTTTCACAGGCCGTCGAACGCCTCGGACTCGATTGGTCCCCTCCCCCCGAGCAGACCATCAACCGCATGGACGGCAGTTACTTCCGCCAGCGCTCAACTCCCGTCACTAAACGGGCCGCGCCCTTCCTGCCTGAACTGCACGTGGAACTCACGAAGTCCTGGAATGCCCCGCTCTCTGCCAGAACTCGCTCTGACTCTTCCGATCCGCTTCGCGTTGTGGACAGAGCCGCAGAAAAGGGGTATCTCTCAATTCCCCCTGTAGAGGACCTGGTCGCCGCACATTTATGCCCGCCTTCCACAAGATGGCGCTCATCACCTGTGCTTCCCTTCGCGCTACAAAATCTGCTTCGCAAGCCCTGGGGAAATGCATGGCCACCATTTGTGTGTCTGAAAGACATCTTTGGCTCACACTCGCCGACATGGGAGATTCTGAGCGCGCCCCTTTTCTCAACGCCCCGCTCTCTCCATCCGGCCTCTTCGGATCTGCCGTCACGGGTATCGTCGACCGTTTCTCCGAAGTGCAGAAAGCTTCCCAGGCCATGAATCTCTTTCTGCCTCGTCGCGCTAGCTCCTCTGCAGGCCGCTCACGTGACCAGCCTCCTGAACGAGCCCCACCCCAGCGCCCAGCTCAGCACAGCCAGACTTTTCAGCGACGCCAGGGCGGCCGCCCTCGTTCTCGCTCTGACAGCCCCCACAGACCGCCGCCTCCCCGGGGGCCTCGGCCTCGGATCGCGCTGAAACCTGATCACTCGAAGTCTGCCTAGCACAGCTGAGAAAAAGACGGCGCTCTTCCGCCGCGGCCGGACCGCCGTCAAAGTTTCGCCCTCTGTTAGTCCCCGCTCACGCGGCTACTACAGCAGTGTACACCGCCATAACCAAGCCGGTCTACCTTCCCGCTTGCATGAGCGAAAACGCCGTTTTCACGGCGACCCAGAGAAATCTCAAAAAGAGCATAAAAGCCTCTTGTATAGAAAATGTGCCCACAACACTGTGTTCACTCATACACAAAAGCACTTCAGTCCCCGTGTCTCACACAGAGTCCACTCTCATAAAGCGGTTCCAACCCGCTCGAGTTTCAGAGTGCATAAGCGCGCCCACGAGCCCGTGTGCGCGTCCCCCCTCTGCTCACTCTGTTACACGGCCCATAAACTCCTCTCTCAGTGTAAGTCCCGCTGTCATAAACAATATGAGCGCGCTCACGCAGCCCGCTATGTGCAACGACGGGGACCATGTAGCCATTCAACCCCTAGCGTTACGCTTAAAAGCGTGGGAAGCTATTCCGGGAATTTCCCAGTGGGTGCTAAACACAATAAGGCTAGGCTATCGCTTACAGTTTCACCGTCGCCCTCCACGTTTTTGAGCGCGGCTAGAAACTACTGTGAACCCAGAACCAGTGACGCTGCTCCGTTCAGAGATAGCAAAACTATTGTGCAAAAGGGCTATAGAGAGAGTTCCTCTGTCTATGAGCGAGTCGGGGTTTTACAACCGTTATTTCCTTGTCCCCAAGAAAGACGGCGGCCTCAGACCAATCTTAGACCTCAGATTTCTGAACAAAGTTCTCACGAAGAGACCGTTCAAAATGCTCACGATCAGAAAACTCCTCGCGCACGTGCGCCAGGGGGACTGGTTCATTTCACTAGATCTGAAGGATGCTTACTTTCAGATTCAGATAAATCTCCTTCACAGGCCATTCTTACGTTTCGCCTTCGAAGGCCAGGTTTATCAATACACCGTCCTTCCGTTTGGCCTATCCTTAGCACCCCGTACGTTCACGAAGTGCATGGATGCGACACTCGCCCCCCTCCGGAGTCAGGGGCCGCGAATACTGAACTATTTGGACGACTGGCTGATTTTGGCACAATCACAGAGAGAGCTACTGTCTCATCGTACAGTTCTCCTCGACCATCTGAAAGCTTTGGGCCTCTCTGTCAACTGGACAAAGAGCGCACTACATCCCAGTCAGACTATCCCCTTCTTGGGTATAGAGCTAGACTCGGCTCATCTGTCAACACAGCGCGCTCGCCGTGTTCAGCGTCTCGCCGCATCTTTTCAGATGAACAGACTCACACCTCTGAAAACTTTTCAGGAGGCGTTGGGTTACATGGCCTCAGCCTCCGCGGTGCTCCAGCTGAGGTTACTGCGCATGCGCCCGCTTCAGTTCTGGTTGAAGAGCCGTGTGTCTCACCGTGCGTGGACCACGGGCCGCCAGCTAATAAAGGTAACCTGTATCACAGCTCTGCAGCCATGGACTGTGACAGAATGGTTTCAGCGGGGCGTTTCCATGGGGACCTTTTCTCGCCGAAAAGTCATCTCGACAGACGCATCCAACACGGGTTGGGGTGCGGTCTGCGAGGGCTCACCGGCCTTCGGCCCCTGGTCAGCTCAAGAGAGCCTCCTCCACATAAACTGTTTGGAGATGTTGGCGGTCGAGAACGCGCTCACGCGCTTTCTCCCGCGCATTCACGGTCACCACGCGCTGATCCGTTCGGACAATATAGCCGTGGTCTCCTATCTAAACCGTCAGGGCGGAGTCAGATCCAGGAATCTCTTCCGGCTGACAGAACGCATCTTAGTTTGGTCTCACTGTCACCTGCTCTCGCTCAGAGCGACGCACGTGCCGGGCCATCTGAACGACGGTCCAGACGGTCTGTCCAGGAACCCCATTCCCCCCGGGGAATGGTCCCTGCACACTTTTTCAGTTCAAAAGCTATGGCGGATATTCGGCAGAGCAGAGGTGGACCTCTTCGCCTCAGAGGAGAACACCCACTGCCCAATATTTTTCACAAAGAGCGTGGACGCGCTAGCCAAGACTTGGCCCAGCCGCCCGCTTTATGCATTCCCTCCGGTTTCTCTGCTACCACAGGTGCTTCAGAGAATCAGGGAAACACGCCACTCGGTGCTCCTCATAGCCCCACGTTGGGAGGGTCAGACTTGGTTCCCGGAGCTCACTCAGTTGTCACAGACAGCCCCGTGGCCCATCCCAGTCAGAGCAGATCTCCTCTCCCAAGCTCGCGGCACGATCTGTTATCCCCACCCAGAGCGCTGGGCGCTACATGCGTGGGTGATCAACGACTACCCGTTGCTTTGCCAGAAGGAGTGTTAAACACGATCATGCAGGCTAGAGCGGCTTCTACTAGAAGGCTCTATGCATCTAAATGGTCTGTGTTCTCTAAATGGTGCACCGACAGAAAATTGGACCCACGGTCATGCGAGGTTCCTTCCTTGTTAGTTTTTCTCCAGGAGATGTTGGACAAGGGCAGGTCCCCGTCCACTCTCAAGGTGTATGTGGCAGCCGTCGCAGCGTTTGTTGAACCCCGGCACGGCCAGTCACTGGGCAAAAACGACTTGGTCACCCGCTTCCTCAAGGGAGCTAGAAGGATGAACCCCCCACGCCCCCCTTCGGTGCCGATTTGGGACCTTTCCATAGTCCTCGAAGCTATGAAAGCCCTCCCATTCGAACCGTTAAACACCGTGGACCTCAAATACCTTTCGCTCAAAGCCGTTTTTCTGCTCGCGCTCGCGTCAGTAAAACGTGTGGGAGACCTTCACGCGCTGTCCACTAGCGCTTCCTGTCTCGAGTTTGGGCCCAATGACTCCTTAGTCGTTCTCAAACCTAGACATGGTTATGTCCCAAAAGCGATTGGTAACCCGTTCAGGGCACAAGTTATTTCCCTATCGGCTCTGCCTGCATCCGATAGCGAATCTGACGCTAATCTCCTGTGTCCGGTCAGGGCCCTGAGATTATACATTACTCGCACTGGTCCGGTCAGACGATCCGAGCAGTTTTTCGTTTCGTTCGGTGGGCGCACCAAAGGGTTGGCCGCCTCGAAACAGACTCTATCAAGATGGATAGTTGATGCCATTGCAGCCGCATACGCATCAAAAGACCTGCCATGTCCTCTGGGCATCAGGGCTCATTCCACTAGAGGCATGGCCCCATCCTGGGAATGGTCCAGCGGAATTTCCATTCACGACATTTGTGTGGCAGCGGGATGGGCTTCCCCCTCCACCTTTGTCAGATTTTACAACCTGGAAGTTCCTGCCTTGCAGGCTAAACTACTAGCAGTCTAGTAGGTTACAGCTCTTCTGGTTGAGCTGCACTATAGGGAGTTATTCACACAGACCGGTTTCGCTCTGTCCCTCTCTTCATGTGCTTATATACGGCACAATCACCGGCCCGCTCTGCTGGCCTTTGTCACATGTACATATATTTATTCCCACTCATAAGGGCCCCCCGGGGTCTCCCCTGGGACTCGTAGTGGATGCTTAGCACGCACGGCGTTGACCAGGTGTTCCCGTAGCGTAAGCTAGCTTACGCAATACGAGAGAACCTCTCGTAAGAGAACGAATCGGTTACCTAACGTAACCTCGGTTCTCTCTAGATGAGGGAACGAGTATTGCGTTCCTGGCCATGCTTGTGCTACTAGCGTTCTCGCTTCATTCTATGAAAAACCAGAGTTGACAGCCTGGGACGCCAAGATATACTCTCTGACCACGGCCGTTTCGGCGGGCTCTGACGCAATGAGAGCATGTCAGACTCTCATTGGCCGAAAGTTCATCTGCGTCTCCTCATAGCCTTAAGCAGTTCTCTGTGAGCGAACCAATGAGCTGCTAGCTAGCTGTTCATGGTCTGCTGCAGCTGAACTGCGTTGACAATGGATACAAAATTATAGGATAATTTTTTGGCTTCAATTTCTCAGAAAAGATTAATCTTTCCCGTAGCGTAAGCTAGCTTACGCAATACTCGTTCCCTCATCTAGAGAGAACCGAGGTTACGTTAGGTAACCGATTCGGTTTGGTCTATTGTTACAGCCCTAGCAAGATGAGAAAGCAGGAGTTTAGTCGTTTATCATGGAATGGCTATCTGAACATCTTTGCCAAGCACAAACCACAGAAGTAATCAATAAATTATCGGGGAGGGTCATGTCTTTTTTCACAATCATTTTGGAGGGTCATAGAAAAAATTATTGCTGGCGAAGGGAGGGTCAAGTCTTTTTTGACTACAGATCTCAAATCTCCTCCGGTGGCCCCTTAAATAAATAACGAACAGTCCCTTATGAAAGTGCTGCAGTTCAAGGTTCCCGATATGACTTTAAGGGGACGTTTCATTTTGGTTATTTTATGGTCACATAAGAACGTTTTGGGACGTTAACAGAACGTTTCCATACGGTTCCCTGTTTTTCAGATAGGGACGTTTCATTCAGACTGGGCTGCAACATATCTTCCTGACCCATTTGGAAACGTCGGTTAAGATGCACCTATTTCACCTATAGGTAAAATGCAAAGTTATCATAAAAAACTAAAAATTCCTATCCACAATTAATATTCATTTATAATCTGTTTTTGTTCACAATATAAATTATAAATGGCGAATTCCTGCTTTGTATTTTATCTTTGAATGTGTTAAGCGTGAACACACAGTGCTTATGCCTGATTAAGGTTCTGTAGATCAAGAATCGTGAAAGAAGTGCTGCAGTAACATTCTAGTTTGGTCCCCTAAAGGTTCCTGTAATGTTACTAAAGATTCTGAAAACATTCAATAAACGTGATGGAAGGACCTAAATAGGACCAAAACATAACATTCTAGGTTGGTCCCCTAAAGGTCCTGCAAACGTTATGGCTCAGGGTTAGGGAAAGTCCTATAGTAATGGTCCCGTAAACATTCACAGAACGTCCTGAATGTTTCCTGAAGATCCGCCAAATAACGTCCCCCAACCCTTAAACAAACTCCACATCATGACCATCTCGGAAAGTTTTGGGAACGTTACCAGGCGATGTCCTTGACAACATCAGCGAGGACGTTCTGAGAACATTCTGGGAACATCAAATTTCCAAATAAATATGGTCCCCTAAACGTTCCGAGAACGTCCTGAATGTTCTGTGATGGTCAGACAAATAACGTCCCCCAACCCTTTAAAGAACTCCACATCATGATCGTTTAGAATGTTCTGGGAACGTTACTAAGTAACGTCCTTGACACCTGCTGGGATGTTGTGAGAAGGTTCTGGGAACGTAAGATTTCTAGCGGGGACATACTACATATACAGTGGCGGCCTTAAGCATCTGGGGGCCCGTTTCAATAACTAATATGGGGCCCTACCCACATAAAACAAACATAATAGAGCATAAAAAGCAAGGATTCCTGTTGGTTTGTATCAATGGTATATTATTTTATTACGTGCACTTTCAGCTTCATGAACAGGCAGCTCAACATAGAAATAATCCATCCTTATTTGATTAAAACTATATATAATTATACAGCGTTTTACGTTGGAATAAGCCTCGCCCTTTCACGCAGGGTAACGTTAACTTCACTTACTTTTTGGTAGACTGAAGCTTTTCTTTTATTGTCCGATATCTTTCGTTTTTCAGCACTACTGGCATATGTACGTTTCATTTCCTCTTAAAATTCTTTTCCTGCTCAAAATAAGATTTTACCCTAACGGCAAAAAGTCAAAGCTATAAAAACTAACGATGTTACACTTCAGATCCAAGCCATTCGCAGGGGTGGTAAACGTCGCCATGGTAACCGCGAGTTCGACCAATCAGAGACATCAGTGTTTTGCTTAGAATTGTGGGTAGTGTAGTATTTCTCCAGAAGATCGCAAATAACAAGGTTGATTTCATACCTTGTGGCTTTTATAGGAGCAGAAACTTTCGTTTCACAACCTCGTAGTCAATCTATCTTGAATGGTTTAGACATTATGGCTGAAAATCAATATCCTACAGAGAAAATGAATGGGATATTTTGCTGGTCTGTGGAGATGTGGGGGCAGTGTTCGAATTACGGGGGAGCTAAGGGGAGCTCGGCTCCCCTGAAAAGGACCTGGGCTCCCCTGAAAGCCTACTTTGAGACATTTAGGGGGAGCTCTAAAACACTGTCCATTTTTTGTGTCGCATAGATTTTGATTTTCTGTACATTAAGGTTCCTGAAATAAATGATGATATTAAAAATGTGTCAGTGTTTATTCGATCCTTACATTACTATTTCCGAACATCTGTCTCCACTAATAAATGCAATGGGCGTGGTTCAGCGAAGTCTGTAGCGGGAGAGCGGGGACGGAGCCGAGCGGTGAATAAGTGGGTCAAGTTCAAATGACAAACACCTGTCTGTGATTTCAGTAATTGGCGTGAGGAGACCGCATATAAGCGGGCCGTGCTGATATTAGTGTGAGAGAGAGACTTGGAGCTCGTGCACATATCCTGAGAGAAAGTGACTTCTGAAAGCTGTAGGCTATCCACCGGAAAGAGTGGGTCTACAAACTGTATCCAGTGAAGCTGTGTTCAGCGGGAGGAGGATTGCTACATCTGTATCCAGAAAGCTGTGTCCAGCGGAAAGAGTAGCCTATTAATTATCATCTGTTTCTGTTGCCTTTTTGATATTTTGAGTTAACGTTATTTGAGCGCGACCACGCGCTGTAAAAGAGCCTTGTAGATCCCTGTGTCTCCTTCCATCACCTACACACAACGAACCTGTTTTGCATCACACTATTGTTTTAAATGCCCGAACATGCACCAAAAGCGTTAAAGTCAGTCAGGGTCAGGGAGGATCGGAAAATAGGGCTCCCCCGAAAGCCACGTTGTAATTCGAACCCTGTGTGGGGGCCCCCTTGGAGGGCGGGGCCTGTTTCAATTGAAACGGGTGAAACATAGGTAAGGCCACCCCTGTACATATACTGTAGAATTGATAAAAAAACAGCCTTGCTAGAAAAGTTTGCATTTAATAATCATGTCCTTGCCACATCAATTTAAATAAAGTGACAATTGTGTAACTTGAAACAGAGTACTAGACATATTAAATGAACTCACAGTCGCATTACCATGCATACTTATGATGAAGAGCCTAAATAGATACGTGCTGTGACATAATAATCCTTTAAGCGAGAGAACGTTAATCGGGGAAGCAGCGATGTTGATTTAAAAGCTCTGAACAGTGGCTGAAAGGTATGGCTGAGAATCTCAATATACTCAGTCTCTTCAGTGTTGTGACCCAAGGAAGCGGAGGTCATATTATTCCTCAGCTTCTTTAATTGCTATTTTAAGGATATCTCACTCCTACACCAGCCTTCCTGTCAGAGTCTTTGAAGTGGAACATTGCAATTACACAGGAGAAGATTTTACCCAGCTAAAAGTGATCGCAAGCGTTTTCTTGCTACCTGCACTTTACAGCTGTAATACAGTGACTAAAGGAGGTGGTCCTGTTTACAGTCCTGTGGGACACATATAGAAGATTGAATAGAGAAAAACACCTAAAAATGCCTATTTTAGCCATTTATTCTTAAAGGAAACTGATCGATTAATAAAAACTATTATATTATAGTATATTATAGATAATATTCAGCGCCAGCTACATACAAATACAGCTTTTTCACATGATCTCATTTGTGTTAAAGGGGTCATATAATGGTACATGCACTTTTACAAGTTGATTGTACTGAAATGTGTGCTGGCAGTGCCTGTACACAACCATCATAATGATAAAAATCCATCCAGTGTTTTTGTTTTAATCTCCTCATAGGTTTTACCCTGCTTCAAATTGAGCCGTTCGATTTTGTGACGTCACTAAATCGGATGCCCCTCCCACGATTGTTGATTGACAGGAGTGTTTCAACACATCCGCGCCCTGAGCGAGCTGTCATCATAGTCCGCTATTGTTGATAAGCTGGAGCAGAATGGCGTCTAAGCGATTGTGGTGTTCTGTTCTTGGGTGTAATAATGAACACAGCAGTCATTTAGATGTTCCTAAACCTGAACCGCTGATGATGCAGTGGCTGAGTTTTGTTTTCGAAGGGAATATTCCCCACGATCAACGTCAATCCTTTCATGTTTGCCCGAATCCTTTCTCACCAGACTGCTTTATAAACGAGGGTCAGTATAAAGCTGGATTTGCTAAGAAGCTGCATCTGAAAAAATAATCGGTACCAACTATTCATAATCCTGCTGCACCTCAAGAAGAAGTGAGTGTAAAGTTTTATTAACCTTTATATTAATCTTTGCAAATCACGAAAAAAAGTTGTTCATGACCATTAGTTGTAACATCAATCTGTCAATACATCAGTAAACACATAGCGTTTCGTATCTCACTACTCTACCCTGCCAGTACATATAAAAATAGATCAAAGTGACATTACGTTAACCAACCATTCAGAAACGTCCTGTTCGAGCCTTAATTGTCGAACTTCTTTGCGGCCGTCATCTTGTTCAGGGTCCGACTCCGGTTCAAACTAATACGGTTGCACAGATGTGTCCTCAGAGACTCCCGCTGCCATTCTTTTTCCAAAATATACCCTCAACTGTTGTCAAGGCAACACTCCACGTGCGTTGTGTCAAAACCACTGATCTATATAATGATTATATATAGATCAGTCATTGGTCAAAACGCCCCAAAGAACAGGGGGGCGGGTTGAGCAAATCTCATTATCATTTAAAGGCATATGCACTGAAACGGCGTGCCTGAAAACAGAGCTGTTTTTGACCGATTGACTGATTAAAAAATACTGTAAAAAATACTGTACAGACCACAAGCACCCAGTCACCCTAGCAATGGCGACTTTTTTGTAATACACATATTTTCAAAGGTATCGCCGGTTAAAGAGTCTTGTTTTGCCCTTAAAAACGAATCGGTTGCGTAACCTCGGTTCTCTCTAGATGAGGGAACGAGTATTGCGTAAGCTAGCTTACGCTACGGGAAAGATTCATCTTTTCTGAAATACTGAAGCCAAAAAATTATCCTTAATTTTTGTATCCATTGTCAACGCAGTGCCGCAACTGCAGACCTTGAGAGGGCTAGCTAGCGAGCTCATTGGTTGCCCTGCAGCAAACTGCTGCAGCCTATGGACGAACTCGAATGAACTCGTGTCCAATGAGAGGCGCTCGCGCCCTCATAGCATCATAGCCCGCCAGAATGGGCGTGGCCAGAGTTTATATTAACGCGGTCCACAGGCTGCCTCCCTGGTTTTCATTGATGAAGCGAAAATCGCTCGTGGCGCAAGCACGGCAGGGTACGCAATACTCGTTCCCTCATCTAGAGAGAACCGAGGTTACGTTAGGTAACCGATTCGTTCTCTTACGAGAGGTTCTCTCGTATTGCGTAAGCTAGCTTACGCTACGGGAACCCATTGTCAACGCCGTGCGCACCCAGCATCCACTGCATGAGCCCCGGGGGAGGGTGGGGACCCCGGGGGCTCTATGAGCGAGGAATAATATTTAGCCGGCAAGAATGCGGGCCAGTGAGTGTGTAATTCATAAGCACATAATGGGAAGGGAAAAACAGAGCGGCGGTGCCGGTCTGTGTGGAATGTGTCCCATCAGTGCAGCTCACCAGAAGAGCTGTAGCATATTTAGACCGCTAGTAATTTTGCCTGCAGTGCGGGCACTTCCAGATTGTAAAATCTGACAAAGATGGAAGGGGAAGCCCAGCCCGCTGCCACACATATGTCTTGAATGGAAATCCCGCTGGACCATGCCCACGACGAGGCCATGCCTCTAGTGGAGTGAGCCCTAATGCCTAACGGGCATGGCAGGTCTTTCGACGCGTACGCAGCAGCAATAGCGTCCACTATCCATCTAGACAGTGTCTATTTCGAGGCGGCAAGACCTTTAGTGCGCCCTCCGAACGAAACGAAAAGCTGCTCAGAGCGTCTGAAAGCGGCAGAGCACGCAGTATACAATCTCAGTGCTCTAACTGGGCAGAGGAGATTGGCGTCGCATTCGCTTTCGGATGCTGACAGAGCCGATAGGGAAATAACCTGTGCTCTGAAAGGAGTACCGATCACTTTGGGGACATAGCCGTGTCTAGGCTTTAAAATTACCTTTGAGTCATTTGGACCAAACTCAAGACACGCGGCGCTGACAGACAGCGCGTGAAGGTCTCCCACACGTTTAACTGATGACAAGGCGATCAGAAAAACGGTTTTGAGTGAAAGGCATTTCAAATCCACGGATTGAAGCGGTTCGAAAGGGGGGGCTTTCATAGCTTCGAGGACTATAGAAAGATCCCAGATAGGAACCGATGGGGGGTGCGGGGGGTTCATCCTTCTAGCTCCCCTGAGGAAGCGGATGACCAGCTCGTTTTTACCCATTGACTGGCCGTGCAGGGGTTCAGCGAACGCCGTGACGGCCGCCACGTATACTTTGAGCGTGGATGGGGACCTGCCCTTATCCAGCAGCTCTTGTAAAAACACGAGCAGCGGGGACACCCCACATGTCCGTGGGTCCAGATCTCTGTTGGTGCACCAATTCGAAAACACCGACCTTTTGGACGCGTAGAGCCTTCTCGTGGAAGGGGCTCTAGCGTGTATGATAGTGTTCATTACTCCCTCTGGCAAAGCGACGAGTAGTCGTTGATCACCCACGCATGCAGCGCCCAGCGCTCTGGGTGGGGATGCCAGATCGTGCCGCGAGCCTGAGAGAGGAGATCTGTTCTCACTGGAATGGGCCACGGGGCTGTCTGTGACAGCTGCGTGAGCTCCGGAAACCATGTCTGATTCTCCCAACGCGGGGCTATGAGGAGCACCGAGTGGCGCGTTTCCCTGATCCTCTGCATTACCTGTGGCATTGGTGAGACTGGAGGGAAGGCATAAAGCGGGCGGTTGGGCCAAGTCTGGGCCAGCGTGTCCTCGCTTTTCGAGAAAAATATTGGGCAGTGAGAGTTCTCCTCTGTCGCAAAGAGGTCTATCTCCGCTCTGCTGAATAAGCGCCATAAACTCTGGACTGTTTGAGCGTGCAGGGACCATTCCCATGGGGGAATATTGTCTCTGGATAGTCTGTCTGGGCCGTCGTTCAGGTGGCCTGACACATGCGTCGCCCTCAGCGAGCGCAGATGGCACTGGGACCAACTCAGTATGCGTTCTGTCAGATGGAGGAGGTTCCTGGATCTGACACCGCCCTGACGGTTTAGATAGGATACCACAGATCTGTTGTCCGAGCAGACCAGGACGTGGTGACCCTGAATGAGCGGGAGGAAGCGCACGAGCGCGTACTCGACCGCTATCATTTCCAGACAATTTACGTGAAGGAGCTTCTCCTGAACTGACCAAAGGCCAAAAACCGGTGATCCCTCGCAGACCGCGCCCCAACCCGTGTTGGACGCATCTGTTGCGATGACTTTCCGGTGAGATACCGCTCCCATCGTAATGCCCCGCTGATACCAGTCGGCCACTGTCCAGGGCTGCAGAGCTAAGATACAGGTCTGAGTCACTCTGATCGGTTGGCGGCCTGTGGCCCAAGCCCGGCGAGTCACGCGGGTGTTTAGCCAATGTTGAAGCGGGCGCATGCGCAGTAAGCCCAGCTGGAGTACTGCTGCGGCCATGTAGCCTAACATTTTCTGAAAAGTTTTCAGAGGCGTGAGGCTGTTCATCTGAAAAGATGCGGCTAGTCGCTGAATACGGAGCGCGCGCTGTGTTGATAAGCGAGCCGTCATAGCCATGGAGTCTAGTTCTATTCCAAGGAAGGAAATCGCCTGACTGGACTGTAGTAAGCTCTTGGTCCAATTGACAGCAAGGCCCAAGCTGTTCAGATGACTGAGGAGAACTGTCCTGTGAGACAGAAGCTCCGTGCGTGATTGTGCCAAAATCAGCCAATCGTCCAAATAGTTCATTATTCGCAAGCCCTGACTCCGCAGGGGTGCGAGTGCCGCGTCCATGCACTTCGTAAATGTACGGGGTGCTAAGGACAGGCCGAACGGAAGGACGGTGTATTGATAAACCTGACCGTCGAAGGCGAATCTCAAGAATGGCCTGTGACGGGGATTTATCTGAATCTGAAAGTATGCATCTTTCAGGTCGAGAGAAATGCACCAATCCCCCTGGCGCACGTGCGCGAGGAGTTTCGTGACTGTGAGCATTTTGAACGGTCTTTTCACAAGCACCCTGTTCGAAATTCTGAGATCCAAAATTGGTCTGAGGCCGCCGTCTTTCTTACGTGACAAGAAAATAATGGCTGTAAAACCCCGACTCGCTCAGAGAAGGCGGCACTCTCTCTATGGCCCTTTTGCACAGAAGGTTTGCTATTTCTGAACGAAGCATATCGGCTGCTTCCTTGTTCACAGTAGTTTCGAGCCGCGCTCGGAAGCGGGGAGGGCGGCGATCGAACTGTAGCAAATAGCCTTGTTTTATCGTGCTCAACACCCATTTAGATATCCCTGGGATAGCCTCCCACGCTTTGAAACGATTCGCTAGAGGGTGGATGACCAAATCGCCCTGATTGCCGTGCACAGCGTGCTGAGCGCTTATCGTGCTTGTGCATGACGGCTCGCAAACAGCAGGGACATGCTGTTCTGTGAGTGACTTCCCGATTGATGTGAATGGGAAAAGAGTCACATTTGATAAGTGATGTGCGAGCGCCGTCACGGGCATGGGACTTACATACAGAGAGGTGTTTGCTGGCCGTGTAACAGAGCAGGCAGAGAGGGGGCGCGCGCACGGGCTCGTGGGCGCGTTTATTGACTAACACTCGACGGGGCTGTGCCTGCTTTATGAGAGTGGGCTCTACAAGAGACACGGGGAATGTAATGCTTGTGTGTAGGGGTGAACACTGGGTGGTGGGCACATTGTCTACACATAAGGCGAGTTTGCACTTTGAGAGATTTCTCTGGGTCGCCGTAAAAACGGCGTTTGGGGGCAGGCAAGCGGGCAGTATCACCGGCTTGTTGTCTGCTGAATACACCGCTGCAGTAGCCTGAGAGAAGGGGACTGACAGGGGGCGAAACTTTAACAGTGGTCCGGCCGCGGCGGGACTGAGCCGTCGTTTTCTCAGCACAGCTAGGAGGACTTTGGTTGTTCAGGCCTCAACGCAATCCTAGGCTGAGGCCCTCGAGGGGGCGGCGGCGGTCTGCGGCGGCTGTCCGAGCGCGATCTAGGGCGGCCGCCCTGTCGACGCTGTGCGGTTTGGCTGTGCTGAGCTGGGCGCTGTGAAGAAGCTCGTGCAGGAGGCTGGTCACGTGGGCGGCCTGCAGCGGCGTTAGCGCGACGAGGCAGGAAGAGATTCATGGCTTGGGTGGCTTTCTGGACTTCCGAGAAACGGTCAACAATGCCACTCACCGCGGAGCCGAAGAGACCGGAGGGAGAGAGCGGCGCGTTGAGGAACGTGGCGCGTTCAGACTCTCTCATGTCGGCGAGCGTTAGCCACAGATGTCTCTCGGTCACAGTCAACGCGGCCATGCACTTTCCTAGGGCGTGGGCAGCGGACTTCGTTGCGCGGAGGGAGAGATCCGTCGCGCTTCTGAGATCCGATACCATCTCTGGGTGTCTGCCTTTTTCATCCCATTCCCAGAGAAGATCCGCTTGGAGGATCAGCAGGACGGCCATAGAGTGCAGAGCGGAAGCGGCTTGGCCGGCGGCGGCGTAGGCGCAGCCAACACAAGCGGAAGTGGCTCTGCAGGCCTTTGACGGGAGCACAGGCTTAGACCGCCATCTCGCGGAGGGCGGGCAAAGGTGTGCTGCTACCGAGTCCTCGACCGGAGGGATGGATAAATAGCCCTTCTCGGCGGCACCGTCCACCGATGAGAGAGAGGTGGAAACATGGGACCGGTTTCTGGCCGAGAGAGGCGCGTTCCACGATTTCGTGAGCTCGGCGTGGAGTTCCGGCAGGAAGGGGGCGGCTCGGGCCGCGGGGCCGCGGCTCTGTAGAAAACAGCCGTCGAGTCGGTTGGGTGCCTGCTCAAGGGGCGGTGACCACTCGAGCCCGAGGCGGTCGACGGCCTGAGAGAGAAGGCGCATTAGTTCCTCCTCGACTCCGGCGCGGGTCCTGCTGGATTCCAGGGCCGAGGAGGAGGCGTGGGAGCCTGACCACTCCGTCAGCGAGGGCGAGCTCTGCGTGTTCCAGTCCCAGGCAGAGAGCGCAGATGAGATGGCGGTCTCCGACGCTGAGAGGGGCGCGGCATGAGCCGCAAGTGGTGCGAGGCATCTTTAAAAAGATGCTCGTGCTCTTTTGTGAAGTTCGCTGAGGAACTATTAGCTTTCTAGAAAAAAGGATACGTCGCCGGATGGCGTAGCTCGCAGGGCGGCTGAAGGTGGCGAAGACGGCCGGCTTCTTCAGGCGCTGTCCACGCTTGCTAGAGTGCCCCTCGAACGGCGACGCAGCTTCTGTAGACTTCAGAGATGCGAAGAGCTCGCTGAAGAGATGAAAATCAGGGAGGCAGCCTGTGGACCGCGTTAATATACACTCTGGCCACGCTCATTCTGGCGGGCTATGATGCTATGAGGGCGCGAGCACCTCTCATTGGACGCGAGTTCATTCGAGTTCGTCCATAGGCTGCAGCAGTTTGCTGCAGGGCAACCAATGAGCTCGCTAGCTAGCCCTCTCAAGGTCTGCAGTTGCGGCACTGCGTTGACAATGGATACAAAAATTAAGGATAATTTTTTGGCTTCAATATTTCAGAAAAGATTAATCTTTCCCGTAGCGTAAGCTAGCTTACGCAATACGAGAGAACCTCTCGTAAGAGAACTAAACAATACTCTTGTTCTTTTTGGCATATGGTTCCTTTGCACAAAGGTTTCTTTATAGTGGAAAACAGTTGTTTAGATTATTCAAATATTCTTCACACTAAGAAAAAATGGTTATTTCTGTTCACTGTTTGGGGAGTCCCAGGAACAAAATAATGCAGTTTCATGCTACTCAAAATACGTTAGGCTGTTTGTATTGTTGTATTTTTTTTTCTGCAACATCACAGACCGAAATAAACCAAGGATAGACTGACATAGTCGCCCAGACTGGAATGAACTTGGATTGACATTGTAGCACGTGTGACTCTGTGTAAGATCTGGTCTGTTTGTTGCTGTTCACACAGGAAAGCCACATGCACACATCCCTGACACTGGGCCCCACACTGACACCACATCTGTTTACACACCTACACCTCATCCTGCTGCTTACACTGTGTGTGTGTGTATGTGTGTGTGTTAAAAACAACCAAGTATAGCCTAATTATTTGTTATTGGTTTTGTCTGTATTGAACTGTACAATTACAACAATTGTGAATTATTTCAGATATGCTTAAAGCAGGGGTCTCAAACTCAACTTAACTCGGGGCCGCTGGAGGTAGAGTCTGGGTCAGGCTGGGCCGCATCAAGTATTCCACATAAAAATGTTATTTAAGTATTCCAATTCGTTCTTGATGAGCTGTCCTTCTGACAGTTGAAGTTCATTTTACAAACTTTCTTTTTCTTTTCTTTATACACAACATCTTTGTGATACTTATATTTGCTCATGTCCTTTTTATTTTCAACACTAATAAAACACTAATATTATATTGAATGGTTTTTTTTTGGAAGGCACATTTCCTTTTATTATACTTAGAAAAACAATTATTGCTTTTGAAATACAAATATTTGCAGTCATGTCTTTCTACACATGTATAGTGTCTCAGGCAAATTACTGACTTTGCACAAATCAAAGCAAACCTTCTTCTCAACCTGTTGGACACATATTATAAGCTCAAAATGATTATTCTTACATTGTTTTAGATCAGGGGTCTCCAACACGCAGGCCCGTCGCCAAGGGGGGGCATTAGGGGGCAGTGGACCGAGATGACACAATGTGCCCCCCTAAGTCATTCAGCAAACTTACTATAGAGAGCAAAAAAACGCATTCACTTATTCCATAACGAAATGTCATCAGCAGCATTTAGCACACAGGTGCACTAATCTCTGTAATTTTAAATAACACATTGTCTTCAGAAATATGAATTGGAAATTAGTCGGAGCGTGTGTTGTCGAAGTTTCATATTTATTTACCTGCTAAAAACAGCCTACTGTTTCCACATATAAAATAAAGGAAATTTTTCTCAGAATTGCGTGATATAAAATCAAAATGGCAAGTTATAAAGTCAGAGTTGCGAGATATACAGTCGCATTTGCGTGTCAAAGTCAGAATTGTGAGATAAACTCGGAATTGTGAGAAATCCATTCGAGAATTGTGAGATAAAAAGTCGCAATTATCTTTTATTTATTTTTTTATTCCGTGGCGAAAACAAGCTTCCATATACTTGATTGCCTTTAGGGGGAAAAGCTGTCCATAAATGCTGGTGTAGGATCAGTTTTCTCCGTAATAAAAGAATATTGGCGAAACTCCGGTGTTTTGGGCGGTGAGTGGATTAGATCTATGCGCGCGCAAATCCTCTCGTTATAATAAGCAGTTAGGCTATGTAAATAAGACATTATTGTGTATCAGCTTTACTGATAGCCTAATGGAACATTGTGAGATCGCGATGAAGTTGTATAACCGCTTTTTAATGATAATAAAATGAGCGCTTTTTGCGAGTTTTCTGACATGCCAAATCCTGCATATAGCCAAGCTAATATGATTATTTAGGGTCTAAATTAAAAGTTTGTCATATACTTTAATTAAAAATTCTCATTAGTATTATAAGTATTAAAACACGTAACAAATACAACGAACGAGCACAGGACAGCAAACACAGGAAGACTAAATAGGAAGGCAAATAAGGCGGGTAACGAGGATAACAGGTGGAACAAATAAACCAATAATGAGATAACAAGATGGGCGGGGTATACAATGACAAGAGAACACATGGTATCAAACAACAAACACCCAAGTGCAACACAAGACAGGCATGTGACATTACCCCCTTCCTACGGAGCGGCTACCAGACGCTCCATCAGGCGGGACGGGAGGAGCAAACCAGGGCGGGACGGGAGGAGCGAACCAGGGCGGGACGGGAGGAGCGAACCAGGGCGGGACGGGAGGAACAAATTTCTTAGTCCTGGGAGACCTGGGCGAAACACAAAGTCCATCAGGCGGCCAGGGCGGTGAAGACCCCTCGGGCGGCCAGGGCGGTGAAGACCCCTCGGGCGGCCAGGGCGGTGAAGACCCCTCGGGCGGCCAGGGCGGTGAAGACCCCTCGGGCGGCCAGGGCGGTGAAGACCCCTCGGGCGGCCAGGGCGGTGAAGACCCCTCGGGCGGCCAGGGCGGTGAAGACCCCTCGGGCGGCCAGGGCGGTGAAGACCCCTCGGGCGGCCAGGGCGGTGAAGACCCCTCGGGCGGCCAGGGCGGTGAAGACCCCTCGGGCGGCCAGGGCGGTGAAGACCCCTCGGGCGGCCAGGGCGGTGAAGACCCCTCGGGCGGCCAGGGCGGTGAAGACCCCTCGGGCGGCCAGGGCGGTGAAGACCCCTCGGGCGGCCAGGGCGGTGAAGACCCCTCGGGCGGCCAGGGCGGTGAAGACCCCTCGGGCGGCCAGGGCGGTGGAACACGAGCAGGCACCGGCTCGGGAGCAGCAGCAGGCACCGGCTCGGGAGCAGCAGCAGGCACCGGCTCGGGAGCAGCAGCAGGCACCGGCTCGGGAGCAGCAGCAGGCACCGGCTCGGGAGCAGCAGCAGGCACCGGCTCGGGAGCAGCAGCAGGCACCGGCTCGGGAGCAGCAGCAGGCACCGGCTCGGGAGCAGCAGCAGGCACCGGCTCGGGAGCAGCAGCAGGCACCGGCTCGGGAACAGACACCGGCTCGGGAACAGACACTAGAACAAAAACAGTCACAAAGACAGACACAAACACAGAAACAAATACTGGGTCCGAGACCGACATGTGCTCCAGTTCTGGAACAGGCACTGGCTCTGCTACCGGCTCTGGAACGAGCACCGGCTCCGCCTCCGGCTCAGGAACGGGCACCGGCTCAGAAACGGGCACCGGCTCAGGAACGGGCACCGGCTCAGGAACGGGCACCGGCTCAGGAACGGGCACCGGCACCGGCACGGCCACTGACTGTTCCACTGGCTCAGCCTCCGGCTCGGGAACGGGCACTGGCTCTGCCTCCGGGTCAGAAACCGCAGACACAGGCTCTGCCTCCGGCTCAGGAACAGCAGCGACTGGCATATCCAATATCCGAGCCAGACGCTCCAGGTAGTCCCAGCTCAGGAAGGCAGAGGAAACCGGGACAGTCTCTCGCTGGGCAGACGGGACGGGGACAGTCTCTCGCTGGGCAGACGGGACGTGAACAGTCTCTCGCTGGGCAGACGGGACGGGAACAGTCGCTCGCTGGGCAGACGGGACGGGAACAGTCTCTCGGTGGGCAGACGGGACGGGAACAGTCTCTCGCTGGGCAGACGGGACGGGAACAGTCTCTCGCTGGGCAGACGGGACGTGAACAGTCTCTCGCTGGGCAGACGGGACGGGAACAGTCACTCGCTGGGCAGACGGGACGTGAACAGTCTCTCGCTGGGCAGACGTGACGTGAACAGTCTCTCGCTGGGCAGTCGTGACGTGAACAGTCTCTCGCTGGGCAGACGTGACGTGAACAGTCTCCGAATGGACAGGCACAGGTCTCCTCCTCCTCCTCCGTCCCTTCTGACAGATATGCACAGACTCAGGGCTGGCTAAAACCATCAACGGAGTACCAACACTGGACGGATCCAGTGACGATGATTTTCTTCCTGAAGAGACCAGTGGAGAAGACTCTACTGCCCTCCTCTCCTCATTCCTTTGAGCGCACAAGGAGAAATATTTTAAAAGAGAAATCCCATTCTCCCTTTCTGCAGGACAAAGTTCGTTCCGCTGAATCCACATAATGGCTCGTTCGTTCTGTCACGGTGCGTGGTGTGGAATAAATCCGTGGATTCAAGTGCAGAGTAAGAAGAATTTAATAAAGACCAAAACATAAAATAAACAAAAGAAAACTACAACGTACAAACTTAATCCAGAACAAACAAGGCAGGGCAAGAACAGAACTCAACACGACGAAAACACGTAACAAATACAACGAACGAGCACAGGACAGCAAACACAGGAAGACTAAATAGGAAGGCAAATAAGGCGGGTAACGAGGATAACAGGTGGAACAAATAAACCAATAATGAGATAACAAGATGGGCGGGGTATACAATGACAAGAGAACACATGGTATCAAACAACAAACACCCAAGTGCAACACAAGACAGGACAGGCATGTGACAGCTTTCTACCCTCTGGTATGCACACGCACGCACCCTGTAATGTTTGTAAACAGGAAACCCGTGTATATAAATTATTCACAATTTAATGCTGGAAAAATAATGCACTACTGATCTGTAAGTTAAAAGTATTTAACTGAAATGAAAAATAAAAGTAAATAGAAAAATTACAGAATAAAATAAAACAAATTAAATTAAATTAAGCCTCGTCTTTTGGGGGTATTTCGTGTTTTTTTAGTCGATTAACTAAAAACAATTGCATCAAGCTTCAACATGTCACACAATGTTACTCAACAATTTCAAATGGAACCACTAAGCTGTAGTATAACAACCTCATGCTCCAAAAATACATGTTTTCTATTTTAGGCCCTCCTGAAAAAACATGAAAACTGAGACAATATTAGAAGCCATTTCCTCTGGGTGTTCTGAAACGCTTAAGCACTGATAGCGTGCAGCTTTGTCCCTGGCGCTGAGGACAGTAATGGTATATTCAGTCTCTGGTAGATCTTCCATCTTGCCAATTCCTCCAACACTTTGCATGTCTTTTCATTCCATGTCTTACTTACACATTAGTTTGATTAAATAATTCAGATGGCAAAAGATGACAGTTGGTCCTGTGAATTCTCTATATTTTGCAAAAGCATTTATCGTTTTAGAGCATTTATTCGGTCAAAACAAATGTTATCAATTGTATGCAGCCCAACAAATAGGAAAGCAATTTTGATGCAGGATACTTTGAACCGCCATGGCCCTCAGGGAACAGTAATGTGGAGGGAGAAAAGGACAGCCCCAGTTAATTCTGGGAGATTTCACAGTCAGCAGCCTCTATGCTTTCTGCTGCCTGCGAGGCCACACTGCTCTGATAAATATGTCATTTCCTGGCTGATAGGGCCACAGATGGAATAAGGTTTGTATTGGGAACACATGCGCTGCATTTTGTCACCCACTGCACTAGCTGATAGAGGAGACCCCGGGGGAAGCAACCTGCCAATTCATTTTCTCTCTGCAGATTTTTCATCTCAAAGAGGACAGGTATTTTCTCAGGAAAGACAGGGCAATATAGCTTAAAATGAAAAGGGTTTTAATAACTTCTTCCTGTGGAATGTGTAAATCGCCATATCAGCATAAAGGCAGTTCAATCACCCCCAGTGCAGACAACAAGAGAGACTATCACTATTGTACGGAGTGGAACACATGCTAATTTTGCACAATCCACGATAGAAGCATATCTTACAAAACAATGGTTTTCCAAGAAAATATAATGTCACGACGGACGCATTTCATCTTTGCTTTACGCTGGAGGCTGTCTAGAAACAGCACAGCCTTGCACCGGCGGTCTGACACAGCGTGGCATTGTGTGAACTTCTGCTGTAAGTCTACGTGTGGCTAAGAAACAACGAGGGCTGTTAGGAACCGGAATGGGAGCTGTCCACTCCTCTGTCACATGTACTCGTGTTCGCAGGCCCACTCATGGGTGAGACAGGGGTAAAAGAGCCCACTTGCAGCTGTACCAAAAGGCCAGAGGGAGGTTAAGCACAGCTGTCTGGGTGACATTGCATGAAGGGAATATGTGGTAGTGTGGGAAGCGGTCTGAAGAAGCTCCCTGAAAGTGTTATCTTTAAGATATGCTGAATCAAACTCTCCAGGCACCATTAAACCCAAAGGCATAGAATGACCACAGAAAAGTAGAGTCAAGACACATACAAATCCAGGAAGCTCAACAGAACTAAACTAAAATATAATTAAATTAAATAAATACAAAAATCTTGTCTTAAATCTAAATAAATGTATCTAAATAAATAAGAACAAATATAGTACATTTTCTACATAAAATAAAAATATCTAGTAAAACATCTAAATGTCATAAGTGAAACTTTTCTCTTAGGAAATCCACTAAGCTAAGGCTGTGCATTATGTTTCATCACTGTGACACTATTTGTCATACTATTTCTAATTATTGTTTAAGGTTGATCTGCCTTTTGCAGATTTTTTTTTATCAGAACACTTTTTAATTAAAGCCATGAAATATAGGAACTGCAAACAAACAAACAACCAGCATAAATAAATAAATGAATACTATGCAATAAAAAAAATCTAGTAAAAGACTTAACATCTTTAAAATAAGATCATTTATTTGGGCAGCAATTTTAAGATAACATTAAGCAATAAGACAATTATAATTATATCTTGAACTTTATTTTCTTTATATCAAGATCTACTCTGAAAACAAGCAAATATCTTAAGCAATTTTGCTTTTCATGGATCTTGTTTTAAGGATATTTATATATTTAGATGGGGGGGGAAAGGATAAAAATACTGAATATTAATTAACAATGTTAAAAAAACTTTTTACAGTCAGATTGTTTTGTTATGGCAGATATGTCAAAGCAAGACATTTTCATCAAATCCCGTTTTTTAAAAGTCTGTTTTATTATTAGTGTTTTGGCTTCGGCTATAAATAACTTGTCATCCAAAATATCTGAACCAGTTTGAGATCTACCAGTGTTCAACGTGCTAATTGTTTATATCCTCTCTTTCTTCACCAGCCACCAACAGATCAGCTGCCAAAAAAAAAGCACTACAAAAGACTGCATTTATTACACACACACGTTACACTGCCTGTCCATCTCAAGCCCCCCCCCCCCCCCCCCCCCCCCTCCCCCCCTCCCCCTCCTATCTGCCTGTGCAGAGCATCTGCCGCCCAGAGAAGAGAGGGAACATGGGAGCACATTAGTCACCAGATGTCACCTTTTGCTGCCAGCCCTATCGAACAGGCAAGCAGACAATGCAGCATGCATAGTGAACATCTGACTGGGGCCCACTTCAGCAAGACAGAGCTCACTGACTCGGAATGACAGCTCCTACTGAACGGCCTCGGCCCCCATCCATGTCAGGAGTGACACCTACAGTTCTCTCTGGCGACTGTCACACCGCTGGCATGATAATACCACTAATTGTTGAACACTGGTTTTGGTTGATCTGATTTCTGCAAAGGCTCAAGATTATTTTATTATTTTTTTCGGAAGAATCTCATGCAGGAGGATGAACAGGCTGTCCACAGGGAGTCTAAGCGTCAGTTGTTGTGCCTGAAATAGTAATGCCTGCAGGCACTAAATCATGCATACATTTCAGATCCATTAAGAATGTAAGGTGCACTTTTGTCACAATTCAGTTCCGTTGGACTTCTTTCGAAACTCAAGTTGAAGTTTTCTCTTAGATGTTTTTTGTATACCAATTAGCCACTTTACAGTGTCCAATTAAAGGGACAGTTCACTCAACATTTTTTATTCTTTTATCATTTACTAATTCTTATTTTGTTTTAAACGTATTACTTTTTTTGTTCTGTGGATATTTTGAGAAAGGGAAGAATATCCTGGTTATTTTTTTCTTATGGTGAAAGTGAATGAGGAACGGGGGCGTAAAGCTCCAAAATAAAGCCCAATAAAAGTGGTCCTGAAGATTTGTGTGATACACATTACCTTTCAAAAATTTGGGGTCAGTACATTTTTTATTTCTGTTTATTAAAAGAAAGGAAGAATTGTATTAAACAAGGATGGAATAAATTGATCAAAAGTGACATTTAGGATATTTATAATGTTACTAAATATTTTTATTTAAAATTAATGCTGTTTCTTTGAACTTTCAATTCATCAAAGTACCCTGAAAAAACATATCACGGTTTCAAAAAAAAATATTAAGCAGCACAACAGTTTCCAATATTGATAATAATAAGAAATGTTTCTTGAGCATCACATCAGCATATTATTCATTATTATTCATTATGTTTGTCCCTGGACTTTTATTATACCTGTTATTATTCCTGTTTCCTGTTCTGTCTGCCATCTTTGTAGTCCTTTTGTAGTTTTTCACGTTGATCAGTTCTCTGATTGTTCCCAGGTGTGTCTTGTTACCTTTGATACTTAGCACTTGTCTTGTGTATATAGCCATTGTGTTTCCTTTGTTCTTTGTCAGATGTTGTTTGGTGTTTCATGTGTATTTCTGTGCTCCTGGTTGTTGTTTAGTTTCTAATAAACACATTAGATCTGTTTTTTCGCATGCATTCCTTGCTCCTCGTGTTACAATTATAATGATTTCTGAAGGATAATGTGACACTGAAGACTGGAGGGATGACTGCTGAAAATTCAGGTTTGTTATAAATCACTTTTTAAAATATAAAATGGAAAACAGTTTGTTATTTCAAATCCCCAAATCACTGAGTTGAATTTAAACTGGATCATTCTGATTTGTAAACTACTATAATCATTAAAAAAAAATCACAAATCAGACATCATTCCAACTGTTGATGAACGGAGATAATACTGATGTCAAGATTTTCAGTATGACCTCTTTTCCTCACACAAAGCTATTTCAAAAGGTGGTAGTTCAGAAGACTTGGAAAAACACTCGTTAATTTATTTTTCTTTTCTTTTTTTTTTTGTTATTTTGGAGGTTGACAGCTATTTTTATGTTCTTTCATTATATAGATAAGAATGGATATTCTTCAAAAATTCGCCTGTAACATTCCATAGAAAACAGAAAGTCATATGTGTTTAGAATGTCATGTTTCATTTTTGGGTGAACTATAAATATCAACGTGGGTTCAAAATGAAGCAGATAATATGAGGCCTCTAGACTCACAACGTGAAGACGTCACGCTCCTCTGATGCTTTTCAAGAAACAAGAGTGACCTATGTGGTTGCCAGCTCATAAATCAGAACCTCATAAATGTTGAATATTGCAATGCTTATGGCAGAGAGTTATGAGACCAGGGTCTCCAGTTCAAATCCCTAAAGCGTTCATCCAAAGCTCTGTCCACAGCTGATGCTCTCATCCCAGAATTGTCCAGGTAAACATGGGCGGCGATGTATTTTAACATTTTGTCATTAATAATTGAATGGTAAGTAGTTAAGAGTTTGACCCATTGATCTATCTCCACGTCACATGCATATTTAAACATTGCTTTTCACCATTTAACTCATTTATAACTACTCTGATGTGAACCTCACTTTGGCACAATGCACATCACTGACCTCCAATTGTTAAGGATTAATCATATTACAAACATGTTTCATGAGTGTACATTTGAGTGCACATTATTTGGTTAAAATAAACCCTTTTAATTCCCTATTTTGATTCATAAATGGTGATTCCCTGTTGTGAGTTTTTCTTTTAACGAATGAAGCGTAGCTGTATTAAACACAAGGGCAGTGCAGAACAGCTTATGTTGTTCTCTGGTCAGTCACTTCAGCAGAAAGGGAACCGTTAGGTCAATGGACATTGATTTGCTTCCCCCACCCAGCTTGTAAGCTGCAGCTGTGTCTGTCACTAAGCATCACTGGCCTTTAACGCTGAACCAGTAGCATCACTCTGTTGTGATGACAATCACCAAACACATGGGGGAGACCAGGGCTAGTTGTCACATGGGGAGGTTGTTAATTCAATTAACAATAGCACAAATGTGTAACAAAAACATGGGTGTTTTTCATAAAGGCCCGCGATCATGTTTAAATTGTTATAAATTATAGGAATTTGTAAAATACACGACTATTCAAAAGTTTAGGGTTAGTAAGATTTAATGTTCTCTTAAGCTCTCCAAGGCTGCATTTATTTGATTTAAAAAAATACATTAAAAAAGTGTGTAAAAACATGATATTGTGAAATATAACTATTTTAATTAACTTTGAAATTTTATGTAGTTTGTAATTCAGTCACTCAGCAGCAATTCTTCAATGTCAAATGATCCTTCAGAAATCATTATATGCTGATTTGCTGCTCAACAAACTTCATCAATGTTCAAAAAAGTTTTTCAAACATTTTTTTCAGGATTCTTTGATGAACAGAAAGTTCAAAAGAACAGCTTTTATTTGAAATGCATAATGTAACATTATGTATTTACTGTCACTTTTCAACTTAATGCATCCTTGTTGAATAGAATATTTTTTTAAATACTGACGAACTATTTAACTAAAGGTTCAACTGTGACAACTTACCCCATTTAGTGTAAATAATTGTATTGCACATTTTCCCTGGACAACAACAGTGGAGTTCAACAGTTTGTATAGTTGTTGTTGTTTGTTGCTGTCTTAGAGTATGTACCAAATTGACTTTTGACTTACTTTCAAAAATAAACCTACCCTAAGAAATATTCACGAAGGTGTGACAACTAGCCCTGGTCAATCCTATAATATGAGACAATGGAATCACTGTGTATTGTAAGATTCCTTCACATTTAATTCCACATTCAAGTGATGGCACCACATCTCTGCACTAAGTCTACCTTGTTCCTAATAACTAAAAGAAAAAAATTGCAATAAAAAAGAGAGATATTATGTTTCATATCTAATCCAGTGGATGTGAGGTTTTCCAGCACTAAAATCAACACGTTAGTGCAAGAATCTGCCACTGCTCTCGGCAATCGATAGTAAAAATTCCTCATGTGCTCGGGTAAGTAAATGGATTTGAAAGTGGTTCAGAGGGTATTAATGCAGATGGTGGAATATCCATTTTATCACGTCCTCCCAGCAGGCCCTGTTGATAAAAATGACAGCGGGAGCGCATTACTAATTCCACCACTGTCATAGCCCATAGTCACTTACCTTGCAAATGAAGTGCGGTAATAACACCTGCCGGTCAGTACAGCTACTCTCCGTAATACAGCCATGTTGAAATGGATCCAGGAACGTACGGACCTAGACCTGCAAAGTCTTTTTTTGGACATTCATAATCTAGACAGAGAAAACTACAAATGTAAATGCCTACTCACTCACAACAAATATGAAAACAGTTGTTGCTTGTGCCTATTATCTTAAATCGGTTGAAATTATAGGCCTTTTAATGAGAGTCGTAGGCTATATTACTGAATCGTAGATATGATTCAAGCTTATTCAGTTACTCAAAACAAATGACAATAGTGTTTTTTGATGTTCAAATGAAAAGTAGCTACCCACTTTTTTTTACTGGCGCCCCCTCTTGTTAGTTTCCTGTAAGTTGTTGGTAAGAGCAGAAATGCATCACTTGACAAATAAATCATTTATGAGCCAGTGATTTATTGCCCAGCAAAAATAATGGCATCCATTACTTATAAATAATATTTGCTAACACATATTAATGTGCTAAAATTACTAAATGAAAGGTCCATTACTGAATTTGCATGAACATGCACCTTGTCTCATGCATGCGAAATTTATGACCAAAAGGGCTATTGACATATGACTTGAATTTAGCAATTTATAGTTTACCATGCAACAAAGAAGCAACCCCCACACCTATGAATTAAACATGGCACGAAAAGCGAAACATTTAATTGGATCTGAAAGCCAATTCTGAAGCCCTTTTATCTCAAAATTTCATTAATTAGATTTTGTTCACACATTAATGGAATTATTTAATCTATATTTGATTAAAAATCAGTTGGCATACAAATACAGAAACTCTTCAAAAATAAAACACTTGGTTTTTGTTTGAGGTGAGGCACTTTCACATTCTGAGTTCACTAAAATGCATTAAAGAAAGCTTCAAGGAAAACTTAAAAGGAACAATACTCTCTCAATTATGGAAATTTTGTCATTATTTGAATCTGAATCATTTGAATTGAACAATAACAGATTGAACAATGACAGAATTTATATTGTTCAAACCATATATTATGTGATTTTTTTTAATGTGAAATTCCATGCAGACTCCTCCATAAAAGCCATTATTAACAGATTATTGCATCTTCCTGTGCTGCTAAGCAGACACCGCAGACCGGGAGACCCAGCCATTACCCACCATGGACATAGAGCCTGAGCCAAAGCCCTCAACGGAGCCAGAGCCAGTTGCCAATTCCGTCCCAAAAGCAAAGCCTGAGGTCCCGGCCGACCAGGTGTGTGAGCTGGCCATTACATCCGTGACAGTAGGGGTTTTTTTATGGACCTGGACTCTAAGGAATGGCTTATAGACTGGGAGAAGGAGGTAGTGCTTCCCACCCTGCCCACCCACGAACCTTCTCTGTCACTGGTCCCCACCTGCACTAATGAATGTTCATCACTTCTTTCGTCATCATTGCCGCTGCTCCTATCCAGCCCTGTCCTTCACATAGTGTTCTCCATCGCCACCAGCCCAGTCCATCACCAAGCCTGATTCATCACAGTCGATCAAAGTCTACCTCTCCTACATACTCAACTAAAGCCAGCCATTCCCTCGTCACCACATCCAACTCCTCAGATCCACCATCAGCCCTGCCATGCAGCCCTGATCCACCTCTGGGCTTCCGATCCCCAGCGCTGCCCTGGCATGAGGAGTCCCGAGCTCCGCCTTGTCCCTCTGAGCCCTCAGTTCCACCTCGCCCCATCAGCTACACCCGGGACCGCCATCCCTCAAGCTCCGCCGGGCTCCCACGTCCCACCGTCTCCATCTTGGTCAGTTATCGCTGCACCCTCACCACAGACTCTTGAGCTGTCTGCTGTGCTCCATCCCTCCACCTCTAATTCATCCCTCAGGCTCCATAGGGGTCCTCACTCACACCGTCGTCGCCTTAGTCCTTCAGCCACTTGGCTCCACCTCGGCCACTCGTCGCCGGGACTCCACCCTGGTCTCCTAGTCTGTTGATGTCACAGAGTCTCTCTGTCCATAGGATATCACCTGTGCTTCAATATCTCCCTGCGTTACCTCAGTCGGTCGGGCTCAAAGGACCACCCTGGCTCCTCCCTCCATCACTACCGCATGGGTCGCCTCTATCATGGTGTCTCCTGGATTGCTCTGGGATCTCGTCGGCCACCCACTCCTCCATGGGCCCTTCCACCATCATGTTCTCCATGGCTCCTCTGTCAACAACTCCATAGTTCCTCCCATCAGCTCCTCCATGGCTACTTCCGCCGTCTTCTCCGCCCTGATTCCTCCTATCAACCATATTATGGGTTTTTAGTGCTTCACCAGTCACTCGTCCACCTGCTGAACATCCACCCTCTTCTATTTGAGCCATCCATCACGGCGTTTGGCCGCGCCTTCCAGAAAGGGGCCGTTCTGTCACAATCTGTATATTTAGTTTCTCTCTTATGGACTTTTAGTTTGGTTATTGTCAATTTCCTGTTTCCTGTGTTCCTAGTTTCCTCCCAGTCATCAGTTTACATGGACACACATTAAGCATTCCAGATGTTTGTCATCATCTCATTATCACTGTATTTAAGTTCCTCTGTGTGCTCACTTGGTATTGTCGTGTCTTACATGCTGTCAAGTTAACTATTCTTCATCTGTGGACTATTTGAGTTTGTTTTATAATAAATACCTTTGTTTTGTAACCGTTTGAATCCTCATCTTTATCATCTAAACCTTAACGTTAACATGTTGAGCAATTGATGCCAGAATATTTTTTTTGTGTGAACTGAGGAATAAATGGGGACTGGATGCATTAATAAAGGGCTGCTTTTTACAAAATCATTCATGAGCCGAAGTTTTCACAATGACCGTGATCTTGTTGAATAAAAACTGTTATGATGGAGTATTTGTAAATAAAACAGAGCTTGACACAGTCCTGACCTGCTTGAATGAAGATGGCTAAATTCCTGACAGCTGATTGAATCATTTTCGGTCAATCCTCGACCTCTGATTAGCCTGAAGATAATCGGACGCAGGTAAGTGACAGACGACCGGAGGTGGCAGCCTGTGTGATAACAACAGCCTCAGATCAGATAAGAAAACAGACTGATGCAATTGAGCTAAAGCTCTGGTTTGAGTTTGTCCTCCTGTAAGCCAATCAGCAGGCTTTCCGTTCATGACGGAGGACGCAAAACTTGCTCTTAGATCAGTCCGTTACAAAATCAGTCCGCACAGCGTCCAATCACGCCACCGCTCTGCAATCTCTTCAACAAATTGTGGGCCCTCGTCCAGGGAATCAAATTTTTCATTCTGGTTGGACCACCAGAGCCTGTTTCTCAGTCCATCCCTGCCTCCTTTAGTGAACTGAACATCTGCTGGCCTGCTGAAGCCACGGCTCCTCAGTCACTCCCTGTCTCCGCATGAAAACAACAGAGGGACGTGTGAGCGGAGGGAGCCAGGAGAGTCCTTTACAGTGCAGATGCTGCCGGTCCGCTGCATGCTGCGTTCTCATTCACACTGTTTTCCTGCACAATCAAGTGGGTGAGATGCACACACAAACACACATCTCTTTTCAACACTGCACCAGGAGAGGCTTGGATTGGGGAAATGTCTGTGTCCACTAAGACATTCATTCCAAAACAGAGAGAGAGATAGAAAGATGGACAGTGAAATGATCTGTTGACCAGAACCGTTGGAGCTCCTATGTAGCAATACTAGCATATGTATCTACTTGGAATGAGAGACGTGACAGGGTCTTTGGGGGATATTCGGGTTGTTTTCTTCATGCCTCATGCTTTTTTTCCTTTGTGATTGGGAAGAATCGCAGCCTGAGCTGAGCTTGGGATTCAGCACACGTGATTAGAATTCTACCAACCCTGCTTGGCCTCTGAAGCAAATCATTTGCCAGGTCCTGAGGGGGTTAAAGGCAACACATTTTACATATTAGTATCTATCAGCTGACACAATGCAAGGGTAGTGGTGCCGATACAACAGACTGCTGCTTGAAACAGCAGCAGCACATATAAAACACAAGTCGCTAAATGTTGTACACGTGAAATAACACATCCTTAGCCCTTTAAAGGCACAGTTCACACAAAAATTAAATCCATTCACAAATACAAAAATTCTGTTGTACATAACCTCATGTTGTTCCAAACCTTTTTCACAGTTTTTTTTTTAAACATAAATTGCACATTTTTGAAGAATCATTGGCTCTAACTAGAACAGTTCATAGTGCAAATTACAAAAAAGCTTTGTGTGATGGACAGGCTGACATTTAGGTGATTATTTACAGGTAATCTTGCCTTCCTATAGAACTCATGTTTAGCCTATGTTCATGTCCAGAATTTAAAAAATGACATGTCGAACATGCTCTCACGACTAATTTGTACGAGGTGACTAAATTGTATATTGTAGGGATTCAATGGGGCTAAAGGTGCACCGGGGTAAAAGGTGCATTTGACTTTATTCTCTTTTAAACCACTAGATATCACAAAAATTATTATGCACGAGGAAATTTGCCTGATCCTTGATGTGATCATGGACAGAAAAGATTTAATATTTCATGTTTTTTAAAATGTTGTAGATTTATGTAGCAAATGAGAATTGATACATTTCTAAATTTTGAGACAAAGGTCTTGTTAATGATTTTCATTTTTGTTCAAGGTATTTAAAGCAACAGTTTTTCAATAACAGAAGACATGCAAAAGTATAGTATTTGGGGTAAAACAGGTGAACTGTTCTAGTCAGAGCTAGTTTTTTTGTAACTCATTAGTTACATGAGTTACATAAGTTACATGAGTTACATAAGTACAACAGAATTTTTGTTTTTATGAACGGATTTCATTTTTGTGAAAGGATGTGAATTTTAATTTTTGTGTGGTATTTTGTATTTGGGCTAAAGGCAGATTTATTAACATAATAATAAACAGCCGGCCTTTTCCATTTGTTGACATGACATGGTAGATTCAGATGGTAAATATCATATATTAAGTTGGGTGTCCACTTCAGAGATAATCACCATATCTATAATGAAAGCATCATATTCAACAAATATTAGATTAATCATAAAATATAATAAAATTCTACTGTAAAGCTATATTAAATTATTATGGGATCTCATTCAATGCTTTCAGAATCTTTACTTTTTAAAATAATTTTGTTTCTGTATTTTTAAAATGAATATATTTTATGAAAATTAAATATTTTATTTATCAAATTAAACCGAAAATAGTACACATTTAGCTAAAGTGATTATTTTGAACAAATAATAACTTACACATTATGCAAAACATATTATTTTAGCTAAAGTATTTGTATAAATAATGTGTGCCTTTTGCCTCATGCTAGTGAGCCTGTGTGGGGTATGGGCCCACCTTTTCACCTCATACATTTATAAGATTTTTAAACAAACAAACCACTTTTATGGTTCATTTTCACAAAAACAAAAACTTATCTGTTGCTCCATGAATGTTCAATAAAAATATTTTTTTTCTGCAATCATACACTATGGAAGTATAGTGAAAATCACATTTTTCTTATGGGTGTACCTTTAGCCCCGTTGTACATATCAGTTTGTAGAAAAAACGTTTAGACTTTTATGTGTTTTTTTTTACTATTACAATCATGGTTAGGTTAGCGGTTGGATTTTATAGTTAGGTTTAATTTTGGTGGTGTGTTTTTATTTGACCCAATCCATCATTTCTTCCAACTTCTCATAAGACCAGGTTAGATGTGTCATGTTTGGTTAAAACAAATGTGAAAACCAATTGCATATTGGCGTTAACATCAGCACACAGATTTTGAAATCGAAAATCATATGTGAAAATTTGTGGATCATGAACCGTATATGCCCGCTTCCCTAATATATAGGTGAAAAACAGTATGTGAAAAGTCTTATGAATGCAAAACATTTATAAAAGAGTAGGCAAAAAGTACTTGGATGAGCTACTACTACCGCCAAGATTCCTAAGTGAGCATTTGATGGACATTTTACTCCATTAGGCCACGGGAGAGGAGTTGTGAATGGCCGTAAAATAAGACAACTGACACTGACAGTCACATGACAATGACACTATGGTGGATGTATATCCGGATTTCACTGATATACATACTATTTAGAGCATAGTTTTTTAAATAGTCACAAATATCTTTATTCAAATGTGGAACCTTAGTATGTAAATTCAGATGCATGGTTGGAATATGGTGCACGTGTTTTTTAGAGCTTATGTTTAATGATTGTTTAAAAATGTCCACTTTTGTTTTTAACGGAAACAATTAGTATGGATTTGGGATGACATGAGAACGAGAAAATAATGACAAAATATTAATATTTTGGCAAATTGACTAAGGATAGAATAATTCTGAGGGAAAAAAACAATAAAGAACATTTTAAAAAGATGTTCACAGAAAACCATGCATAAAGAGAGATGGAAAGAGAGATGTCTGGCTCACAGCAATAGTTTCTGATAAATTTAAATCATTCATTGAATTCAACAGGTCATCAATTGAATGGCTTTACAAAACAGATCAGAGGATACATTCAGTGCTGATATATCAAATCCACTTAATCTCATTTTAGGTGCTGCACATGTGAATATAAATCTATTTTCTCGCTCCAATTTCATAAAGCTCAAGTTGTATCAGGAAGATCTTTGTCAAGGCATTGTTTGACATGTGGCATCACGGTAATCACCACTGCCAATCCTCAACAGTGAGCGACCATTACAAGCTAAGCCATGTGCTGAAGCATCAAAACCTGGAACTGACTGTTTGAAGAGGTGGCGCTGAATTAAGGATGACATCTCATTGGAATTTCTGGACAAATACCAACACACAGTTTGAAGCACTTCAACAAATCTGGACACATTGACATTGACACACTCTTTGGCTAGGGGATGTCCCTGGTCTGTAACAAAGGTACAGCGGCAAAACATTAGTCTCAGTTTCTCTTTCTATCCACAGAAGCCCCTGGAGAAGGGCAGGCACTGCCCCGCCATCTGCTAACTGCGTCTGGAAGAGCCAGAATGGCTGCCAGGACCCAGATGACAGAACTGGCCAGTACAAAATCCATGCATGATAAACCTGCAACTGTATTACCTCTTCCACACTATTCAATTTGTTATGCTTGGAGCAAGGAGAATAGTGTCAGAAGACCATGAGGCTCTAATTGGTACGTACATCAATAGGATGTAAGATATATATTCACTTGAACAAGCTGGATGCAACCTGGATACAGACATGAACAACCTGGATCCAACAGAAAAGGGCTGTAACATGTGAAATGTGTATTCTCATTTATCTACCAAGGGTTTTTATGAGAATACCAGACAGGAGAGCATTATAGTCCAATCAATAAATTAGTCAGTTTCCCTACTTAAGAGAGAAACGGTTTGCTTAATGCATAATAGATGACACAGAGCAGTTTTGGATGATACCAAATGTGGATCTCATATTCAAATATCAGTCACCAAGGGATGGTTTTTAAAGCGGAAGGGCACGTCCCATCTTCCATTGGCTAGAAAACAGATAGTCCTTCCCCAAATTAACGCTATAGAGTTAGTTTAAGAGTTATAAGCAATGAAGCAAACAAGCCAGCTACGAGGTTAATTACAACACTACAAACTTAGTTTTGAAGCAAAACATATTAAAAAGAATCATACAAAAAGACAAAGTACAAAACTACGTACTAAACAGCTTTAATGAGGTTAAATACAACAATATCATGAAGCAATGCAAATGGCAAATTAAAAATGATGGAGAAATTTAAAACTACTCATTTAATGCTCATTATGTATAAAAAACAATACTTTTTTACATGTATTGCAAATTATGCATAGCCTTTAAGTCGTTGGGCATTTTCAGTGTTTAAGAAGAGAGGGCAGGGGCTAAAAAGTTCTTGTTGGGCTGATGTGGCATGACATGGCAACAAATCAAAAGAGAGCCTTTTTTAAGAAAGCAGACAGCAGATCTTTGCAGACGTTCTAACCAATTATGAGCATCTCTTCTTTTGTTGCACTCTATTTTCCCCCTTATCCTCTTTATTTTCTTCCTGTCTTCTCTTCATTCTCTGTGCACCTCTTTTCACCTATTGACATGGATAAGGCAATCTAATGTAGGACTACTCCTATGAGTTCTCTTTATTTTGCACCTTTGCAAAATCATAGGAGAGGAAAGGGGAAAGAATGAGAGATAGCAAAGAGAAAAATGAAGGAGACGCAGTAAAGAGAGAATGAGAGGAAGAGAGAGAATTGGGGGGTGGTGGGGGCCTGGGAGTGCACGTCAGCGCTGCTGAGAAGAACCTCATTTTCCAAGACCATCTGTTACCAGTCCCTGAGCTGAAAGCTCCATTTATGTCATTCTTACCACTGCCACACAAGCAAAGTGTCCTCTCTACTGCTGCATGCACCACAACTCTGACTCTGACTCTTTCATCAGCAACTCACTGTCATTCTAACAATCATATGGCAGATTTATAGCCTGAACATACCGTAATACAATATTTAAGCAATATCACAGTAGAGTGCTGTTGTTCTGAATACTGCTGTAATTTGGCTGCAGGGATTCACAGCCATGCTGATACTTAGACCAAACTGTTAGATTGTCATGGATGATGTTGCTTTTATACAACACTTCAATAAGTTGGAAGTAGCTAATTATGGAGTAACTTACATTCTACACACAATTGCCAACAGTTGCCTACTTCTCCTTCACCAAAGAAAATTATGAACTAATGAATTCAAAACAAAACCAGCACAAAATTGAGCAGTGCGTCTGTAAGCAACACACAGTTTTTTTATTCAATGAATCAGTTGAGTTAATGATTCAATGACTCGCTCATAAGGTTTTTTCATTTTTGTTAAGAATTTGTTTCTGAATTAATCAGCAGTGTGAAAGACTTGGGCTGCGTTCAAAATCGCATACTCTCTTGAGTAGGCACTTATTTAAGTAAGTAACGACTTAAATATAGAAAAATATGTTCTATATAGTATGAGTGTGTGTAGTATGAATGTAATCCGGACGTACTACATTCGCCATGTTGTCGTTATCACGTGACCTACCAGCGTCAGTTGCGTCGCTTCACTGTCATTCATAAAACTTCTCCCGTGGCCTCATGGGATAGTAAAGTGTCCATCATATGCACACTTCAGAATCTTTTTTCCGCCTACGATATAGTAGGGAAGTATGCGATTTCGGGTGCATGCTCGGTTTATTAATGAATCAGTGTTGCAGTGTTGTGATTCACTGTCTTACTCAAGAGGATGGGACGAACTGTCAAAGGCTTTTATCTGCAATCTACATTTACTGTTGGCAAGCAAAAAACATTTTTTTAAAAAGGGCTAAAATCATTTAGTGTGTGGGGGAAATAAGGGCTTGCTTTTGGGAAACGCAAAACTTTTGAAAGTTCTTCTGAAACTCACAAACACAAAAGTGGAGTGATACAAACGGTGAAAAGTTCCAGCGCTGTTGGATTGAAGCTAATAAAAATAAATAAATAAAATCTGTAAAAAGTTGACATTTTCCAAAAATACTACAGCATGATTAATCATGTCAGAATGTACATGCATCTTGATGCAGATCTAAAACTGTTTTATTCCTCTGCTCTGTTATCTGATCTGATATAACTGATATAAAGCATAAAATATTCAAAGCAACAGCTGCCAGAACTGTACGTTTTTACATAATTGCCTGGTTTCACAGACAGGGCTTAGATTAAACAAGGATTAGGCTTTAGTTCAATTTGGACATTTAAGTAGCTTTTATAAGCACGCCTTAGAAAAAAAAAAACATTACTGGTGTGCATCTTGAGACAAAACAATGGCACTGACACTGTCAGCGCAAGTTTCTTTCAGTCAAAATATCTTAAACATGCATTTTAGTCTAGGACTAGGCTTAAGCCTTGTCTGTGAAACTGGGGGTTTAAGTCTGAAGTGTAGCGAAGGAAATATAAGAAGAGGATTGACAGTGAATAGCTGAGAAACAGAGACGAAACGCTGCAGGGGGTTAAGAAATAGGCATGGAAAATGGAAAAGGCCATGCGTGCTGTGTTCAAAGCACTGCCTGAACACTGTAGTTTACCTGGCTGACTCTATCCTATTGATGGGTGCTGGATTGTTTGCACTATACTGTGACTGAGTGAGACACTCCTTTAATCAATTTGTGAGGAGATCACGCTGTAACCTTTGCAGCGAGATGCAGGGGTGGTCAGGAGATATCGAACGTAAGGGCGCCCACACACTGTACCTGTATTGAAAAGATGTCTGGTTAGCCTAACCTGGTAACAACATAGAAAAATGTGTCTCCGTGCATAGTTACGTAAATACAATATGATTGTACAAAAATATGTTTGTTTAGTTATATGCAATCAGATCATCATGTTGTCACTTGCATTTGTACATTCTGTGTCAAAAATATGTTGACTAAACACATGTCATCAATAATATATATGTCATCAATTAAGGATTCCCTTCCAGACATTTTGAAAGATATTAATGCTTCAATTTATCGCATTAAATTTATTAAAAGTGACAGTAAATATTTTCACATTGTTACAAAACCAGTCGTTCTCATGCACCGGTAAAAGTCTGATTTCCTCGGGCTGGTGTTTAACTTGCTTAACCGCTCAAAGCTAATTGTCAGCAAAAAGTAGAATTTTAGCATCGTCATCACATTGACTATGACCTTTTAAAGAAGAAATTTGCATAGAAACAGAGGTCCTTGATGACAAAAGATGCATGCAGATGACTGTCTTTGAGGTTACAAATTTAAAGAGGTTTGGCGATGGCTCACAACCAGAGGAAAACTTAACTTTATGATGTGACCATTGCAATATGACTTGACAGCAGATCTTTATCGTCTCTCTCTCTCTCTCTCTCTCTCTCTCTCTCTCTCTCTCTCTCTCTCTCTCTCTCTCTCTCTCTCTCTCTCTCTCAGAGAAACTGAGCTTGTGACACACTTTACTTTGACCAACTCTTAAGTAGGTCGAACGAGTTGAGACGTCCTTGGCGTGCGCTATGAAGAACAAAACACGAGGTCTCCTTGACTTTCCTATACTGTATTTTCAGTCAGAAATAATTTCTATTCACCACCCTCTCTGCATCTGTGAAAAGTATCTGTTAGCGTTCAGTCAGGTAGGCCTACATATATCAGGACACTTATTTTCTTAATATTTCAACAGTCATTATGGACTTCATTTTCAAGGGCACAATAGGTGAACTCAAAAACTTTTCACCCTTTGAACCTTTTAAGACCAAATAAAAAAATAATTTAAAAAAAGTTTAAGATGAACCCAGGTAAACTGGGACCATTAAATTGAGATGCATATAGCCTATGTACATCTAAAGTTAAAAAGTTTGGGGGTTTTAACGTTTTTGAAAATAAGTCTATAATGCTCACCAAGGCTGCATTTATTTGAAAAAAAAAAAAAAAAAATACAGAAAAAAGGAATAATATATAGCCTAGGCTATATATTTTTTTAATTATTATCATTATTTATTTATTTCTCCTGTCATGGCATAGCTGAATTTTTAGCAAACAGTCCTCTGTCTTTTACACGATCTTTCAGAAATCATTCTAATATTTTGATTTGGTGCTCAAGGCTAACATTTCTTATTAACAGAGCTGAAAAAGTTGAAAGTCGGAAACTGTGATAATTAATAGAATATTTCAATGAACAGCATTCATTTGAAACAGTAGTTTTCGAACAGCTACCACTTGGCAAAGAGACCACGACAAACTCAAGTGTGTGTAGAACACAGAGCAAAAGTAAACACGTACGCGCTCTACTACTATCGCCACTCACAAAGTAGCATGGAAGAACATGCGATAGAGCAGCAAAATGAGATATAATTCAATGTGATATTGATACATCTTTCTCATACGTGACATTCATTTAGAAAACGCAAACTGACAGACGCCAGGTTCGCAGACGTGTTTAAGCAGGAGTGTTTTGACATATTAAATGACTGCAGACAGTGGTGCTCTCCCCGCTCTGCATTCAGCCCACGTTTCCGGAACATTCTGAGCGCGCGCTCATGTGGCTCTGCCTGACCCACCGCCAGCCCTCCTCAGATCACATTCAAAGTGATTGTGCTGTTCAATATTTCATTGACATCAGCCTCAAAGATTGTTGCTACAGTGACACCAGAGATAATTATTTTTTACCAGTCTTTTTTGAGATGTTTTTACCCCCTCCTCTCCCTGGCTCCAGCCATTCCTGTGGAGAATTGTTCTGCATAAATCAGCTGGTGGAATATTGAATCAGCCTCACCGCAGGGAATGTGTTTTTGTGTGTGGTGTTTGTGACTGATTATTACAACGAGTCAATGCGCAAAACCCGGCAAACAGCGCCGCGAAGTGGGCAGTTCTGGAACACAAAACATGACCATTCAGTCATCGTTTAGTCACCATCATGTCGTTGCAAATTACTAGGCTAGCTATTTTTTATTCGGCAGAATACAGAATAAAACAGAAATTTTGAAGAGAATATTTATATCCAAAACAAATATCGGAGACAACTGACTTTTGATTTGATTAGAAGAAAAAACATAGCCTACAGGTTTTCAATGACATGGGGGCGAGTAGCTAAATGATAACATACCTACTATTAATTTGAGGGCTATTAGGTGTCCAGTGATTGACGTTACATATTGACTGGCGACGAGGTTTGAAATCAATCAGCTTCTGGTGTAACAGATTATCTGCGTCGTACAAAAATCATATTGCGCGGAAAGAGCGCCGCCATAAGCAGCATCACAATATAATTATAATACTATTGCCCAAGGTAAGGACATCTGCCTGGCAAACAAATGGTAGGCCTATAGTGCAATGCAAACTTCTGAGATCCTAGGGGAAACACTATTGTTATCCACAAGCTGTGATATGTGCACATTTAATAGCTTTTTACAGCCATGCTAATGAAATACTCTTTAAAAAAGATGTTGAACAGGTCTTGCACGACCGTTGCATAATATCCACATTGAATAAATCAATTTTGGCATTCCAGCCCCTGATCAACTGTTTGGAGTGAGTTCAGTTTAGTCTACATGCCAAAGAAACCTTAAAAACAACAGCAGATCATTTATTGCTTGATATACATCTATATATGAAACCAATTAGTGTTAAGAAATAGGCTATGCTATTACATAATGCAGTGGTTTTGTATCAGAATCACAGTGCATGCTTAGAATGTGCTTTGCAATACACCTGTGCGTGTTGTCAATAAAATATTCCTCTGAGAAATGCAATGCCCTGAGGAAGGAACACAAAGAGGCACACAATCTTCAGATTTCCCCCTCCGGTTCACTGTTTTTATGAATCACAAATCACTAGGCCAACACAGCTCTCTGCAGACAGGGGCCCCGGGTTACTGTGGTTACGTGGGAACCCTGCAGACATCATTTGCACAAGACTGTTAGAGACTGTTAACACCCCACCCCTTACAGGAGACCTTGAACAGGTCAGTGCATGCTAATTAATTGCATTGACACATATTTAAGAAGACTTCAGCTGTCTACACAGATTCTTTTTAAATTTACTATTGTATAAAAGTACACAACCCCATGTATATCATAATTCTGCCGGATCGAGGGTCCACAGCCCAATGGTTTGAGTTCTTTCGTAGACCCACAACAGGCTGCAATGCAAATAGTAAATTGATATGAGCTGACAATTGCTCTGCACTGGAATCTTTGTTAGTTCAGGTTGACTTTGGTAAAATTGGTTTAGCGTTTTCTTGCTCAGTTTGTAGTATCCAAACATTTAAAGGTAGGGTAGGTCATTTCAGAGAGGCTAGCAATAGCAAGCTAGCCTCCCACCCTCCCTTCAGAGCGTCTCTAAAGCCACGCCTCCTCTAAAACACATGAACGCACAGAGACAGAGTAGATTCTGCAAAGCAGCACGCGAGATGACTTTAAATTACCTCATGCCCTCAAACCACATAACATTGCAATAATAATAAACGTAAATGACTTACAGAGCTCTTACTAGTACCACCTGACTGCTGCAGATTCATTTCAGTGTTGATAGTATAACGTATAAATCCGAGTCGGAGTGAACAGCTCCGGGTAGAACGTCACGGGTTGCCAGCTCGTATTTACAGTTATGACGCCGCGAACGCAGCATAAGATCGTTGTTTTGGTTCAGGAGGAACTGTAAAAGGCGGCTGCTGTTTGTTTTTGGTGCTCAGTGGCAGTCTGTGTCTACAACTCTACAACTATGAAAATACATATGTTGACAAGCACCCAAATGCAATGATTGGACAAAAAATGTTTGGTCCCGAGACTTCCACATCAGATATACGGTAAGTAATTTTTTTATTATTTAGACCACTTCTAATATTGTCATCAGGGTGTGAAGAGAGTTTCGAGCAGTATAGCAAAAAGTGTTTATAAAACAAATTGCCTACCCCACCTTTAATGATATATTATACTATTGGATCATATTTAGTGCGCAGTGAACACTTGATGCCATTTCCTAACCTAATTTTAGCCCTGTTGGAAGGGGCGTGTCTGCTGTAAGACTTTAATGTAAACACCCACTGCTATGATTGGCTAACATCTGTTCATATTACATAAGTATTAGATAAGGAACACTCTCTAAATCTTTTTTCGCTGTCGAGGTTGACTAATCATGAAAAGTGTTGATCACAGTCGCATAGATGATGTCGCGAAAGGTTGCAGCAATGAGCATTGTAGATGACAGCATCTGTTGAGTGCATGAGTGCAGTGATCTCGTCATTGATACTCGATTTCTGCACTCTATGGAATGCATGCTTTCATCGTTACCGTGCAAATATTATACATATATATATACATATATATATATATTTATATGTGTTCTAAAGTTCCCCTAATGTTAAATTCTAACCAGAGTTCATATAGTACACATTTCTACCAATAAATTTCCATGACTTTTGAGGCAAATATTCATGATCTAACGTTCGATGAATGTAAAATAATAATAAAAATCCATGTTCAGATTTCAAATTACAGCATATCTTAACTAATGACAAGCTAGGTTTAATACAAAATAAGACAGTTAGATAAAATACTGTCTGACCCTCGGAACTTCACTGTGTAGCAACGGATTAACATACATCAATGGGAGGCAATCATTTATTTACAACACGTAGACAAAGTGTCCAGTAACACTGACAGTACAAGGTGGCTGTGCCAGAGACAAACTTTTGGAATACAAAATTTGGTAACTAAGAATATTTTAAAACAGCTTTGCTTCCTATTTACCATAAATCTAATTGGATATATAACCATCAATTATCAACAACAACCCTATTTGAATTCTCCAAAAATAGTCGTTTATTTTTTCATTTCTGCAATTTACACCTAAGTACAAACTGCAACTGCCAGATGTTACCCCATGCCAGGGTCAGAAATGAACTTTTCCACCCTTCTAATTGATTCCCAGGGGCATTTTTTCAAAAGTCCAATTTTTATGATTACCTGTCTCGTCTTTTAAGTCAAATAATTAAATTTAACCAATTACTTAAAAATTAACCAGAATACAGAAATTGAAATGGAAATGACAACGGAAGCTCCAATACAGGCATTAATCGGGGACTACAAACTCAGGCACCAATTCAAAAACGTACCCAATCCATGGCTTGACATTTCACTTAAAGTGTGGTTTGAAATTGTTACAAAGAACAAATCGACACACAGCAATAAGCTGCTAAGGTGGATAGGATATGATACAGAATTTTCTCCTAATATAAGAGATAATAGATTTAAAAATTGGGAACAAGGACCACGTATGTATTGGGAACTATTAGAAAATAAGAAGTGTAAAAGTTTTGAAGAAATTAAAGAACAGTTTAGCCTGGCAAATCAAGATTTTTATAGATTTCTGCAAGTGAGGCATTATTTAGAACATGATATAAAAAAGGAAAATTTTGACGTAGAGTTCAACATTATAAAACTCTTTATCTCCGCATACCAATCTAAAATAAACAGGAAATTAATTGCAAAGATATATTCAGGGATAGAAGCTTTAAAAAGAGATGATACACACTACATAAAACAAAAATGGGAAATTGAAGCAAACATAAAATTGACGGATGAGGAATGGGAGGATCTCACTCAACAAAAATGGAGAGTGACATCATCCTTAACCTGGAGGGAACATGGATGGAAAAACTTAGTGAGATATTTTAGAACTCCAGCTCAGACAAAATATTGGGATACAATCTGTTGGCGGGGATGTGGGGAAAAGAGTGCAAATCATGTTCATATTTTTTGGAGTTGTCCTTCGATGGTGAATTATTGGATGGAACTTAAACAATGTATGGACAACATTTTACAGATTAATCTACCTTTCACTTTTGACACACTTTATTTGGGAAGACTTAATATGCAAGGAAAGAATAATCTGAATTGTAAAATGTTTAAAATCATGTTACTAGCAGGAAAAAAGGGAATTACTAGGAAATGGCTAAAGGTGGAAGCGCCAAGAAAGGAAAATTGGGTTGATGTGATGCATGATATATACGTTATGGAGAAACTGACTTTCACTTGTAGATTTGAAATGGATAAATTCAAAAGGTTGTGGAATGGGTTCTTTAAATTTATTCGGACAACAAGATCAGACTTTGTTTGAAACATAATACCTGAGGCACTCCCCTGTTTTTGTTCTTGCTACCAGTTTGTTTGTTTTATTATTATTTTTGTTTTATTGATTTATTTTTTCGTTTTGGGGAAAAAAGATGTAGGACAAGACAAAAATGTTGTATAATATGACCAAATGTGTATTTATGTCCTGTAACATCAAAAAAAAAAATTAAAAAAAAAAAAAAAATTAACCAGAATACTATATAGACTGTTACCAATAAAATGTTATCATTATCAAAAGCCATCTTTACACTGCAAAAATGGAAAATGAAGCTGCATCTGAAGGTGCTAATTACATGATCATTATTGTCAATTAATGCTCTTGATATTGTAATAACAATTATTAATGTCTATTAATAGAATAGGCTACATAAAAATGTTTTTGTATTTAGGGAAACTGCATATTCTGATAACACAGATAAAACAATCTAAGAACTTTGAAATTGAAGACTTCACATAGGCTAATATTATCATCATGATGTTTGAAGTTATATTAACTGGAATAAACTGTATACAGAAAGGGAGCAGAGAAAGTTAACCATTTGTAAAGCTGCCCATAACTTGGGTCTAGCGCGAGTTCAAGCACTCTCACTATCTTCTGTACCACTGCACTGTTGTTTCATGTGTAAATCTAAGTGTGTCTAACGTTATGTAAAGTATGTGTATAGTCAGATTACACTTTCAACAGGTTAGGTATTTGAAGGTTTTTATAAGGTTGTGTTTGATGTAGTTTCTGTTTGATGTTTATTCAAACATTTACATATGCAACACCGTGGTATTGTGAGTTAAGACATTTAACTCCTTTGTATGTCTCCACATACAGCGGAATGACAATAAAGCTCACTTGAACTTCAACGAGAGCTAAAAGCCTCAGAACCAAAATATCTAAAAAATAACTAATAGTCCAAAATAAATAGGAGAGCTCAGGTGAGCAACAAATGTTGTGCAAGGTTTACTTTGCATATTGCTGACTGCTGTTAAGTGTAACAAAATCACTCCAGGCTTAGATATTTAACATCTGTATTAATCATTGGAGTCCTGTGCTATTTAACATTCAAAGTCCACCTGTAGTCAATAATTGTATACCTTAACTCATCTTTGATCTCCAAAATGACATTTAAACTACACCCATGCTTCATATAGTATACGCAGTCCCATTAATATGCAAATTAACCCGACCTTAACCAGCTCATTGATCCACTGATCAACTTTACTCAAGTTACTATAGTAAACGCTGCACAACGGTATCGCTCCTTACGTCGGACATAACTAATATGATTATGCTTTTGCTTGACTACTTTATCAAACAGCTAGTAATGCGCTTCTGTTACACAAGCCATGTTACCTTTCACCATCTCAGAGTCAGACAGCTGCCTTGTAAAAATCTGCATTGAAACACTTTAAACATCAACCAGTGTTAGTGGAGAAAGGTAGTTCATCACAACATACATAATACACCCACTATATTGCGAAATGTACCCGACAGAAAAATATTCTGAGATAACCTGGCTTCGAGACTCCCCTGATTCGCAGCAGTTATGCTAAATCCCACCGGCACTTTGACGTGATTGACAAGGTAGTTTGTGACACAAGAAACACCAGCGAAACCACCTTTTCAGACTTATTTCACTGCAGTTTTAAGGAGAAAATACTCTGGTGTCGACTTATGAATTTGTACATGGTTTGTCTAAAAGCATATTAAAAACACCACAGACAAAAAACCATTAATAACTTGATTTTCAACACAGGGGGGCTTTAACCAAAACATCAAAATCCTGCATTTCTAATTTAGCACTCAAAGACTTCAGGATTCACTTTTTTTAAAGAATTTATTTGTTGACAATGTACAAGAACATTTTCAGGCCGATGGTCTCCCCTGAAGGTCTTACTGTAAGAGGAAAGAAAAGGCATTACAGTGAGATTTATATAAAACATTCCAGTCTTAAACTACTACACACAAAATACCCCTAAAAAAAAAATCCCAAAATATCGTATCTATCAATGACAAACGCTCACTTCTAGGGTGAGTATAACAGGGACAGGTTGTTTCTGAATACTCCAGGGGATACGGTCACACTTGCAGACATGCAGTCAAGTGGCTAGTTAACCTCAAATGAGTGAAAGCTAACCACACACAGCATGCTACAAATTAGTAGCGACTTATAGCCAAATAGGCTGACTGGAACAATTTCAAGTACATAAATTAAAATAGATATTTGTATCAGTGTTAGAAACACAGGATCTTTGAAATATCTGCAAGTGGGGTGAGGCATTAGGATTGAACATGCAGAGCACTTCAAGTAACTGGTAAAAGTGGATCACATCAGCACACCATGCCGATTGCCTCTCTACCTTCTCCTGAAACCTCAAGACTTTCACTTCTGTAAACATCCGAGGGAGGCAAAAGAGCAAAAGATCGGAAAAGAGTGAGAACATTCAACTAACACTATCAATGTCTAGAAATGCTCTCTGAAATGCAGACTTTCATGCTACACCCCAGAAAACAGATTGTTGCATGAATTTGCAAATAGTTTTCAGAGAGCAATTACAATATAGCTTGTTCTACAGATTACTAAATATCCCAGCACTTCACTATTAGTGACTACACTACTTTCAATACACATACTGGTCAATAGCATTAGCCATCAACATAGCAGCTAAATGTTTGGAGTCAACTTTTCAGATCACTCCAGACTCTCCTTCCACAGCAGTTAGTCTACTTGTGAAAGTATTTACCTTCTACAGTCCAGATGTAGATTTGATAATGGAGGAAAGATGACAAGTTGCATGTTTAAAACTGAGACAGTGACGACAAAAAAACATCTATGACAGGCAGAATAAACAAAAGTGCTCGGAAAGCCTGAACAGGAACTGATAAAGCAAAACTGAACCTTACCTTCTTGCCAGAAGCACCAACAGAGGCTTTCTTGATTCCTCTAACTTTCTTCATTCTGTTCTTGCGTTCCTTGCGCTGTTTTCTGGATGTCTTTTTCTTCTCATAAAGGCCATGCTGAATAGGAGACAAAACATGCCTTAAACGTTTGATTTTCAAGCCAACTCTAAATAAAGCAGCATAGCAGATTAACTACCAGTGCTGTAAGAAACTCCATCCACTTGTAGCAAGCATCAAGGGTTGCAGGATTTCTTAGTGATTTTTTTCTGATACAAAATTGATTGCAGTTTAAAATGCAATTTTTAAAAGGTTTGCTGTGCTTGTTTGACAGGGCTGAACAATTTTTGGCCAAACTTTGTGATTACATAACTACAAAATGACTATTAAATTTAACGCATGAAATGTTACTCTTATATTCACTAAAATAAGTGTTTAAGAAAAAAAATTCACCGTTATAAGAGTCAAAATTACAATATCGAAGTCTTAAGTTTTTTAACAAAATCATTGTGCAAAAACACAAAGTCCTGTTGAAATCAGCTAGGTTACAAGTGCTTCTCATTACAAGTTTGGGAAGGTGTTGTATTCCCAAATGCACATTATATGAGACCCAAACTCAAAGTAGAGGTAGCGCATAATTTAATTAAATTGCAGCCTTTACGGCTTAATCACAATAAGATTTTATTTTGATCAATCGTGCAGCCCTACAAGAAACAGTCAGTGGCGTACCCTTTGCAGCCTGTATTTGGGCTCATTTTTCTTGGCATAGTCCAAAGAGTCGTAGATCATGCCAAAACCGGTTGTCTTGCCACCACCAAACTGAGTTTTGAAACCGAAGACGAAGACCACATCTGGGGTGGTTTTGTACATTTTTGCAAGCTTCTCCCTGATCTCGGTTTTGGGGACTGTTGCTTTACCTGGATGCAGGACATCAACAACCTGAAACAATAATAGTAAAGAATGAATGAGCAAACGCATTCTAAAAAACCACACTAAATCGCAATAAGCCAGCGTACAAAATTTACCATTTGCTTTCTCTGAAGCAGCCGGTTTGTCATAAACTTTCTGGTCCTGACAGTGACTGTGTCGTTCTGCAATGAGAGACATTTGTTAGAACTCGATTAAAATTCAATCTAGATACTTTCTGTTGAAATATTGAGGTGGCTTGATGATAAACGTGCAGGAAGGCACTTCTCAAAGAGCAGAATTCATACTACGTGTTAACGTTAGCCACTTTTATTACTCAAAACAGTTATGCGCAGTTAAAAACCCAATAGCATCAATTAGTATTATTAAAAATTAAACGTGAGCATCTTGTATAAATGCAGACTAACACTGTGCTGTACAAGACACTTGCAATTTATGAGCATGAAACCATGGTTAGCGCTTTAGCTACATTAGCTTGTCTGGACCCAGTATTCAGTATTGAGCCCAACTGATAACCACCTAATTTCAGGTTTACGGATACACGTTTCTGCCAACAATGTAATATTTTAACGCTGCTAGCCACTGTTTAACAGTAGCACGATGGTAATAACCGAGACACCATTATCTTTTGGTCTACCGAAAACACATCTGTACACATTATATATTTTAAATGAAACTGTCAATTTATTATTAGATATCCGTAGTGTGCTTCACGCTCGCAGTGACATTATAATATCGTTGGATGGAGAAGATTAAGTCAGATTTTCTTAATCATTTGTTCACAGTCGACTCACCATCTTGGCGTCGGCTCGCTCAGGGACGAGGAAAAGGAAGAAGGACCTGTAGGTGCCCGAGATTATGCCGGAGCGGTGGAATAGTATAATGATGTACTGCCTGACTGAAAAGCGATACCAAATCAAATTTGTATTCAAAAATTGTTTAAATCATTTTCCTAATAAATATAAGACTGAAAGTGATATGTGAAAGTGAAAAAAGTGTTATTTTTGGGAAATATAATAACCACCAGACCAATAAATTCAGTTAGCCTATCCATCATTTGTAAGTCACGACTGCTTTAAATGAAAATGTTCTAGTTATCTGAACTAGAACATTGTCAGATGTGACATTACTACACATAAACACATAAACATTGTTTATGTTACATTACACATAAACACTACACGTTACATTACACATAAACATTGCTCAGATTGTCACATTACTAAATGACAAATAAGATGTTCAAATTTCTAAACGTTTTATTAAACAACGAGATGATAACATTTCTCTAAACGTTTTATTAAATAACACGGATATAATCTAATTCGTTGATGCTATGCTGTTTCGATTTTCTACAGCTAGGTGTCAGTCGCGCACCATTAAATGACACGATCGGACCTCAAGATAAACATAGACAGTAAAGATAAAGGATTGATTTAATTTAGTCACTCACTATAACAGTTACTCAAGTTGACAATGACTGACAAACCACACAGACACAAGGAGATCAGTACGGTGTATCTGAGAGAATACTTATTATTTATTAGCCTATTAATGACATATATTAATTATTATAAAACGGTTAGTTCCAATCCTTGATTCTGATTGGTCAATAGCTATGCTTTATTCATGATAAAACACGGCCATGACCGCTTGACCCAACGGTTCTATTTATCACTGCGCATGCGCAACACTGCAGTTCCTATGTTGTTTTTATTTGAGCTTTCATGCATATTACACATTGGAACGTTGTTGCTGTTCACGGTCAGGGACTATTTTTTTTTTCTAGCGGAAGGAAGGCTTTTAGCTATTTTACCTCATGAAATTTGACCTCATAACCGTTTTATAAAGCAATAACGGTACTCGAGGCAAGTGCTGTATCGAGATATATCCAGCTGCAGACCCGCAGCACCACCAGTTCTCTTACGAGAGTATCTCTCGTACTGCGTAATAGCTTACGCTATGGGGAAAACTCTTTTCCGCGAGATATTGAAGCCAAAAATTATCCTTAATTTTTTATTAATGTAAAACGCTTTGCAGCAGCAAGCAAACATAGGCGAAACAGCTCGCGCGCCTATTGGTTGCTCTGCAGCAAATGCAGCAGCCTATCGAGATAGACTCTGCGTGACGTAATGACCAATGGGGGCAATTCGCGCCCATATCGTCACGTCCCGCCAGAAGGGGCGTGGTCTCGCCCTATAAATATGCTCGTTAGGCTGATACAAGCTGATTTTTACCTCTTCAGCGAAGCTCTTGCATCACTGGATCCGGAGTGAGAAGCCGCGCCGTCGAAGCAAGCTTTTCAGCGGGACGAGCTCTGGAGTCGCTGGCCTCGCCGCCTTCAACTGCCATACCTGCTGCGCTTTCCGGCGTTATATATCCTTTCAATACTCTGTGTGTATTTCTCTGTATGAAGTGTTTGTCGCTTACTTGACGCGACTTGCATTTCCTCACAAAAGAGCAGCGTCTTTTTAAAGATGCCTTCATGTGGCTCGTGCCGCGCCCCGCTCAGCGATGGAGATCGACACGTCATCTGTGTTGCCTGTCTGGGTGAGGATCACGCGGCTATCGCGCTCGCTGACGGCGGATGCCCTCATTGCGAGCTTTTGCCCATGGTGACTCTGAGGACGCGCCTGGCATCATTCTCCGAGCCTTCACCGCAGCCCGCCGTGGTGCCGCGCCGCAAGAAGCGCCGCGCCCAGCGCGCTCCCGAGCTTTCTCCAGCCCGCCAAAGCTCGCCGGTTCGCCCGCCAGCTTCGCCGGCTTCGCTCGAGTCGCTCACTGACGGACAACGGCCGCCGCCTGCCGCCGCGTCCATCCACGAGTTTGACGAACCCACCGAGGCGTGTTGTTCTCTTCTGGCATCCGATAGTGAGGATTGGGCGAGCTCCGTGGATCTCCCCAGTCAGAAAATTTCCTTTCTGGGAACCGTGTTGGACTCGCTGTCCATGACAGCACGCCTGTCACCAGAGCGCGGGCTAAATATTCAGCGCGGCGCGAAATCCTTCCGCCACGGCGCGATAGTTCCGCTCAAAAGGTTTCAGAAAATGCTGGGGCTGATGGCCTCAGCAGCCTCTGTACTCCAGTTGGGCCTGCTCCGCATGCGCCCACTGCAGATGTGGCTGAAGACGCGGGTTCCACCCAGGGCATGGACAGCGGGTCTGTTTCGCCTCAGGGTCGACCTTCGGTGTGTTTCAGCTCTGAAACCTTGGAAAGAGACCGACTGGTATCAGTCAGGTGTAAGTCTGGGGACCGCTTTGAGCGTGAAGGTGGTGTCTACGGACGCCTCCACCTCGGGGTGGGGAGCACTGCTCGAGGGCAGACCGCTAGCTGGCCTGTGGTCAGAACGGGGAAAGCTCCTTCACATAAACTGCTTGGAGATGATAGCAGTCGACAAAGCGCTACGGCGTTTTTGTCCCCAGATAACAGGCCACCACGTCTTGGTCCGGTCGGACAACATGTCGGTGGTGGCATACATAAATCACCAGGGCGGCGTCAGGTCACGAAACCTTTACAGGTTGACGGAAAGCCTCCTGGTCTGGGCTCAGCACAACCTGCTCTCACTGAGAGCAGCGCACGTGCCTGGTCTCCTGAACGTGGGACCAGACAGACTGTCCAGGAACAATGTTCCAGCAGGGGAATGGTCGCTGCACCCGCAGACGGTCCAGCTGCTGTGGAAGACGTTCGGCAGAGCTCAGGTGGACCTATTCGCGTCCCACGAAAACGCTCATTGCCCGTAGTTTTTCTCGAAAAGCAAGGACGCGCTGGCTCATGTTTGGCCCCGCTGCCCCCTATATGCTTTTCCCCCTGTCTCGCTCCTGCCTCAGGTGTTGGAACGAATCAGGAAAAACGGATGCCCAGTGCTGCTTGTAGCCCCGCTCTGGACGAACCAGACGTGGTTCCCTGCCCTGATGCAGATGAACAGCGCTGCCCCATGGCCTGTACCATTGAGGAGAGACCTCCTCTCTCAGGCGGAGGGCTCGATCTGGCACCCTCGCCCGGAGTTATGGTCCCTGCACGCATGGGCCATCAACGGGTACCCGCTAGCCTCCCAGAGGGAGTGTTAAACACGATCGCGCAGGCTAGAGCTCCGTCTACCAGGCGGCTCTACTCCTCGAAATGGTCTGTTTTCTCTGCATGGTGTCAGGCCCAGAGCCTTTCACCTGTGGAGTGCGGGGTTTTCGGAAGTGCTTTCCTTCCTTCAAGAGCTACTGGATAAGGGCAGGACCCCATCCACGCTCAAAGTATATGTGGCGGCCATAGCAACGTTTGCAAAACCGGTGTCTGGCCAGTCGCTTGGGAAAAACGACTTAGTCGTGCGTTTCCTTAGGGGAGCTCGGAGGCTGAACCCTCCAAGGCCCCCTTCAGTCCCGACGTGGGACCTTTCCACGGTCCTGGAGGCCATGAAAGGCGCCCCGTTCGAGCCGATCCAGTTGGTGGACATGAAACACCTGTCGTTCAAGACAGTGTTTCTCATGGCTCTCGCTTCAGTGAAGCGCATAGGGGACCTACAGGCGCTTTCAGTAAGCGCGTCGTGTATGGAGTTTGGGCCTAATGACTCAAAGGTCATTCTCAAACCGAAGCACGGGTACGTCCCGAAATCCCTCAATACGCCGTTCAGGGCCCAGGTCATTTCCCTGTCTGCCCTTCCGGTTCTCAGTGAGGAGGAGGATGCAAGTCTCCTTTGCCCCGTCAGGGCATTGAGAGCTTATGTGGCACGCTCGTCTGTTTTCAGGCAGACGGAGCAGCTTTTTGTTTTGTTCGGCGGGCGTTCCAAGGGACTCGCCGCCTCAAAACAGAGCCTATCCAGATGGATAGTGGATGCCATCGCGCTCGCTTACTCTGCGAAGGGCTTACGGTGCCCCTTGGGTGTCAGGGCGCATTCCACGAGAGGCGTGGCCTCTTCGTGGGCATGGTCTAGCGGGGTTTCCCTGCAAGATATCTGTACGGCCGCGGGCTGGGCCTCGCCGTCTACATTTATAAAATACTATAACCTGGAGGTACCCGCCTTACAAGCTAAGCTTTTGGCGGTCTAAATTCAGTACTATCTGCCCCGCTGTGCGGCCCAGATGCTGAGTTTACTGCAGCCCCATGAGTATTGACTCACGTATGGCCGCCCAGATCAGGCTGAATGCTTTCACCCTGGCTGCGCGTTTGATTGTCGTATAATAGCCCCGCTGGGTGCTTTTTTATAGGGAATGACGCTTCCAGCCTCTCTTCCTTTACTCTATGTGAGTTTATGGTGATTATGCACTACATGAGCCCTGGGCTTCGGCCCCTGGGACTTTGGTGTTGGATCCCTGTACGCACGGCGTGTTGCATTGTGTTCCCCATAGCGTAAGCTATTACGCAGTACGAGAGATACTCTCGTAAGAGAACGTACTCGGTTACTAACGTAACCTCGGTTCTCTCTAGAGAGGGAACGAGTACTGCGTATCTTGCCGTGCGTGGAATACGCTCTGGTTCGCTTCAGCGGTAAAAACCAGCTTGTATCAGCCTAACGAGCATATTTATAGGGCGAGACCACGCCCCTTCTGGCGGGACGTGACGATATGGGCGCGAATTGCCCCCATTGGTCATTACGTCACGCAGAGTCTATCTCGATAGGCTGCTGCATTTGCTGCAGAGCAACCAATAGGCGCGCGAGCTGTTTCGCCTATGTTTGCTTGCTGCTGCAAAGCGTTTTACATTAATAAAAAATTAAGGATAATTTTTGGCTTCAATATCTCGCGGAAAAGAGTTTTCCCCATAGCGTAAGCTATTACGCAGTACTCGTTCCCTCTCTAGAGAGAACCGAGGTTACGTTAGTAACCGAGTACGTTTCAGAACCCCAGCGCCAGAACCCCAGCGTCAGAACCGGAAGTGAGGGAGGGGCGGAATTACCAGTATTGACAATGACACAAGCATGGTTATTTTTGCAAGTATTTAAAAATATTTAAAATTGTTGCATCTTTAAAAATAATTTTTGGGGTATGTTTTTATTACACAGTGAGTCCAGACTTACATTTCACTGCTCGTTGTATGAACTATAACTGGTATGTGACAAATAAAGAGCAAGACAGCGCTCGTGTTGTTTGAAGACGTGAGAGCGCGCGCGCGCGGCCGGGGCTCTCTCTCTCTCTCTGCTCGTTAAGCGCCCTGTCATGCGCAGCAGTCATTCTATACATTATTCAGAAGATTTTAGAAGATTAAATACAACCTGAAACTAAAAAACAGACCCGACCTCTATTTGAGACCGACCTTTATTTACCCAAACCTGCAGCCACACACCATGCGTGTAAAAGAGACAATCGTCTATTTGGGACTCAGCTATTATTTGAAGTTTTACGGTACATTTTTATTGTTTCTTTTAAAACAATGCCGAATTTTCTCTCTTTTTTAGATTTTTGACATTATTTTACATAAAGAAAAATGCATGCTGCACATGTTCTTTTAGTATATTTTATATAAAATGACCATAAGTTTCAAGCATTATTTTTCACCCTCATGATCAGGAAGTAACTCTCATAATACAATGAAATGGATAACTATATACAATTATATTACACAAAATCAAAGTTTTAAAATGCTTATTGCACTATACCTTAATGTATCATTATAATAAGTATAAAGTATGACGTTTCGTGTGTAATAATGGCGTTTCGTGTCTAAGCAAATTACGCTCCAAAACGTTAGGTGGCGTTACTCGGTTTAGAACGTAAGCGCTGCCCCTCACTTCCGGTCCTGGCGCTGGTGTTAGAACGTAAGCTCCGCCTCTTACTTCCGGTTCTGGCGCTGGGGTTCTGAAACTGGTGGTGCTGCGGGTCTGCAGCTATTATAGGCTGTATCGTGAATAAGTAACGGCTGAAGACAAAGACTGGCTCAAGCTCTGAATCTGATTGACAATAATGGCGACGCGATCGTCTTGAGTTGCACCTCAATGAAACATCTCTCGATGTCGGTTGGTAGAGCGTGAGGACCGGAAGGTTGACGTGTCGTGTAGGTAGGATCGTTGGTTTGAGCATTTTGTTTGGCGGATTTGCATAAACTGTACTGTGACTGTACATCATGTCAACTAGTTCAGATGGGGAAGAAATGGATTGGACGATACCCAAAACAGCGAGATTGAAAAGGGCTTTAAGAGAGAGGAATAGAGCGAAAAGTTGGTCGGAACATAGCGAGACTGGTGAAGGGAATACGAGCAAAAAACTGAGAGCGAACATTAATCAGTATGAGAAACAGAAAACTGATAAGAGGGAGAGTGATCAAGAAAACATATGGAAAGTTATTATTGAGTTTAATCAGGATGGTGGACATTACCACCCGATCAAACTTACCAAGGCGATAGAGAAAGAAATTGGTAAAATTAAATTCGCTAGGTTTATGAGCAATAAAAGAATACTGATACATGCAAGCAGCAAACAACAGCAAGAAAAAATACTCAAAATGTCCTCACTTCAAGGGGAAAGGATGAAAGCACATACCAGGAACAATGACAAAAGTGAGAGGAGTCATCTCAGGAGTTCCAATGAGTATGTCAATGGAAGATGTCATAAATGAGATACAGGGAGGTAAAGTGACTGGAGCTACGCGTCTTATAAGTAAACGAGATGGATCACTAAAGGAAACTCTATCCGTGGTAGTACAATTTGAGAAAACTCTCCCTGAATCAGTACAAATGGGGTACATAAAATATAGAGTGAGAGAGTACATCCCCAAACCAATTCGATGTTATAAATGTCAAAGAATGGGACATACAGCACAGCAATGCAAAGGAAAAATAAGGTGCGCTAGATGTAGTGGTCAACATGAATATGGTAAATGTGAAAAGGATGCTAAAATGAAATGCTGTAACTGTGGAGGGGAGCATAGTGCTGCTTTTGGAGGATGTGAAGTTCAAAGAGAAGCCAGAGAAGCCCAGAGGGTTAAGATTCTAAGTAAAGTATCCTATGCAGAAGCATTAAAAACAGTGAGAGAAACAGGATCAAATAAAAGCCCCAGTGGAATTGTTCAAAAAACAGTAATATCAGATAATCAAGAACAAAGGCAGACGCCAGTCCAAACTCAGGTTAAATGTGATCACAAGTGTGAAGTTAATGATGATACATTAGTAGTGAAGAAGGTAAACTTTGTAGCCTTCATTTGTCACACTATCAATGTTGCAGTACAGTTAAAAAAGAAAAGTGACAGAATCAAGGCTATTGTGGAGGTAGCAGAAAGATTACTTGATATAAGAGATGTTAAAGCAGATCAGATACATGAAATGCTGACAGTAACTGGAAATGGGGAACATACACAAGCTGAGGGTTAGAACGCTAGTTATGGTAATCCATATACTACAGTGGAATGCCAGAAGCCTCATAGCAAATGGTCAAGAATTGAAAAAATATATTTATGAATTAGATGTAGTTCCAGATGTGGTATGCGTACAAGAAACATGGTTACGACCCCAACTAGATTATGTCATACCAGGGTTTAGTTCTGTAAGGTATGATAGGCCTAACAATCAAACAGGGGGAGGATGTGCTACCTTTCTAAAGGATGGGTTGGCATATAGAAAACTCCCTTGTCCTGAGGATATGGAGTGTATAATGGTAGAAATCTGTAGTCCAAAAAAAGAGGAACATATTAAACTGATTAATTTTTATAACCCATGCAAAAAATTAAGTATTGACAGAATAAATGAAATGGCAGGGAATGTTTACAGGAAAGAAATATGGTGTGGAGATTTTAATGCGCACAACAGCCTATGGGGTAGTAAAATTACAGATAATAATGGGGAAATAGTTGAAGAAATTATGGAAGAAAGATTATTGGTATGCCTTAATAACGGAAAAGGTACAAGAATAGATGTGAATAGGGGCAATACATCGTGCTTGGATATTACACTGGTGTCAGAAAGTTTGGTAAATAAATGTGATTGGCATGTTAAGGGTGAATCGACCATAGGAAGTGATCATTTCCCAGTTCTCACGACAGTTAATACGAACTTTTGTATTCAAGAAGGGAATACAATTAACAGATGGTGTTTTGAGAAAGCAGAATGGGGAAAATGTAGGACATGTTGTGAGAAGTCAGTCAATCGGGTTACATTAGATGGAAACATAGAATAATGTACAAAGCAAATTACAGAACACATTATAAATGCAGCAAAGTCCAGTATTCCACAAAAAACAACAAAGGGAAGGAACAAAGTGGTACCTTGGTGGAACGAGGAATGTAGTAGAGCTGTAAAAGAACGAAACAAGGCATTAAGAATATTAAAGAGGAATCTGGTACATGAGAATGTTATAGATTATCAGAGGAAAAGGGCTGTGGCACGTAGGATAATTAAAAACAGCAAAAAGAGAAATTGGAGAGATTTCTGTTCCAATATAGGTAGAGGAGTAGAGTTAGGGGATATATGGTCTATGTTCAAGAGAATGAATGGAAAAAGGACGTCGGTTAAAATCCCAGCTTTGATAGATAGAGAGAAGATGGTAGTGACAGATAAAGAAAAGGCAGAAGTGTTAGGTAGGGCATTTGTGGCAGTACACAGTTGTAATCACCTGAGTGAAATCCATAAGCAGCAGAAAGAACTTGCACTTAGAGAAAACAAGGAAGTGAAGATGAAAAGGGAGGATGGGGTGTCAACGCTAGATATGGATTTTACAATGTCGGAACTCAACATAGCTTTGACAGGCACTGGATATACAGCTCCTGGGCAAGATCAATTGTGTTATGCCATGTTCCGGCAGATACCAGTTGAATCATCCAAATTAGTATTAAGACTTTTTAATAAGATATGGAGGGAAGGAATACTGCCGCATAGTTGGAAAAGTGCAGTAATATTACCATTTAATAAGCCTGGTAAGGATCCAGCTAACCCTGATAACTATAGGCCTATAGCTTTGACATCACATTTATGTAAATGGATGGAGAGGATAATAGTTTGCAGATTATCACATATATTGGAACAGAGAGGATTGCTGACTAATATACAAAGTGGATTTCGGAAAGGACGATCTACAATAGATGCATTAGTTAGAGTAAGTCATGATGTGGAAAAGACATTGAAAATGAAAGAACTAATGACAATAGTGTTTTTTGACATAGAAAAGGCATATGATACCATGTGGAGGGAAGGACTGCTTATTAAATTAAATAGAATGGGTATTGGAGGAAGGTTATATAATTGGATTATGGACTTTTTAATAGGTAGGAAAATTAAAGTTAAGGTTGGATCAGAGATGTCAATGGAATTAGATGTAGATAATGGTATTCCCCTAGCCTGACTACGTCAGACTTCCTACTTCCGCTAATTTCATTTCGCTGAAGTAGCAGAGTCTGGTATTACCAGGCTAGTATTCCCCAGGGAAGTGCAATTAGTCCAATACTATTTAACATAATGATAAATGATATTTTTTCAAACTTTGATGGATGTATAAAATCTGCACTATATGCGGATGATGGTGCCATTTGGATGAGAGGAAGGAATGTGCCATATGTATTAGAAAATATAAGGAAAGCAATTAATAAAGTAGAGATGTGGTCATATAAGTGGGGGTTTAAGATGTCGACGAGCAAATCTTGTTATATGATGATCACAAAGATGCACAAGCAATATGCTGACAAGTTAACATTATATGAACAACAAATGGTGAAAGTAAATAAATTCAAATATTTGGGTCTATGGTTTGATAATAGGTGTACATGGAAAATACACAATAAGCATTTAGAAACTAAATGCAAAAAAGTTATAAATCTTCTGAGAGCTGTGGCTGGATGTGACTGGGGTGCAGATAGACAGTCTTTAATTAACATCTATAGGGCATGCATGAGGTCAGCAATTGATTATGGTTGTGTAGTTTATGGAGCAGCGGCAAAAACAACATTGGAAAAAATTAAAAGATTACAGTACAGAGCATTACGTGTATGTATCGGTGCTGTTAAGACAACCCCCATTAATGCTATACTAATAGAAGCAGGAGAGATACCATTGGAGTTAAGAAGAGAGAAACTTGCGATGACATATTGGATCAGACTTAAAGGAAGTGGGAATGACAACCCAACCAAAGATACAATTCAGGAATGTTGGGAGTATGCAAAATATCGGGGGTTTGGGTTTGGATGGACAAGGGAAGAAAGAGTGAGGGAATATGAAATGGAAGCCTTAGATTTCACCATGGCCAATCCAGTAAGTAATATACCACCATGGCTTTTCCCAGAAGTAAAGATTGATATTAATATCATGGAAAAGAAAAGAGAATGGAGAATGGAGGAAGTGGGAATTAATACAAGCAATTACATGAGAAACAGTTATTTTGATTATTTAAAGATTTATACAGACGGAGCCAAGAATAAACAGGAATGTGTGGGAGTTGGTATTCATATTCCAGATTTTAAAATAAATTTATCCAAAAGACTAACTGACCGGTTATCTGTTTATACAGCAGAAATAGTAGCAGTCATTATTGCATTGCAGTGGGTTGAAGAGGTCAGACCAGACAGGGTGGTAATATGCACAGACTCTTTAGCTATCATAAAAAGTATTCAGTCAGTGATATCGGTCAGAGAAGATCTACTAATAAAACTCTATCACAGTTTGTTAAGATTGCATTGGGGTGATATAGATGTTCAGTTTTGTTGGGTACCAGCACATGAGGGGATAAAAGGGAATGAGATTGCAGATATACTGGCAAAAGAGGCATTACGAAAGGTAATAACAGTTACAATTCCACTAGGAAAAGGTGAAGGAAAAGCGGTAGTTAAGAGGAAAGGACTTGAAATATGGCAGAAATGGTGGGAAGAAGATAGGAAAGGAAGGAAATATTATAAATTACAAAAATCTGTCAGTAATAAAAATTACATGGAAAAAACCAGGAGAGAGGAAATTATAATGACAAGGCTAAGGGTGGATCACTCAGGGCTAAATGGCACTTTATTTTTAATGGGCAAAAGGCAAAGTGAGAAATGTGAGAACTGTGGTGTTAAAGAAGATGCTGAACACATAATATTGTACTGTACATTGAATGAGGTGGAAAGACGGGTATTTAAAGATAAGGTTCAGCAGACAGGGCAGGAGTGGAATCTGGTAGGGATTTTGGGATCAGAAGGAGAGAGAGAGGATATAAGAATTACCAGGGAGGCACTATTTAAATTTTTAAAAGACACAAGGTTGTGGAATAGAATTGAACTAATTATTAAGTGACATGATGATACACACTCCAGTACAGTAGGTGGCGGTATGCACCTAAAAGTTGTTTGCAATCCGCCAGTAAAGAAGAAGAAGAAGAAGAAGTAACGGCTGAAGGGGCCGCAGGCACGACGCGACGCCCTTCAGTCGTTACTTATTCACGATACAGCACAGCCTCTCGTACCTTATTGCTTACTTAATTAGGCCATGAGGCTTTTCTGTGTGAAGTTTTTGCATGTTTCCTCTGGTGTCCCCCAGTTCAAGGACATACAGTTCCAGGGTTCCTACAGGTTTCTTCAAGTTAAATTCAAGTCTTTTTAAGACCTTTTTAAGACCATTTATATAAAAAATTAATACCTATTTCACGTCCCTACCAGCAAAGAAAAACAAAATCCTTCAACTTGTGTTCATTTATTTTTCAAATGTGGAATGGGTATAAGATTAAGCCAAGCAGGTGTGAAAAATAAAAACATTTCAGTAGGCCACAAGAAAGTTTGCCGAACAATGTTAAGTTGTGTTTTAACATTAGCTAGCTACTTATTCTATGCTGGGAATATGGGGAACTGAGAGACCCCTGAACAATAAACATCGAAAATAATAATAATAATCATGGTTGACAAATGAAACTTTTGAGGAAAAATACAACAAGGAGAAGTTACATACAGCAGTGTTAATTTTGACAGCAAATTTATATTTAGTTTTAGTCTCATGACAAAAAATATGACAAACTAATTTTAGTCATATTTTAGTCGTCTGAATTGTTTTAGTTTTAGTCTAGTTTTAGTTGACGAAATACAATAAGATGAGTGATTTTAGTTTTTTTAGATTTTCGAAATCTACTGTAAACTAAATCCACAGTAGATTTAGTCGACTAAAATATAATGGGTTTAGGTAAATTGTAATGTGTTAATTTAGAATTTCTCTAAAATTTCCAAACCGATATACTCCCGGAGAAAACATATATTTACCTATTAATATGAATGATTTTTAAGTTTCAACAAGCAATACAGATAGAGATTTATTTAACTACTGTGACTTAAAAAAAATATCTTAAAATTAAATAAAACCACTTTTCCTAAAGTAAAACACAGTCTCCTTTTCAATGAATGATGCATTCTTTATAACAACTTACATACATAATTCTTTATTCTTTCAAGCAGACAATTATTTGTATGAATTAAATATAATTAATCCTTATTAAAGCTATTAATAAACAGTAAATGCTTTTCTCTTTTTCTTTTGTTGCTTGATCAAAATTAATGACACAGACCGCATTATGTTTATTGCCACTGTCACTTTAAGACATCGGCTCATGTCCAATGACATGCGGATACGATTGCACTGATGCACACCCGATACAACTGTTTAAGACATAATCGACATAGTTTACATGAATACTCTTCAAACCGGACATTTAGACATAATGTTGTGTGTATTTGTCCATTCAGACAGGAAAGAGAGCTCAGTGCAGTACCCGCGCGCTGTATAGGTGTATTGTAGGCTATATGTGCATGGCTCCACGCTTCGGGTTGGTGCGTGGTTGCTTTACATTTTTAACATTTTATGAGACCGCGGGGTAGATCAGCACGTTACAGTACAAATGTGTACATCTACCACACACGCAGGACATCAGTTCTGGATCGCTTCCCAGATCGACACTATCTAACATTTTCATCTAGTTTTTATTCGTTGACGAAAATGTCAATAGATTTTCGTCATAGTTTTTGTCATTCAAAACTAGGTTCTCTTACGAGAGTATCTCTCGTACTGCGTAATATCTTACGCTATGGGGAAAACCTCTTTTCCACGAGATATTGATATTATCCTTAATTTTGAATTAATGTAAAACGCTGTGCAGCAGCATGCAGACATAGGCAGGACAGCTCGCGCGCCTATTGGCTGCCCTGCGGCAACAGCAGCAGCCTATCGAGAGAGGCGCTGCGTGACACATATCCAATGGGGGCATTTCGCGCCCATTTCGTCACGTCCCGCCAGAAAGGGCGTGGTCTCGCCCTACAAATATAGCTCGATAAGGCTGGTACACTGATTTTCATCTCTTCAGCGAAGCATCAAGCATCGCTGGATCCGGCGTGAGAAGCCACGCCGTCTGAGGAAAAGCACACAGCGGGACGAGCCATTGAGTCTGAAGTCGCTGGCATCGCCGCCTTTAGCCGCCGTACCTGCTACGCTTTCCGGCGTTATATCCTTTTCAAACTGTGTGTGTGTGTTCGCCGCTGCGACACACATTTTTTCACTGTCTCTCTCTCTGCTAAAAGAGCTGCGTCTTTTTCAAGATGCAAAGATCCTGCGGCTCGTGCCGAGCCACACTCAGCGACGGGGACCGTCATGTCATCTGCGTTTCCTGCCTGGGTGAGGATCATGAGGCTCTCGCTCTCGTCGACGGCGGATGCCCTCACTGTGAGCTACTGCCTTGTATGGTGACTCTGAGGACTCGCCTGGCATCTTTCTCAGAGCCTACACTTCAGCCCGCTGTAGCGCCGCGCCGTAAAAGCGCCGTGCCCAGCGCGGCCCCGAGCCTTCTCCTGCCCGCCAAAGCTCGCCGGTTCGCCCGCCAGCTTCGCCGGCATCGCTCGAGTCCCTCACCGACGGACAGCGGCCGCCGTCTGCCGCCGCTTCCGCCATTGAGGTCGACGAAACAGCCCTGAGCCTTCTCCAGCCCGTGATAGCTCGCCGGTTCGTCCGCCAGCTTCACCAGCTTCACTCGAGTCGCTCGCTGACGGACAACGGCCGCCGCGCGCCGCCGCTTCCGCCATTAATGACGACGAGATAGCTGCATCTGTAGAGAAGGCCAGCTTCAAAACCGCGGCTAGCTTTCTTTACGTTATAAGAAAGCTACCCCGCCCCCGCCCCCCGTGGGCATGCGTCACCGGCGAAATGAGGAAAAGTGTGTTTTTAGTCCCGCCGAGGCCGGACTAATCTCCATTTCTCAAACATTTCTCAGCTCCTCTTAGTTTGAGCGGCTGAAAATGTCAATATTGCAGCAATGAGCCTGTTGTATAACACCCACGCCTGCAAACAAACGCCAACACACACAAACTGTGATGACGCTCTCTTATCTGCTCGAGCTATTTTAACCTTTTTTCGTTTCCCCCTGTGGCTCAGCGGCGAAACCCAAAGCCTTCGCACGGGAGACCCGTGTTCGATCCCAGGTCTCGCAGCTGATAAAAATTTAGTCTCGCCGCGGCCAGACTTGCACCGAAACATTTCGCTCGTTCAGTTCCAAGAAAATGCGACTGTTCCAGTGTATTTTGCAGTAAACAAGCCGGTACCATGGCCCGCTTGCCTGCACAAAAATGCCGTTTCCACGGCGACCCAGAAAAATCATTTAAGCAGTGTATTTTCTGGTATTCCGGCCACAGCCGATGGTGTTATGAGTGTAATAAAAATGCCCACAGCCCAGTGTTCATTTCTATACACAAACGCAGCCCGCCACAGTGCAGGGCACGCACAAATGAGATCGACTCATGTCATTGTGCATTAAATGTTGTGAATGTGCCCACAACCCAGTGCCCACAAACACTACACACTGCATGTGCCACGTTTTCTGTAAAACGAAACCAACACACATACAGTCAGCTAAAACCCACGGTGTTTAAGTCTCGCCGTGGCCAGACTCCACCAAAACTTCTCGCTCGTTCAGTTCCAAACAATGTGACTGTTCCAGTGTATTTCGCAGTAAACAAGCTGGCACCACAGCCCGCTTGCCTGCACACAAATGCCATTTTTACGGCGACCCAGATAAATCCCAAAAGAGTGTATTTTCTGGTATTCCGGCCACGGCCGATGGTGTTATGAGTGTTGTAAGAATGCCCACGTCTCAGTGCCCATTCCCACACACAGACACAGCCCGCCACAGTTCAGGGCTAGCACAAATAAAATCGACTCATGGCGATTGTGCGAAAATGTAGTGAATGTGCCCACGACACAGTGCCCACAAACACTACACGATGCGTGTCCCTCGTTTTCTGTAAAAACGGAACCGACACGCATTCAGTCAGCACAAGCCGACGGTGTTCTCAGTGCAGTGAATGTGCCCGCCGTCCCGCGCCCACATTCCTTCACAGACACGCTCAACCCACGGGGTTTGTCCCGCTCGCTCTCTCTCCACAACCTGTCATAGAGAATTTGAGCGCGACCAGGCTGCCCGCCATGATCGGCGCGCCTCCCGCCTCGCACACTATAAACACAGTGTTTATTTCTCAGCACACCGAAGCTCTGCAGCCGCCGCTATGCCGCGGCCAGAGCCCGGATTTCATTCTACCCCTAGCTATTCACGCAGATGCGTGGGCAAAGCTTCCCGGGGTATCAGAATGGGTGTTGAACACTATAAAAAGAGGCTATTCGCTCCAGTTCGCTCGACGTCCCTGCCGTTACACGGCGCGAGTCGAAACCACGGTAAACGGTGAAGTATCACATCTACTTCAAGCCGAAATAGCGAAACTGCTGAGCAAAGGGGCCATAGAACCTTTATCTCAGGCTCAGAGCGAAGGGGGGCTATACAGCAGATATTTTCTGGTACCGAAAAAAGACAGGGGTCTCAGACCCATTCTAGATCTGCGACAGCTGAACAGAGTGCTTATGAAGCGCCAGTTCAGAATGCTGACAACCAGGAAAATCCTCGCGCAAGTGCGCCAGGGAGACTGGTTTATGTCAATAGATCTGAAAGACGCCTATTTCCAAATACAAATAGCGTCACGTCACAGGCGATTCTTGAGATTCGCCTTCGAGGGCCAGGCATATCAATACACAGGCCTACCGTTCGGCCCCTAGCACCCCGTACATTTACGAAGTGCATGGACGTGGCCCTCGCACCCCTGAGACTTCAGGGCATGCGAGTTTTTGAACTACTTGGACAATTGGCTGATTCTAGCTCGATCACATTCAGAGCTCACAGAACACAGAACCACATTACTCGAGCATCTCGAGAATCTGGGTCTCACAGTCAATTGGGCGAAGAGTTCGCTGTTTCCCAGCCAGAAAATCTATTTTCTGGGAACAGTACTGGACTCGCTGTCTATGACAGCACGTCTGTCGCCAGAGTGAGAACTGGACATTCAGCGCGCCGCAAAATCCTTTCGCCGCGGCTCTATAGTCCCGCTCAAAGATTTCATAAAATGCTGGGCCTCATGGCCTCGGCATCTTCAGTACTCCAGCTGGGCCTGCTTCTCATACGCCCACTGCAGTTATGGCTGAAAGTGCGAGTTCCACCCCGGGCATGGACCTCTGGTCTGTTTCGCCTCAGGGTCGACATGAAATGTGTTTCGGCTCTGGAACCTTGGAAAATAGCTGACTGGTGTCAGTCAGGCGTGGGTCTGGGGACTACCTCGAGTGTGTGACGGTGGTGTCCACGGACGCCTCCACCTCGGGATGGGGAGCGCTGCTCGAGGGCAGACTGTTCTTCGGCCAGTGGTCAGAACGGGAAAAGCTCCTACGCAAATGCTGGCAGTCGACAACGCGCTATGGCGTTTTTGTCCCCAGATAAAAGGCCGCCACGTCTTAGTCCGGTCGGACAACATGTCAGTGGTGGCATACATAAATCACCAGGGTGGCGTCAGGTCCCGAAACCTTAAAGGCTGACGGAACGCCTCCTGGTCTGGGCTCAGCACAACCTGCTTTCACTGAAAGCAGCGCATGTGCCTGGTCGCCTGAATCTGGGACCAGACCGTCTGTCCAGAAACAATGTCCCAGCAGGGGAATGGTCGCTGCACCTGCAGACGATCCAACTGCGGTGGGAGACATTCGGCAGAGCGCAGGTAGACCTGTTCGCGCCCCAAGAAAACGCTCACTGTCCGAACCTTTTTCTCCAAGAGCAGGGATGCGCTGGCCCACGTATGGCCCCGCTGCCCCCTCTATGCTTTCCCCCCCGTTTCGCTCCAGCCTCAAGTGCTGGAACGAATCAGGGAAAACGGATGCCCAGTGCTACTCGTGGCTCCGCTCTGGACAAACCAGAATTGGTTCCCAGTCCTAATGCGGCAGACCAGCACTGCCCCGTGGCCGATACCGGTGAGGAGAGACCTCCTCTCTCAGGCAAAGGGCTCGATTTGGCATCCTCGCCCGGAATTATGGTCCCTACATGCATGGGCCATCAACGGGTACCCGCTAACCTCCCAGAGGGAGTGTTAAATACAATCACGCAGGCTAGAGCCCCGTCTACTAGACGGCTCTATTCCTCAAAGTGGTCAGTGTTCTCTGCCTGGTGTCAAGCTCAGGGCTTTTTACCCGCAGACTGCGGGGTTACGGAAGTGCTCTCCTTCCTTCAGGGGCCGCTGGATAAGGGCAGAACCCCATCCACGCTCAAAGTATACGTGGCGGCCATAGCAGCGTTTGCAAAACCGACGTATGCCCAGTCACTGGGGAAAACGACCTGGTCGTGGGATTCCTCAGGGGAGCTCGGAGGCTGAATCCTCCCAGACCCCCCCTCAGTCCCTGTGTGGGACCTTTCTACGGTTTTGGAAGCCATGAAAGATGCCCCATTCGAACCAATCCATTTGTCAGACATGAAACATCTGTCTCTCAAAACGGTATTCCTTATGGCTCTCGCTTCAGTGAAGCGCGTAGGGGACTTGCAAGCGCTTTCGGTAAGCGCGTCATGCATGGAGTTTGGGCCTAATGACTCAAAAGTCATACTCAAACCAAGGCACAGGTACGTGCCCAAATCCCTCAACACACCGTTCAGGGCCCAGGTTATTTCCCTGTGCGCTCTCTCGGTTCATAACGAGGAGGAGGATGCGAGTCTCCTTTTGCCCTGTCAGGGCACTTAGAGCTTATGTGTCCCGCTCGTCTGCCTTCAGACAGACCGAGCAGCTCTTCGTTTTGTTTGGCGGACGATCCAAGGGACTGGCCGCATCAAAACAGAGCCTATCCAGATGGATAGTCGACGCCATAGCACTGGCTTACACTTCTAAGGGCCTGCAGTGTCCTTTGGGTGTCACAGCGCACTCCACGAGAGGCGTGGCCTTGTTGTGGGCGTGGTATAGGGGGGTTACCTTGCAAGATATCTACGGCCGTGGGCTGGGCCTCGCCGTCTACATTTATAAGGTTTTATAACCTAGAGGTTCCCGCCTTACAAGCCAAGCTTCTGTCGGTATAGAATTCAGTACTATCTTTCCCCCGCTGTGCCGGCCCAGATGCTGAGTTTTGCTTGTGCATCACTCACTGGGCGATAACACTGCTCCATGGGTGTTGAATAACCTGTACTATTACCCAGTTCAGGCTGAACACGTTCACCCTGTCTGTGTGAAACACTATTAACATAACTAGCTCCTATAGGATGCTATTTCATGGGGAATGATGCTTGCAGCCTCTCTTCTCCGACTCTCTGTGAGTCTATGGTGATTATGCACTACATGAGCCCCGGGCTACTGCCCTTGGGACTTTGGTGTCGGATCCCAGTACGCACAGCGTTTTGCATTGTGTTCCCCATAGCGTAAGATATTACGCAGTACGAGAGATACTCTCGTAAGAGAACGTACTCGGTTACTAACGTAACCTCAGTTCTCTCTAGAGAGGGAACGAGTACTGCGTATCTTGCCGTGCATACAACAGCGCTGGTTCGCTTCGGCGATGAAAACCAGTGTACCAGCCTTATCGAGCTACACTCACCTAAAGGATTATTAGGAACACCATACTAATACTGTGTTTGACCCCCTTTCGCCTTCAGAACTGCCTTAATTCTACGTGGCATTGATTCAACAAGGTGCTGAAAGCATTCTTTAGAAATGTTGGCCCATATTGATAGGATAGCATCTTGCAGTTGATGGAGATTTGTGGGATGCACATCCAGGGCACGAAGCTCCCGTTCCACCACATCCCAAAGATGCTCTTTTGGGTTGAGATCTGGTGACTGTGGGGGCCATTTTAGTACAGTGAACTCATTGTCATGTTCAAGAAACCAATTTGAAATGATTCGAGCTTTGTGACATGGTGCATTATCCTGCTAGAAGTAGCCATCAGAGGATGGGTACATGGTGGCCATAAAGGGATGGACATGGTCAGAAACAATGCTCAGGTAGGCCGTGGCATTTAAACGATGCCCAATTGGCACTAAGGGGCCTAAAGTGTGCCAAGAAAACATCCTCCACACCATTACACCACCACCACCAGCCTGCACAGTGGTAACAAGGCATGATGGATCCATGTTCTCATTCTGTTTACGCCAAATTCTGACTCCACCATCTGAATGTCTCAACAGAAATCGAGACTCATCAGACCAGGCAACATTTTTCCAGTCTTCAACTGTCCAATTTTGGTGAGCTCTTGCAAATTGTAGCCTCTTTTTCCTATTTGTAGTGTAGATGAGTGGTACCCGGTGGGGTCTTCTGCTGTTGTAGCCCATCCGCCTCAAGGTTGTGCGTGTTGTGGCTTCACAAATGCTTTGCTGCATACCTCGGTTGTAACGAGTGGTTATTTCAGTCAAAGTTGCTCTTCTATCAGCTTGAATCAGTCGGCCCATTCTCCTCTGACCTCTAGCATCAACAAGGCATTTTCGCCCACAGGACTGCCGCATACTGGATGTTTTTCCCTTTTCACACCATTCTTTGTAAACCCTAGAAATGGTTGTGCGTGAAAATCCCAGTAACTGAGCAGATTGTGAAATACTCAGACCGGCCCGTCTGGCACCAACAACCATGCCACGCTCAAAATTGCTTAAATCACCTTTCTTTCCCATTCTGACATTCAGTTTGGAGTTCAGGAGATTGTCTTGACCAGGACCACACCCCTAAATGCATTGAAGCAACTGCCATGTGATTGGTTGATTAGATAATTGCATTAATGAGAAATTGAACAGGTGTTCCTAATAATCCTTTAGGTGAGTGTATATTTGTAGGGCGAGACCACACCCTTTCTGGCGGGACGTGACGAAATGGGCGCGAAATGCCCCCATTGGATATGTGTCACGCAGCGCCTCTCTCGATAGGCTGCTGCTGTTGCCGCAGGGCAGCCAATAGGCGCGCGAGCTGTCCTGCCTATGTCTGCATGCTGCTGCACAGCGTTTTACATTAATTCAAAATTAAGGATAATTTTTGGCTTCAATATCTCGTGGAAAAGAGGTTTTCCCCATAGCGTAAGATATTACGCAGTACTCGTTCCCTCTCTAGAGAGAACCGAGGTTACGTTAGTAACCGAGTACGTTTTATTTAGGTAGCGTCTCGTTTTCGACTCTGAAAAATGTCGTTGAAGAAAAGTTATTATTTTAGTCAATGAAATGAACACTGACATACAACACAATTTTTAAGACCCAGACTCAAAATTCAAGACTTTTTAAAGACTTTTTAAGGTATTATTTCCAGATTCATAAATTCAATGCTTTTAAGTAGGGATGGGGCCGATCCGATCCAGTATCGGTATCGGGACCGATACCAGCGTAATTCACGTATCGGATTTTCCCGATCCAACCTGCGGAGATATCCGATATCCATGAGCCATGTCTGCGCTTTAAGGTAGTCTGCGGAAACGACTCCAAAAGTGATTCCCGCGGCCCGCCGGCTAGTCTGCTAGCTGGCTGCAAACTGTGGAATGGATATCCTGAACGGAGGTGCGGCTCAATGAGACACAGAGACCCCCCCTCAGGAAATCCATTCCGCAGTTTGCAGCCAGCTAGCAGGATAGCATTGAGCTGCCAACATGTTCGCTGTGTGGAAATCCTATGGTGGAAATACTTCACACTGGAAACACCACAGCAGAGCAAGACAGCAAAATGCAATGTTTGCAAAGCCGTATTAATTAAACCATTTGTCTGTGATGCATGTTTGCTATTCGCAGTCCAGAAGAGAAAGAGAGAGATCTCTCACGCGGTGCCACAGCGCGCACAACATGACAGCCCATCAGCATGATCGGTGATTGTTGTAAAATGCAGCCTCTACTGTTGCTAAATTGCGGGACGCTTTTAATAATAAAAAAAGCTATTAAAAGCACAAAAATCTGCGCAAGAGAAGCTGTTCCCGCGCTGCGCGCTCCGAAACAGACCGCAACGAGACAAGCACATTATACTTTGGGCTTCATATGCACGTCTAAACGATCAAATGTAGCCTACACAAAAATGTCAAAATGACCGGCTTGGAGATTCACTTAAACAGTTTGTCTAAAATGGACGTAGTTCTGGAAATAGTTGGGAGAAAATATGGTGCACTCGTTCTTAAAGGGGAAGCAGTCTAATAAACATGCTGACGATTGCTCCATTACTGAGAATCAAACAACAAAAGGCAAAGAGAAAATCACTCACAGCTCTTGAATGAATAACTTTAGCTTTAATAAGCATAAATCTATCTATTATAAACTTTGCAGTGCTATTTTACTTTTGATTACTTTATTATAATTATTTTTAGACCATACCTGAATAATGTTAGTAGACCTTCCTGAAATTAAAGCACTGTGTAGGCCTGTATAATGTGTATCTTTGTTTAATTGTCTATCTTTTGTTTATCTATTGTTTAATATATATATATATATATATATATATATATATATATATATATATATATATATATATATTGACATACATGCATACATACGTACATATCATACTTGCATGTAGAGAGGAGTTTATTTCAGCATCATATAAAATCAACAATAATGATAATAATAATATTAAAGCAAACACAGCTCTGGTATCGGAAAAGTATCGGTATCGGCCGATATCCAAATTCAGGTATCGGCATCGGATCGGAAGTGAAAAAATGTGGATCGGTGCATCCCTACTTTTAAGGCTTTTTAAGACCCCGCGGGAACCCTGAGTTCAGGTGAATTGGAGACATATAGACCTGTGTGTGTGAGAGAGCCCTGTGATGGACTGGCCATCTGTCCACGGTGCTTGTCTCTGGCCCTTGCCATTAGCAGAAATCTTATAGTTGGACTTGCAGACACTAAATTTTATTACAAAGCAAAGACAAAACATTTTTAAATGTATTTATTTAAGAGTCTGTTATTGTGTTGGAAACACGGTTATATTATGCTTCTGTTATATTGTAAGTATGCTTATACACTAGCTACCTTTCAAAAGTTTTAAATGATTTTTAAAAAATAAATTAATACTTTCATTCAGCAAGGATACATTAAATTGATCAAAAGTAACAGTAAATACATATTGTTTCCAAAGATTTTATTTTTCAAATAAATGCTGTTCTTTTGATCTTTCTATTCATAAAATAATCCTGAAAACATTTGATCAATTTCAACAAAAATATGAAGCTGCACAACCGTTTTCAACATTGATAATAAAAAGAAAATATTCTTGAGCCGAAAATTCTCTCCTCGAGAGATGACAAAGATGTTCACATGTTTGATCTTGCAGATTGCACCTGCTCAACTATATGTATTCTGGGCATGACAGAGATGTCTTCATCCTGTCTGGCAGACTTACAATAAGTTACTTTCGATTTGTCCTTCACATCTACACGGTGACTGAATCTCCTAATGCAAAGGGAAAGAGTGGACATGCAGTTCTTCTGGAAGTTCTCATTCGCGAAAGCGTAGATAATAGGATTGTTGAAAGAATTTGAAAAACCTATGGCCTGTGTGACAGCAATAATCATATTGCTTGTGATGTCATCATACTTCTTGTTCAGGTAACCTGGAAACAAGAAAGCAAAGCTGAAATTTGAAAGAAGACACACTTTGAGACTGAATAATGTGCACAGATATTTCACTAGACACTTTGATGTTCTTACTGTACTCAAACAGCATATGAACTGTGTGGAAAGGTGCCCAGCAGACAGTAAACAGCACAACAATGGTGACCATCATCTTGATGGCCCTTCTCTTCTTTCTGTTGCATTAAGAGGGAGGATTGCATAATGAGTGTCTGATCGTAATCATTAGCAGCACTTATTTAGTCAATTATATATTAAAAAGAAAACATTATAAAACAAGAAATAGTAATTTAGATCAGAGGCAGTCATATACAGCAGGTGCTGAGAAGGTAAAAAAGATTACCTGGATATTTTGCTAACCTCTCTTTGGTTCATGGCATTGAGAACTGAGGAGTCCCCAACTTGTTTGCGAATCCAGAGCTCAATACCAATTCTGGTGTAGAGTATCAGCATGGCTGCAAGTGGCAGGAGGAAGAGGAACACTAAAATGAAGATGGCATACTCCTTTCTGTGGACGGTCGAGCTCCAGCGCTCCTGACAGCAAACATGATGGAGATCATACAGAAAGTCATATTTCACCTGTACACAGAGGGAAAGAACAAAGCAAACTATGAAAACCATTATAAACATGGTCAAAAGTTTGAATAATTAAGAATAATAATGAATAATTAAGATCTGTTAAAGGTGCAATGTGTAAAAAAATTGAGTATCTATTAACAGAAATGCAATATGACATCCATAACTACGTGTTCAGTGTAAAGAACTTACTTAATAAACCGTAATTTTTTTATTACCTTAGAATGAGGCATTTATAACTACATATGCGCGGGATCCCCTTCTATGAAGGTCGACATATTGTGACGTAATGTTTCTACCGTAGCCGACAGCGAACAAACAGGGTTACAGAGCGCGTTTCGCCACTACCTTGAAAGAGAAGCCGCAGAAAGCTAGAAGAAGCTAGCCATAAACACCGTGAGTAGTGAATTTTCCCTTGACAGTGGTGTAAATTTGTAGTTGGATTGTTTCATGTAACTTAATTCTTCTCCTTTGCTGTGTTACGGCTTTGCTATGTGGGGATAAATGTGCTTAGGTTCGTGAGACAGCTGATTAGTAGGCTACTCTTGTCATTGACCGTAAAACAGTTACAGGAATCACCAACCCGTCGATCTTGGAAGCATTTTAAGTCGATCGAGCTTCCAAAATCAGAGAAAAACGCCTATTGTGTGTAGTTAGTGGTGTCTAGGGGATGCGGAGGCGCGCGCGCTGTTACAATCACGTAATTTTGGGTGACTTTGGGCTCATGCGGACGCCTCGAGTATAAACAAGGCTTAACGCTTTAACCAGCCCAGCCACAGTAACAGCTCATATTAGCCAGCTAAACTTTTACTACCCTGTTAGAAAAAATATATAGTTGCATAGTTTCATGTGTTTTTTCTCCCTCGCTGTATTATGGGTTTGCTATGTGGGGAGAAATGTGCTGGTTACGTTCGTGAGACAATCAGCTGATTACTATTATTATATTATGTATTAAGACCCTTGATCCTCACCTGACTATGGCTTTGTAAACTTTATCCGATGTGGTTTATAATGGACTGTGGTACAGAAGCTTGGTTTACTCTGGCTATTCTCTGCTGTCTCAGACGACGATGTTTGTCCCGTTTTAGCCACCGTAGCTTCTTCGAAAGGGAGGGGTGAGCTGAGGGTGGGCTGAAGGGTGACCTTCGAAAGGGTGGGCTGAGCCCTTAGTGCAAACTGGCAACCGAACCGCTAGATGTCGCCAAAAGTCACACACTGCACCTTTAATGTTTTTTAAATAATGTTTCTTATTAAAGTTTCTTATACTCGCCAAGCTGAATTTATTTGATCAAATAATATTGTGAACTATTATTATATATTTTAAAGTGTAATTTATTCCTGTGATGGCAAAGCTGTATTTTCTGCATCATTACTCCAGTCTTCAGTGTCACGTGATCCTTCAGAAAACATTCTAATATGCTGATTTAGTGCTCAATTAATATAAATTATTATAGGTGCCAAATTAATAATAGTGGTTCTTATTATTATCAATGTTGTTTTTACTGATTAATATTTTGTGGAAACTGTGATATATTTTTTTCAGGATTCTTTGATGATGATTCTTAGAAATTTTTGTAAAATTTTTTGTATTTGAAATATATATATTTTTACAACATTATAAATGTATTTACTGTCACTTAATGAGTCATTGTTGAATTCAAAGTTATTAATTAACTTTTCTTTTTTAAAGTTATTACCCAAAATGTTTAAATGGTGTATCACAGTTTCCACAAAAAGATTAAGATGACAGCAACAATTTTCAACATTGATAATAATAAGAAATGTTTCCTGAGCACCAAATCAGTATATATCATTTCTAAAATTCACCTTTGCCATCATGAATAAATTACACTTTAAAATGAATACAAATAGATAATGGATGTTTTAAATTGCAATCATATTTCACAATAATACTGTTTTTTAATCAAATAAATGCAGCCTTGGTGAGCATTAAATACTTCTTTTAAAAACATTAAAAATCTATGAATTGTTCCAAACTCTTGACCACCATGTATATACTTTTTTCCTTAATTGGACCAGAAGGTACCTGACAACATTTAACAAGCTAAACCCTGGGGAAATCCTCAAGTTTGTAATGGTAATACACCCACAGAAAACACAGTACATCTATGCAGTGCCCGAACGCTAACTAATGTTTGAACAAGCTGGCTGGCATGTTGAATTAAAAAAGGTAATGAAACGGAATTGTTCAGCCAAAAAAAAAAAAAAAAAAAAAATTCTGAGCAGTACCTCTAGTTGTTGAACAAAGAGCATTGGGGATCCAATCACCATGGCTGCAATCCAGACAACCACTAACAGAGAAAGAAAACACTATTGAGATGCTTTATTAGATTTGTAATGCAAAGTATGCATTCAAATACTGCAAAAACAAATTAAACTTGAAAACGGGGCGGGGGGTGTTCTCAGAACTACTTACAAAGTATTCGGTATGCTCTTTGTGGGGTGCACTGTCTTTTGATTTTCAGAGGGTGTACAATCCCCTGGTACCTCTCTGCAGCGATGCAGGTCATAGTGAGAATGCCAGTCACAATAGCAGTGGTCTGAACAAAGGGGACTGTTTTGCACACCAACACACCTACATGTACCGTAAAACTTCAAATAATAGCCGAGTCCCAAATAGACGCCTGTCTCTTTTACACGCCTGGTGTGGCTGCAGGTTTGGGTAAATAAAGGCCGGTCTCAAATAGAGGCCGGGTCTGTTTTTTAGTTTCGGGTTGTATTTAATCCTCTAAAACCGTCAGATCGTCCGCTTTTTCGCGGCCGCCAAAGCAATTTTTTGTCCCTCCAAAGCTTTTTTTGATCGATGAGTGATGTAGAATAGAATGACTGCTGCGCTTGACAGGGCGCGTTACGAGCAGAGAGAGAGAGAGAGAGAGAGAGAGAGAGAGAGAGAGAGAGAGAGAGAGAGCGCCCCGGCCGCGCGCGCGCACTCTCACATCTTCAAACAACACGAGCGCTGTCTTGCTCTCTCTCCCTCGCGCATATTAATCAAAATCAATTGACGACGCGACAGTAAAAGGTTGGAAGACCGCAGTTTAACGTGGAGCATTTGGAGATTTTTATAGATTAGAGACATACACTCAATGACCAACATCTCAACACTAAATTATAAAGGCCTGACTCATATAGACGCCTGTCTCAAATACAAGCCGGTGCAATTCGACGGTTTGGGAAAATAAAAGCCCGGGCTACTATTTGAAGTTTTACGGTAAATGTTTAAAGACTTAAATTCCTAAAACGGTTTTTAGCTTAGGCATAAATCTTTAATTAGCCTACATTCAATCAAAACTTTTGTAGAAAATTGTATTATTATTATTTATTTATTTTTTATAAATGATGAAACAACATTAAATCGAAGATTATTTGGAAGAACTTGGCATGTGTTTTAAATAAGGTTTAGAAACTAGAAAATAGTTCTCATTTTTGTCATTTAAGACGAATTGAACCCTATATTCAGCTAAAATAGCTTACAGTAACCAAATTTACTGGAATGAAACAGACTCTCAATGTTGTCAACAGCAAACAAAACGTGCAAAACAACATTGCCTACTGCAAATTCACATGTGCATCCTTGCTAACTTTGTTTTATAATAAAAATGATTTCGAAATGACACTCACCCCCAAACCACTCAGAGGAGATGTTCTGTAGCAGAGTGAACGGGATGCAGAAGAAAGATATCAGAAGGTCGCTGACGGCTAGAGAGCAGATGAAAATATTTGTGGCAGTCTGGATCCCGCGCTTTATTAAGACAATATAGACAACCAGACTATTGCCAATGAGAGCCAGGAGGAAAATCAACGTGTAAACAATAACAAACGTCGTTTTGGCGCTGGCCGGTAACTCAGGGATGTAAACCAACGGCTGAATCTGGTACGTCTCAATAAACTCCCGACGAGTAAGATTGTATAATTGTAGTAGTTGCTCCAACACTTCGGGAGTAATCTTAATATCCCCCATGTATTAAGCTGGTTTTTAATGGACCGAAAGAAATCAAAGTTCTACAACGAGTTCTACTGACTGTTAGTCAGTTAGTTCTGCTCTGCTTCTATTTCGTTTCTCTTGGACATAAGCAGCAGCTCCCGAATCCCTTGGTTTAATTCAAGCGACACATCGGCTGTCTCTCAGTTGATTTATGACCGTCATAGACTGTATAGGGTAAACTGAACTCACTGAGTGCTGTGGAGAGTGAGACAGTCATTTGCTTAGTGGAATCCGAAGGACATCACATTTTCTTTTTCTCTTTTTTAAACGTGTTTCACCTTTGCAGAAGGCAGATTTAACTATTTAGCCTAATTAAAAGAATGAATAGGCCTAGCCTAAATATTAGGCTATTATTATTATTATTAGATGTGATTAAAATTCTATTTAGTTTACACCTTGTAAATCCAAATACTACGGAGCCCCTAAAGGGACGTGGTGGTGGAAAAATTTATCAAATTTATCAAGCATATCAAACACAAATATGCTGCCTGAATAGATTGCTAGTTTATTTTGAGTAGCCAGCTAGCAGTTCTCTTGGCAGTTTGCTGATAATCCGGTGTCTGAAAATGCTCGAAACATCTCCTGAGAAAACATCTCCTGAGAAAAATCACATGGCCAACCTAGTCTTGGTTATTTAATTTAAATTTAGTCTTATTTTCCTTACCTTGTCATTCAAGGCCAGGTCACTTTATGTACATTTCTGGAACTTTTGCACGCTTCCACATCCCGCGCAACTAGGATCCCCCAGGAACACTCATTTATTGCTGCGTACATTTATCCGTGTCACCTAGATGCGCATGCGCGAGCGGTGCGCGATCGTGGTCGACTGACAACGAGATTAGCAGCTGAAGAGTTCGGCCGTTTTTTTAATTGAATTATGTATTTAAAAGTTGCCGAATGGATTCATTTGGAGACTCCGAAATTGGCAGAGATAGGCAGGCAATGCAAAACAAAATCTTACATTGGGAAATAGTGGGGGGACAAAACTTCGATTTTGAAATGTGGGGGGGACATGTAATGGCTCCTACGCCCCTGAGGAAAACATTCAAGGATTTTTCTACACAGAATGGACTTCAATGGTAACCAAATATTCAAATGTTCAAAGAAGGTTCAAATGTCCATCTCAATGCAGCTTCAAAGTCTCGACACGATCCCAGTCGAGAAATAAGGGTCTTATCTAGTGAAACGATCGGTCATTTTCTAAAAAATAAATAAATATATATATATACATTTGAAACTTTTGAAACTTCTTTGAACATTTGAATAGTTGGTTGCCATTGAAGTCCATTCTGTGTATAAAAAATGTAAGAAAGAGAGACATGGATATCTTGGATGACATCAGGGAGAGTTTGAAAGTGAGCTAATACTTTAATACTTTAAGATATATGCTGGACCTGAATATTAAATTAGCATTATTTTCCTACGTTTTTACATCAAGAAAATCTATATGGCTTTTGTACGTAGGACATACAGTATATGACATATATGATTAAAAATACATTAATATTATGCAATTTATATATGTGGATTTTGCAGCATATATGTCCCTTACAATATTCTGTTGGAACATATAAGAATCACAGGTGTTTTTCGCAAACCTTTTCCATATGGGATAGTGCGATTTGTTTAGTTATATTTAGGATTTAATTTACATTTACACATTGACTTAGAGACACACAGAGTAGCCTACATATAGTGACACATTAATAGATGCATTGATAGAAATATATATATATATATAGATTAATAGATAGATACATACAGATACATATAGATTATTAGATAGATAGGCTACATATAAAATAGATAGATAGATAGATAGAGATAGATAGATAGATAGATAGATAGATAGATAGAAATGGAGGCTCCACAGAAGAGATGCCGTACATCTGTGGTGTGGGAGCATTTCCATTTGGAAACCCCAAATAAAGTGAGATGTGTGTATTGTGATCGGCAGCTAGCCTACTGCAACAATACATCATTACAAGGGTGACTTGAGCAGAGCGTTTCTCAGTGATGCGCTACTCAGTTTGTAGTACATGAGATGTTTCAATTGTAATTCCTCACCATCAGCATTAACAAGTCCATCAACAAACCGATTGTGTATATTTCTAATTTATTGTGGTGCACATAACTGTATCATTAACTGTATCAATAACAGCGCATAGCCAAGCACTAACATGAATGACTGATGTAACATTAAAGTTTGTAAAACAAATCTTGCTCTATCCTTTTTCATTAAAGTAGTAAGAATGGCAGTGTAACGTTTTGTTCCTGAGTGTTTGTGATTAAAGGAGTAGTTCACTTTAAAATGAAAATTACCGCATGATTTACTCACCCTCAAACCATTCTAGGTGTATATGACTTTCTTCTTTCAGACGAATGCAATCGTCGGAGTTATATTAATAAACACCCTGACACTTCCGAGCTTAATAATGGCAGTGGATTGCAATCATCAGTTTGAAGCTCAAAAAAGTGCATCAATCCATTATAAAAGAACTCCACACGGCTCCGGGGGGTTCATACCCCGATTGTATTCGTCTGAAAGAAGATAGTCATATACGGCTTGAGGGTGATTAAATCATGGGGTAATTTACATTTTAAAGTGAACTACTCCTAGTGAACTATCGTGCATATAGATGTCTTTTAGGTTTTAGGTACAAATGAGAAATAATGAATCCATTATGAACATATCAAGGTAGGCCTAAGCATCTTCATGTTATTAGCCCTCCTTGAACCCATGGAGGTGGAGGTTTTGAATGAAGACAAGTGTTTCCAGCTTTCATCACTCGGGTCTGTGATGAGGTAAGTATTACCATGGAACCAGTCAGTCATTTCAAACCTTCACAATAGAATATTGACAACCACCAGGAGCAGCTTGTACATCTTTAGTGCATCAATAGTGGGTCTTTGTATTATTACTTAAAGAAAATAGGTTGTATATGAGGAGCATTTCAAAAGTGTGAAAAGCCGTTTCGGTGTATACTCCATTAAAAAACAAAATGAAAAGATGACTGCTGAACTCAGTGGCAGCTGTGCTGCAGGTTGTTGACATCAACCACACACTGTTGCTCTTATGAGAGACATAACACATGATCAATAACAGAAAAGAATTGCATTCATATTAAAATATGGCATATCAGGCATAGCTACTTCTGTTCAAAAGATTGGGGTCAGTATTTTTTCTATTAATCAAAATGTATTTCAGAAGATATTACGCAGAACAACTGTTTTCAACATTGATAATAATAAGAAATGTTTCTTGTGCACCACATTAGCATATCAGAATGATCTCTGAAGGATCATGTGATACTGAATATAATTATAATGACTACTGAAAAATCAGCTTTACCAACTCAGGAATAATTAGTATTTTATTAAATATATTAAAATAGTAAACTACCATTTAAATTTTTAAAATATTACACAATGTTACTGTTTTTACTGTATTCCATAAATTTGATCAAATAAATGCAATGCATTTAAAAAATCTTACCAACCCCAAACTTTGTGGCGCTATGTATATTTCCATATTTTTCTCAGAATTGCATGATGAAACTTGGACATATAGGAAAGACAATAACTGATAATGAAATTACACATTCTTAATCATGACATATCAGATGACCTGATGTTCAAATAACCGTTTAAATAATTTATATTATCTTTTGTCAGATTAACTGCCAATTACCACTTGACACCAGAGCAACACATTGCATTATGACTGAAAGCCTCTCTCAGTTGTGAATTGCCACAGAGCAGTTTTGGGGCATCAACAAACCTTAGCACTAATGAGAAGACATCTGTTGAACTTCAGGTCCTGCTCCACTGTCTAAAGGGATCATGGGAGCATGAGATCCATGTCAGCTGCAAGGTGGCTACTGGCTAGACCTCAATTATAAGCTACAAGAGCAGATCATTATATCACTTTCTTTTTTATATGGAGCAATGTTCTGTTTATGCATTCATTTCCCAGATTCCTTTAATTAGAGGTTGCAGCATATTTGTACTTGTATTAATAGTGCTATATTATGATGAGTCTTCTAGGGGTTAGAATAAATTTAGGATCAAAGGCTTCTCATTGTCGAACACGGATGAGGATCATTACTGTGTGAGTATAATCAGCATCTTAAAATCAAACCACAGAAAAGAAAGTAGGTGTTCAATTAACTGACTACAGAAGAGTGAACACTTGAAGAAACTATTAAGTTGATTAAATTCTCTCTCATTAGTTTCAATCTAAACACAATAGGCATTTCCCAGGAAAAACAACAACAAAGTCCACATTAAACAAATTATCAAAGCCAAATATATCTTCAGTTAATTAATTATTAAGGATTCAGTGACTACCGTTATAGAAATGAATACATAAATGGTTTTACTTAAAATGTCAAATTACAAAAATGACTTGACTGTATGAAATATTTGCATTTTACTCGACAACATTTAAAAAACACTATTCAATTTAATTCAAATAAAGCAACGGACAATTTCACCTTGAGTAATATTTAAGCCATTTCAGTGAAAAGCGTTTTTCTTTTATGAGACACTCTATTATTTCCAAACATTCTTTGGAAACATCCAAACATTCATTACCTCTCCATCATCTTGCTGGTATGGCAGTGGTAGTAAAAGAAAAAAATCCTTCATCATCATTCTGTTCAATGCTCCTGGCAGCCCTGTCCTCATTATACAGTCTATTAAACCCAAATGCAACCTCAGCTCCAGTTGTTTCCTCGTGTAATGAATTAACTCTGAATTCAGAGCTGAGCATTTCGACTGACAATATTCTCTATTATCATATGTACACTGAAAGTACAGGACAGGTCACTGGAACATATATGAACAGCTATACTCTAGATTGTGTCATGACGAAACATTGGGAAAACTAACAACTATGATGCCCTGGAACAACAACAGCATTTTGAGTAGTTTGATGATGACAAGAACTGTCAATAAAAATCAGTTTGTTTTCATCTGCGTAATGATTAACAGCCATAATCGCACTGACTTATGAGTAGCAAGGTTCTTGTAGATTTGGAACAGTGATGTAGTATTTTATCACATAGACAGGACATATATATATACACTCACCTAAAGGATTATTAGGAACACCATACTAATACTGTGTTTGACCCCCTTTCGCCTTCAGAACTGCCTTAATTCTACGTGGCATTGATTCAACAAGGTGCTGAAAGCATTGTTTAGAAATGTTGGCCCATATTGATAGGATAGCATCTTGCAGTTGATGGAGATTTGTGGGATGCACATCCAGGGCACGAAGCTCCCGTTCCACCACATCCCAAAGATGCTCTATTGGGTTGAGATCTGGTGACTGTGGGGGCCATTTTAGTACAGTGAACTCATTGTCATGTTCAAGAAACCAATTTGAAATGATTCGAGCTTTGTGACATGGTGCATTATCCTGCTGGAAGTAGCCATCAGAGGATGGGTACATGGTGGCCATAAAGGGATGGACATGGTCAGAAACAATGCTCAGGTAGGCCGTGGCATTTAAACGATGCCCAATTGGCACTAAGGGGCCTAAAGTGTGCCAAGAAAACATCCCCCACACCATTACACCACCACCACCAGCCTGCACAGTGGTAACAAGGCATGATGGATCCATGTTCTCATTCTGTTTACGCCAAATTCTGATTCTACCATCTGAATGTCTCAACAGAAATCGAGACTCATCAGACCAGGCAACATTTTTCCAGTCTTCAAGTGTCCAATTTTGGTGAGCTCTTGCAAATTGTAGCCTCTTTTTCCTATTTTTATAGTGGAGATGAGTGGTACCCGGTGGGGTCTTCTGCTGTTGTAGCCCATCCGCCTCAAGGTTGTGCGTGTTGTGGCTTCACAAATGCTTTGCTGCATACCTCGGTTGTAACGAGTGGTTATTTCAGTCAAAGTTGCTCTTCTATCAGCTTGAATCAGTCGGCCCATTCTCCTCTGACCTCTAGCATCAACAAGGCATTTTCGCCCACAGGACTGCTGCATACTGGATGTTTTTCCCTTTTCACACCATTCTTTGTAAACCCTAGAAATGGTTGTGCGTGAAAATCCCAGTAACTGAGCAGATTGTGAAATACTCAGACCGGCCCGTCTGGCACCAACAACCATGCCACGCTCAAAATTGCTTAAATCCCCTTTCTTTCCCATTCTGACATTCAGTTTGGAGTTCAGGAGATTGTCTTGACCAGGACCACACCCCTAAATGCATTGAAGCAACTGCCATGTGATTGGTTGATTAGATAATTGCATTAATGAGAAATTGAACAGGTGTTCCTAATAATCCTTTAGGTCAGTGTATATATATATATATATATATATATATATATATATATATATATATATATATATATATATATATATATATATATATTTCAAAACAGCTGTCACTGCCCTCACAACCAAATATAAAAAATGCATGGGGCTGATGTATTATTTAGCTGAGATGGAATTTGGAATATCAGCAAAAAAGAATTCTAAAAATATCTTTATTCCAAATTAAAAAACTAAGGATTGAAGGAAGCTGGGTCCTGAGGAAATAAAAGAATCCAAGAATGAAACTAATCGGTTACCTAACGTAACCTCGGTTCTCTCTAGAAGAGGGAACGAGTATTGCGTAAGCTAGCTTACGCTACGGGAAAGATTCATCTTTGCTGAGATTTTGAAGCCAAAAAATTATTTCATAATTTGTATCCATGCACAACGCAGTTCCTCTGCGGCAGACCTAGAGCAGGCTAGCTAGCCGCTCATTGGTTCGCTCAGAGAGAACTGCTTAAGCCTATGGGAGAGCGGGGCTGAACCCGCTGCCAATGAGAGGCGCCCGCGCGCTCATTGCGTCATGGCCAGCCAGAATGGGCGTGGCCATGGTGTATATAACAGTCTCTCCCAGGCTTATATGTTGATTTATTTCAGCGTGAAGCGAAACGCTAGTAGCGCAAGCACGGCCGGGAGAGAACCTCTTCTAGAGAGAACCGAGGTTACGTTAGGTAACCGATTCGTTTTCTTACGAGAGGTTCTCTCGTATTGCGTAAGCTAGCTTACGCTACGGGAACACCTGGTCAACGCCGTGCGCGCTATGAATCCACACATGAATCCCAGGGTGATACCGGGGGATTTTTAACGTGGAGTGAATGTAATATGAGGGCAGCAGAGCGGGCACATGAAGTGTATACATAAGCATTTTAGGAGAGCACAAGGGGCGAACCGGTTGTGTGAGGGACTCCCAGTAATGCAGCTTCTAGGGAGCTGGTCTTTTAGACAGCTAGTAATTTTGCCTGCAAGGCGGGCACTTCCAAGTTGTAAAATCTGACAAAAGTGGACGGGGAGGCCCATCCCGCGGCCACACAAATGTCATGAATGGAAATTCCACAAGACCATGCCCACGACGAGGCCATGCCTCTGGTGGAGTGCGCCCTGATGCCCAGAGGGCAGGGCAGGCATTTAGATGCGTAAGCAGAGGCGATAGCGTCCACTATCCATCTAGACAGTGTCTGTTTGGAGGCGGCCAGACCTCTGGTGCGCCCCCCAAACGACACGAAAAGCTGCTCAGCGCGTCTGAACGCGGCAGCGCGCGTGGTGTACAACCTCAGAGCCCGCACCGGGCAGAGGAGATTGGTGTCGCGCTCACTATCGGATGACGGCAGAGCCGATAGGGAAATAACCTGAGCCCTGAACGAATCGCCAATCGCCTTCGGGACATAGCCATGCCTAGGTTTGAGAATGACAACAGAATCATTCAGTCCAAACTCAAGACACGCGGCGCTGGATGAGAGCGCGTGAAGATCCCCCACGCGTTTTACTGAAGACAGAGCCGTCAGAAAAACGGTTTTGAGCGAGAGGTATTTCAGGTCCACAGACTCGAGCGGTTCGAACGGGGGTGTTTTCATAGCTTCGAGGACTATAGAAAGATCCCAGATAGGAACCGAAGGGGGCCGCGGAGGGTTCATCCTCTTAGCTCCTCTGAGGAAGCGGATGACTAACTCGTCTTTGCCCAGGGGCTGAGCGCGTCGGGGTTCAGAGAACGCTGCGACGTCTGCCACGTAAACCTTGAGAGTGGAGGGGGACCTGCCCTTGTCCAGCATCTCTTGAAGGAACATTAGCAAAGACGGCACCTCGCATGACCGTGGGTCCAGATGTTTGTCGGTGCACCATTTTGAGAACACAGACCATTTAGACGCATAGAGCCTTCTCGTGGAAGGTGCTCTAGCCTGTATGATAGTGTTTCTTACTCCCTCTGGCAAATCGCTGAATAGTCGTTGATCACCCATGCATGTAGCGCCCAGCGCTGTGGATGGGGGTGCAAGATCGTGCCGCGAGCCTGAGAGAGGAGATCTGCTCTGACTGGGATGGGCCACGGGGCTGTCTGTGACAGCTGAGTGAGCTCCGGAACCCAATTCTGACTCTCCCAACGCGGAGCTATGAGGAGCACCGAGTGGCGTGTGTCCCTGATCCTCTGAACTACCTGCGGTAACAGAGCGATCGGAGGGAATGCATAGAGCGGGCGGTGAGGCCATTCCTGGGCTAGCGCGTCCTCGCTCTTTGAAAAAAATATTGGGCAGTGAGCGTTCTCTTCTGACGCGAAGAGGTCCACCTCTGCTCTGCCGAATAGTCGCCACAGTATTTGGACCGTTTGTGTGTTCAGGGACCATTCTCCTGTGGAGATGAGGTTCCTGGACAGTATGTCTGGACCGTCGTTCAGATGGCCCGGCACATGCGTCGCTCTGAGCGAGAGCAGGTGGCTCTGAGACCAAACTAAAATGCGGCGTGTCAGTAGAAAGAGATTCTTGGATCTGACACCGCCCTGACGGTTGAGATAGGAAACCACAGCCATGTTGTCCGAACGGATCAAGACGTGGTGTCCCCGAATGAGCGGGAGGAAGCGCGAGAGCGCGTTCTCGACCGCAAGCATTTCCAGACAGTTTATGTGTAAGGGGCTTTCCTGAGTCGACCAATGGCCGAAGGCCGGTGAGCCCTCGCAGACTGGACCCCAACCCGTGTTGGATGCATCTGTCGAGATGACTTTTCGGCGGGAAAAGGTCCCCATCGTGACGCCTTGTTGAAACCATTCTGCTACTGTCCACGGCTGCAGCGCCGTGAGACATGTCTGCGTAACCCTGATCAGCTGGCGGCCAGTGTTCCACGCGCGGTGGGGTACACGGCTGTTTAACCACAGCTGAAGCGGGCGCATGTGCAGAAGGCCCAGCTGAAGCACAGCGGAGGCTGAGGCCATGTAACCCAGCATCTTCTGAAAAGTTTTCAGAGGCGTGCGGGTGCTCATCTGAAACGAGGTGGCTAGACGCTGCACACTGCGCGCGCGCTGTGTGGACAGGCGAGCCGTCATCGTGACCGAGTTCAAATCTATTCCTAGAAAGGAAATCGATTGACTGGGTTGAAGGGAGCTCTTTGTCCAGTTGACAGAGAGACCCAGCGTTTTCAGATGGTCGAGGAGAACTGCGCGGTGCGACAGAAGCTCCGTCCGTGATTGGGCCAAAATCAGCCAGTCGTCCAGATAATTCAATATGCGCAGCCCCTGACTCCGCAGGGGGGCGAGCGCCGTATCCATGCACTTCGTGAATGTACGGGGCGCTAGGGATAAGCCGAACGGGAGAACGGCGTATTGATAGACATGACCCTCGAAGGCAAAACGTAAGAATGGCCTGTGACGGGGATTTATCTGGATCTGAAAATAGGCGTCTTTCAGGTCTAGAGAGATGAACCAGTCCCCCTGGCGAACCTGCGCGAGGAGTTTCCTGGTAGTGAGCATCTTGAACGGTCTCTTCATGAGCGCTTTGTTCAAAGACCTGAGATCTAAAATCGGTCTGAGGCCGCCATCTTTCTTGGGAACCAGAAAATAACGGCCGTAAAACCCCGACTCGGTCATAGATGGCGGGACTCTCTCTATGGCGCCCTTTTGCAACAGCGTCGCAATTCCTGAGCGGAGCGTGCCGGCGGCCAGCGGGCTGACAGTAGATTCGAGCCGAGCGCGCGCACGAGGCGGGCGGCGGCGAAACTGTAGCAGATAGCCGTTCTTTATAATGCTTAACACCCACGGGGAAATGCCAGGAATGGCTTCCCACGCTTTGGAGCATGCGGCTAGTGGCCGAATGGCTATATCGCCCTGATTGCTGTACATAGCGGGCTGGACACAGTGTGTGGGCGCGCTTTGAATGTGTGTGGCAACGGGACTTGCACTCAGAGAGGAGTCTATGGGCCGTGAAACAGAGCGAGCAGAGAGGGGACACGCGCACGGGCTCGTGGGCGTGTTTATGTTCTCTGATATTAGAGCGGGCTGTGCCCGTTTCATGTGATGGGGCTCTGAGAGAGACACGGGATATGTTATGCTTGTGTGTATGGGTGAACACATGATTGTGGGCACATTTTCTACACAACTGGCATATTTTCTCTTTTTGAGATTTCTCTGGGTAGCCGTAAAAACGGCTTTTTGACGCTCGCAAGCGGGCAGGGACACCGGCTTGTTTGTGGCGGTCAACACTACAGCAGTCGGCGAAACAACGGGGACTGGCAGAGGGCGAAGCTTTGACGGCGGTCCGGCCGCAGCAGGAGAGCACCGTCGTTTTCTTAACTTTGCTAGGCAGACTTCTGATGATCAGGCTTCAGCGTGATTTTGGGTCGCGGGCCCCGTGGGGGCGGCGGTCTGCGGCGGCTGTCAGAACGAGAGCGAGGGCGGCCGCCCTGTCTGCGTTGGGCTGTTTGAGTCTGCGGAGGAGGGCGCTGTGGTGGAGCTCTGGCAGGAGGCTCGTGAGAGCGGCCTGTGGCAGAGCTAGCGCGGCGGGGCAGAAACAAATTCATGGCCTGGGCGGCTTTCTGGACCTCGGAAAACCGATCGACGATTCCCGTGACAGCAGATCCAAAAAGGCCCGTTGGGGAGAGGGGTGCGTTTAGAAACGCGGCACGTTCAGCATCTCCCATGTCGGCGAGCGTGAGCCATAAGTGTCTTTCAGACACACACAGGCTGTCCATGCATCTTCCCAGAGCTTGTGCGGCGGCTTTGGTGGCGCGCAGGGCGAGGTCCGTAGCACTTCTCAGATCCGTGACAGCGGAGGAGGGGTTTCTACCGCTCTCGGCCCACTCACGGAGAATATCGCTCTGTAATACCTGGAGGACGGACATGGAATGCAGCGCTGCGGCGGCCTGACCGGCGGCGGCATAGGCGCGAGCATGGAAACTTGAGGTCGCTCTGCACGCTTTCGAGGGAAGCGTGGGGGAAGAACGCCATCTAGCAGAGGGCGGGCAGAGGTGTGTGGCGACCAAGTCCTCAACAGGCGGCATGGCTGAATAATCCTTTTCGGCTGCTCCGTCCACTGTGCGCAGCGAGGCGGATATATCCGAACGGTTTCTCGCCGAGAGCGGGGCGTTCCAGGATTTCGTCAATTCAGCGTGCAGTTCAGGCAGGAATGGGGCGGCCCGGTTGCACGCGGGGGTCGAGCGCCGATGGAAAAAGCTGCCGTCCATCCGGTTCGGGGGCTGCTCGGGTGGAGGAGACCACTCGAGACCGAGGCGTTCGACGGCCTGTGAGAGGAGGCGCATTAGTTCCTCCTCTATTCCAGCGTGGATCCCCGCCGACTCTCTCGTGGATCCGAGAGATGACCACTCCTCACTGTCTGATGCCAGCAGTGAACATGAGTCCTTCTCCTCCGCGGCGTCATCGGAGACGACAGAGCGGCCACTCGGCGGCAACTGTATGTCCGGCAGGGGCGGGGAGGGAGAGCGGGAAGCGGGAGGCGGCGGCGGCGGCCCGCATGGTTCCGCAGGGGGCTCCGGCGGCCTCTGGTCAGGGCGTTTCTTTTTCCGCGGCGACGAAGGAGGCGGCGCGGGATTGGATTGTGCTGCCCGAAGTCGTGCCCGCAGGGACGACAACGGCAGGCTCTCACAGAAGTCGCATCCTCCATCCGCGAGGGCGAGTTCTGCGTGCTCGAGTCCCAGGCAGAGAGCGCAAATGACATGGCGGTCTCCATCCTCGAGAGGAGCGCGGCAAGAGCCGCAGGAAAGGCGAGGCATCTTTAAAAAGACGCTCGGCTCTTTTAGAAATGCAAAGAAAGGATACTGTCGTCGGATGGCGCTAGCTTGCAGGGCGGCTGAAGGTGGCGAAGACGGCCGGCTTCTTCAGGGTCCGGGAGCTCGCTAGAGTGATGCCTTCTCGACGGCGACGGCTTTCTCTCAGGACAGCAGAAGCGTGTAGCTCGCTGAAGATGAAATGAATCAACATATAAGCCTGGGAGAGACTGTTATATACACCATGGCCACGCCCATTCTGGCTGGCCATGACGCAATGAGCGCGCGGGCGCCTCTCATTGGCAGCGGGTTCAGCCCCGCTCTCCCATAGGCTTAAGCAGTTCTCTCTGAGCGAACCAATGAGCGGCTAGCTAGCCTGCTCTAGGTCTGCCGCAGAGGAACTGCGTTGTGCATGGATACAAATTATGAAATAATTTTTTGGCTTCAAAATCTCAGCAAAGATTAATCTTTCCCGTAGCGTAAGCTAGCTTACGCAATACGAGAGAACCTCTCGTAAGAGAACAGACACAGTTTTCAGTCCCCAACAGTGAAGCACTGGTCTCCCGACACATGCTTACAGGGTTGTTTATAATCATGACACAAAAATAACAAGAGAATGCTGGGAGGACACTGCAGATGGTAAATTACAATATGTATGAGATACAGTTTCTCAAAAGCACATGGCTTTTCAGTCTTTACTGTTCCTGAGAGCCAAGCAGGGTTCATTTCGACTTGTCCACAATCCTTTGCACACAGACATCAGCAATCTGAGCTTGGAAATAAGGGAAAAGAAACAAGACACATTCTGTGCCTTAAATGAGTTGTTTCTCCCTGTATCTTCCTTTTGTGAAAGAAGAATTTTTAAATTAATCATAACTAACATTTCTTTTTCTTGCAGGCTGGACATTTGTATGCTTTTGAGACTAACACTTTACTAACAGTTTAGTGAAAGTGGGAGGCTAGACGGCTGTCTAAATATAATGACCTGAGTAACAAGCTGAAGTAATAAAAAACACAAAAACACAAAAAAAGTTGCTTTGCCAGGCCAGCAGGTTAGTGGAACACTAGAGATCTTATTCCCAAGTGATAGTGTTCATAGAGGACGAGAAGTCGTCCGACTACCTGACATCGATTAGGTTAACTTAAGTCAGGTGCGTAGGGGAATTTCTACCACACTTTCCATGAGGAAAGTCCAAGAATGAGAATAAAGACAAAAAGTTACAATCAAATTTAATGTCACAGACAGGGTACGGGATTATACTTTGCATTTAAATTCTAATTTTGTATTCTTATTCTTATTATTAATAATACATGGTATACTTGACTTTGATTGGTCAATAGCGTTATCCAGGTAATGGTCAGTTGGCCATTATTGCAAAATAAAACCGGTCGAAACTCAGAAAGTGTATTGGCCTATTCTTAAACAAATTTTAATTCTAACATTTTTTTTAGACTGATATATGGTCGAGGGGCAGCAGAAGGAGGAAATAAATGAGATCAGTTTGTTCAGTCTAAAAATTCAGGCTATTAAAAAAAGAATAAACCTGCATGTGCTCTTTTCTTCCATATTAGCTCATTTAACTGAATGACATTATGAAATGATCCTTAATGGGCCCTAATGGACAAAAACACTACTTTTATGTAATGATATAATTAAGCGAATTGTTCTATAAATATATATAAAAAGAGCCATTTAATAACCACATACTTGAATGCAAATCTCAGTTACTTAAATGTTTTATATAATGCGGTGTGCAAATGTACCTTTTAAAGGTCCGCATTATAACTTTTATTCATGTGTTGTTTATTTTAAGCCATCAATCTTCTATGTATGTCTTGTGTTTTTTAAGAGCAAAACATAACACTGCAAAGCCAAAGATGGTCAAAAATGTAAATAAGATAACAGGATGCATTAAATCACTTCTTGATTTAAGGAGTCTGACAGAAATTGTAATAAAAAACATTTATAAAATGTGAGTCAGTTTGACATACTGTGCATTTCTAAATAAGTTCCCCTCGCATGGGAATAGACTGGACACTGTGTGGGAGCCAGCGGAAACGGAGCCTGGTCATCGGAGAGTCGTCAGGGTTCTCAAACTCAGAAAAGCCCAGATGGTTGAGAATGGTATAGATGCCAGCTCTAGCTGCCACCTGCAAACCAGCAAAACTCATGAATGCATTTCAAACACTAAACATTAAAAGGAGTTATAAATATTACTATAGGTTCTTCATTGGGATCGATGGTTCAATGAAATACCTTCAACATCCATTGAACCTTTCCATTGCACAAAACGATCTATATAGTGGAAAAAGGTTCTTTAGAATATTACGAAGTTCTTTACACTAAGAAAAATGGTTCTTTTAAAAACTGTTCATTGAAAGGCTCATTTGGGGAGTGTATTACATATAAGCATTTTCTGAATACATTTTAGAGGGGTTTACAGCAAGCTTTACACTAGTAATTTTCATAAGTCTCGTAGCTGTTCACTTGTTCTTAAAGGATGGCAGGATGATGGTAAAACACTTCTGAGGCCTTGACAGAATGCTTAATTTACTTCACAAATAAGAAAACACATAGTGAATGATGCACCAGCTTAATCTACAATTTGGAACAATTTGGATTTTTTCTTTGCTAATCTGAGGACAGATTGTTTAGAGGGCAAATAAGGTGCTGATAACCTCTTGTGTAACTCAAGCTCAACTATATCTGTTAGAGCAGGGTTCGTCAAACTGCCGTCTAGAAACCAGCAAGAGGTTGCTAGGTCTGTGGAAAATTTGAGAGAAAACAACTTTTTACATATACATTTTTTGCTTAATCATAGTTAACATCATTTCTTTGAATGAAATAAAAATAAAAATTAGAAATAAAGAATAAGAAATAAAAATAAAATACACTGCACTGTTCAAAAGTTCGGGTTCGTATAAGAAAATGTATTTTAAACTATAATAATATTTCATAATATTACTGTTTTTAAAGTCTTTTTAAATAAATGCAGCCTTGGTGAGCAATTCTTAAAAAACATTTAAAAAAATTTGTTTAATGCAATTATTTACAGAATTTTATATTATTTCTCTTCCATTTTCATTGTTTTTAAAGTTCAAAAATTGTTCTAAATAGATATAAATAACTATTAAATAAAAATATTTATTTTTTTTCAATTCAAAGCCATAGTTGTAATAGTAAAAATAAGAAAACACAAGGTGACCTATACTGTATAGTCTTCCAATTATCTTCTACCCCGTAAAACCAAGTTTAAAAGCCGTGGCTAAACAAAGGTTTGACTCAAGAAACCTCTAAATGAGACAGAATACATTTACAACTTCATATTGACAGACTGAAATTTTCTTATGAATGTTTGATGGAACTCAGAACTATGTTTAGCTGCAGCACAGCGAGTCTGAAGCCATGTTCAGCCATTCATCAAGGTATGCTTAGATAGGCTTGTGTGTTGACTGTTGAGTATGGGTGGAAGGTTATTGCTTGCATAAAAGTGAGAGACCACATCGTGAAGCTGGAATTTTTAGTGGAAGTTTGGAAGTGGAAAGCATTTTGTTTTGCGGTAGTATTTTGAACAACTGGAAACAAAGAAAACTTTACTACTTTACTAATTTACTAGGTCACTGAAATGACTGAAAAAAAATCTAATTTGCATTAAGTGCAGATGTGGTCATAATGTCTGAAATGATCAAGCTCTGAATTCTCTAACATTAATTCGCTAAATTATCATTTTCAGTTTAAATATATTTTAGTTTTCAATAAAAAAAACATTTTCATTTTATTTTAAAATAAAAAATATTTGAAAAATATTTTATAATTCATTTTAGTTATTTCACAATTCAGAAAGAAAATATTTGCTCTTTCAATTAGAATCCACTCTAAGTAAGCATGAAAAACAGCTTGCATGTGATATGTTTCTCTTCCTAGAGTAAGCAAGCGAGTCCGGCTTCACCTGGTACATCCACTGGCTGAAGGATCGCCTCCAGGAGTCTTTCTTCTCCAGATGGAGGTAGCAGTTAAACAGGATGAGATAAATGTAGCGCTCGAGGTACTGTAGGCTCCTTAACCGCAACCACTGAGCATCAGCCTCCGATTTAGCCATCTTAATCTGAGGGAGAAATGTCTATTGTTATTCCTCTTGCCCTCTTATTTGTGACAAAATCCTTATGGCATGACATAGTTTGTCAATGAAGATTATCAGTTCAGTTATAATCTTCAATATCTGTCACTTTGTTAAGTTTATTTTGTGGGTGTTATAAAACAGCGTCTGAGATCTACACAAACAGGGCCTAAACAAGTGATCACCCAGTGTTTAAAATGAGGTGCATATTTGCTGGATTGACTGATATCCGTATTCAACAACTTCTGCTCTAGAAAGTTAGTTCCTTAGTAATCTATTGAATATAATCTCATGTAGACATTTCCACTAGACTAGATTATAAAATAGATTATAACAAACAGCCTCTACCATTTTCAAATTAGATAATTTACCAAAAATAAGGTTGAATATGGTCGGTTAATGTTACATGTAAATGATTCCCCCAGCATAGAATTTATAAACGTTTTTCACCTTTTCAATGTTTTATCAGCAGAGAAAGTAAGGGAGATGACAGAAAAGGACAGGAGAAGAGGAGAGAACAGGATTGGGGATTTGCGTCACCTGCATGAGCATCAAGGGACATCGTTTGACTTAGTCATTTAAATCAAGTTACTTTTGACCTATTATCGCAAGTACGCTACCTGCCAGGCCATGTCTGAGACCAGCTGGAATATGTTTAAAGCCAAGTATCTTTCACAATTGGTATAGTTTTCACTTTTCTTTTGTATTCTTTAATATTCTTTCTTTAGTATTCTACAATGGGTTCCAAAAGTCTGAGACCGCTAGTAAAAAAACAAAAACCTTTCATAACAAATAAATGATTACTGATTAATTAAAAATGTACATGAATATAAATCCACAGGTTAAAGGGATACTCCAGCCCAAAATGAAAATTTTGTCATCATTTACTCACCCTTAAGTTGTTGCAAACCTGTATGAGTTTCTTTCTTCTGCTGAACACAAAGGACGATATTTTGAAGAACGATTGGAACCAAACAGTTGTTTGGCACCATTGATTACATAGTAGAAAAAAAAAATACTACAGCTGGTCAATGGTGCCAAAGTTCCAATCGTTCTTCAAAATATCTTCCTTTGTGTTCAGCAGAAGAAAGAAACTCATACAGGTTTGCAACAACTTGAGGCTGAGTAAATGATCCATTTTTGGGTGGAGTATCCCTTTAAAGTTAAAAAAAAAGCAGACTTTCAGCATGAGGTCTTCAGATTTTTGGAACTCACTGTATATCAAGAGGACAAAAACAGGTGCAAATTGACAAGCAATTCACACAATTTCACACAATTAATCAAGAGCTTCAGATGATGCAAATCATTTAGAATAAGGCAGCTGTGCCTCTAAACAAGCCTGCACATAAAATCTCTATAACAGGCCTTGTAGAAATGCGGTTCTTGCAATGTACAATTGTTACATAACTGTCATTATGTAGGTGATCCAAATTCGTTGCATCAGTACCACAGAACATATTTCTAAAAGATAAAACTCAAAATTTTTTGGGCCATTACAAATATCTGCCGAGTTTTTCAAAGCAGTCTTTCTGAAAGCTCTCTGCTTATTTACGTCACTGTTTTCAAGGCCTTCGTGTTATTCAGCCTTAAATTAAACACATTCAGTGTGCTTTCGCCTAATGCATACATTCAGAGGCACTGGAATGGGCGTTAATAATCTCTTTGTCCCTTTGAGTGCATCAGTACAAATGAGAAAATTGTACCTCTATGAACTTCTCAAGGCTACTTACTATATGTTAGCTACAAAGACACGTGCTATGGAAGTAATCTATTATTCAACATGACTCTTAAAATAAGGAGCACTTACTGACAGTCTTATTAACTACCTTTTTTACAGTCGACTTTTCATGTTGAAGTTTATCAGAGACTATTTGAGTTTATGCAAGCAAACACATAAAAATAGTCCAACGAACCACATAGAAGATACAATAAAAAAAAAAAAAAAAAAAAATATATATATATATATATATATATATATATATATATATATATATATATATATATATATATATATATATATATATATATATATATATATATTAATCACTTTACCTGTCTGTAAGTGGATATGATGATTTCCCGTAAATGGAAATGCATTGGGGTCATTGTCTCACTAACAACATCTAGAGCAGCATCCACTTCTCTCTTCACACAAGGGCCATCAGGTAACACCCTTACCACCTGCATCACCACCTGAACACACACACGTGGTTCAAACATCATCATATAACTACTGTACATATATACACTGTATATATAATGTATGTATATATATATATATATATATATATATATATCATTAAATTTGCATTTACAGATCACAGGTGGGTTTAAGTTTATTAATTATTCATTTAAAATGTTCAAATATTACAAAATGTTTGTTTTAAGGTTGGCAGTGGCAGCTGTTTAAAGATACATGACCTCAAATTGTACCTCAAACTCTCCTTTGGTGTACTTGGCATCTGGAACACTTACAATCTCATCTTCTTCACACTCAGGAAAGCCCTGCAGGAAACAGGGTCAGGTTTATGAAACTGATTTGAGCTCAGTTCAAAACCCTGGAGGTGAATACTTGAACTCTCGCTTCCTCTCTCCACTTCAACAGCCGATAGCGGAAAATGACTTACATTAATGTGCCACAGGGTGAGAGTGGCAATGACCATAGCTGCAGTAGTTCGGTCTTTCCCATCATGACAGTTGAAGATGAAAGCGCAGGTAGGGTCTTCAGCCAGACTACACTTCATGGCCTCCAACAACTGGTCAAAATCCTGAGAAAGAGCAACAGCATTTCAACTAAAGTGTCAGATCGATACCATTCTTTATAGTGTACTGTCTTACCTCTTCTTTAGGTGCACAGCAGTCAGACAGGGGAATCCGGTGGTAGCTGAGACCTGGATGAATGCTCTTCTGATGGACGAAGAGCTCCTCTATGGTGTGACAACTTCTAAACATCCTCATCTGTTTATCCTGCTCTGTAATCACCTCCAGCCACTTCTCACACCTCAGGACATCCTGCTTCAGTGCCAGCTCCATTTCCTGTAGAGACGGCCATTTACCTTTGTTAAAACTTCTCAGGTTCTTAGATTACAGCAGCAAATCTTGTAGGCGAAAAAAAAACAAAAAAAAAAAACGCTCATATCACATTTCAGACAAAGCTATTGTACATGTAACAAAGAAAAATATTTAACAAGACAGTATGTGGACCAAATATTTAATTACGTGTGTAATAAAATATGGCCTAAAATGAGACTGTCAATGAGCCACAATATGTACTTACACTCCGTACTGATAGATTTTGTATTTTCAGTCATCAGATTAATTTACATTGTGACTGTGTATCATATGTAATCCACTCTGTCTGTGTCTGCAAAGGTGTGTGCCAAATGGCCCATACAGATGAATGGCCCATTCAGATGTATGGCCCATAGAAACTGGTTGGTGGGAATGACAAAGAATAAGCATTGCTCAGAGTGGATTAGCAAGTTAGATCGATCTCCTGTGGGAGGTCCTAACAGGTTTCTATTGTTTGTAGCCCATATGCTATGTCTTCATGTATAAAGTTCTGCCTCATAGACAGAACTTTGGGTTAAGATTGTTGAAGGGCGACATGCTAACATCGCTGCTGAAGGACTGCTACAGTACAAACCTCCAATAAATTCTTCTCCCCACAAGAACTGGTCAAGCTTACTTATTTTATGTATTGGAGAAATCTAATACATTGGCGAGCCACCCAAACCACTGCTCGGCCAAATACACCAAAATATAACAGTACTTACACTGTAGCCTAATTTTTAATGGGGAATATCTACTATCGTCTATTCAATGTTTTAAAGGTAAATTGCATTTAGCGGTGTTTCCTTCGTTTCCAAATCTTCCAAGTCTTTTTAAGTCATTTAAGTGAATTGTTCTCATTCAATTACATGAACTAACGCAAATGTTAATAAAGGATAATAACACTCTTTTTTTATTGATTGAGTGACTCACCTACTCGAGTAAATGCTTACACTAGTAGGTAGCAACAAGCGAGTATCCTTTGTGTGTCATCACTTCTGATTTCGATTTAAAATGTTGTTAAAAAAATTCAGAATGATTTCTTTCAAATTATGTTTCTTTAAATAGAAAATTATGAAAAACAAATTAAGCAGCATAACTGTTTTCAACATTGATCATAATACATGTTGCTTGAGCAGCATATTAGAATAATTTCTGAAGGTTCATGTGACACTGAAGACTGGAGTAATGATGCTGAAAATTCAGCTCTGCCATCACAGAAATAAATTACATTTTAAAATATATTAAAACAGAAAATAAGTAATTAAATAGTAATAATACTAATACACAACAATATTGCTGTTTTTATTGTATTTTTGATCAAATAAATGCAGCCTTGGGGAGCATAAGAAACTTCTTTGAAAAACATTTAAAAAATCTTATCTACCCCAAACATTTTAACAGTAGTGTATATCTATGGGAGTAACATGTTACAAATCTTTTTGGTGAACTGATTCAAGTCACCTTGGATGACTTGGATCCCCACCACTATACATTTTAAACACACATGATGTGTTGTTGCAAGCTTTAGCAGGTTTAGCTCCTGTATACTGCACACTGTATTGAACTGTAAATTGTACTGTGTTGTATTCCATTGCACACAGCATGCATTCTGTACCTACAACAATTGTGTCCAGTCCAGTCATATAAAGCCACAGAAATAAAGACTATCCTCTTTAATTCCATGTAATAATACATACTACTACTACAGATCTTCCCTGAACAGAAACGCACCTGGAGCTGCCGTGGATGTTGAACACAGACGGGAATAGGCTGTTCCAGACAGCCTGGCTCTCGTGGGGTGAACATTAGTCCATTTGCCTCCAGCGCAAGCTCCTCCTGCAGATTCAGCCAGAGAATTGTGGAGTGCCCTCGCCTCTGGTCTGTCAGGTATGACATCACAACAGCAAGAGCCTGAAATGGGCACAAACCAGCTTTGATTAGTGTACACTGTACAGACAGAAGCCATTTAGAAGACTGACCTGCTGAAATGAGCTTCAGAAAGGATTTACCTCAGAGTTTGGCTGGCCCATTCCATACAGGGCCATTTTTGAAACACGTCTGAAATTGGCCACTTTCATCTCCTTGGCTGTACTGAGCAGATCCGTTGCTAAAAACTCACTGGACACCTTTTAAAAAAAGTTATTATGTGCATAAGTGCATGCCTATGTTTTAGGAGAATCTGCTGTGCAACAGGAGAAGGAGGTCACAGTTCGCATCTGATAAGAGCCAGGCTAGAAAATAACATGTTAAAGAGATTCAGTCTATGCTTTTAGAAATATGGTTTAGGCTTTCTAGAACCATAAACTAATGTTCTGGGAACCAAAAATTGTTCATTGTGTTTGCGGTTGAGGCCTTACCAGAACTCGATTCCCATTGGTTATAAGGTTTGCTGGTGCTGAGAGTTCTGAGCTATCCATGCTGGCCAGCAGTCTGTAGATCCAAGCGTTCATACACATCCACTGACTGAAGCTCTGGGAAAACGCCTGTGGATACTACAGAGATGGAAAAAGACAGCTGGTAAAGCAGAGATGATTCAAATTATCGCATAATCTGGTAGACATTACTGCTTTTAAATATGATATGTCGAATTTAGTTAGCAATACCTGATCATGAAGATACGCATTGAACACTAGTAGGTACACATAGCGCTCGAGACTCTGCAGAGTTCTTCGCAGGAAATAGCCTTTTGTGCTGCTTCCCTGAAAACAAAAATGTGTGAATGACACAAATATGTGACCTTCGTTTAACAATTTTTACATTAAAGCAAGTTTAATAGCAGTTAAACAAAACAGACACATTTATGTTTTAGTCGAGACTCACTTGAAACTGGAATGTTTTCCCAATGCCTTCCAGCTTTAGTTTGTTTTCATACACAGCATCTTTTATGTTATGCATCTCTGAACACATAGCAATAGAATCATCAACCTATGGTGTATATATAAAAAAGCACTTAATATGATTTACACAAAACCATTAATTAAATCCTAAAGTGGTATGTTTTGTAAGAAGTAAAAGGCTTGGTTTCTGTTTACTTCTATTACTTTTGCAAATGAATACACCCTTGAAAGCAATTGGACCACTTCATGAACCATGAGTTATACAAACATCATTATTACGCTCTAACCTCATCAAGGAGTTGTTGACCTTTAGGTAGACGACTGATTAGCAACTGAATCACTTGGAAATCCAATTTGTGTTCACTCTTCTGTATTTCCTGCCTGTGAAAGAAATGGAGAATAAGTAGAACTTAAACAGAAAAATTACGTTAAAACAATTTAATTACAGAAAAAGTGTTATTAGTTCATAAGTAATGCTCTTCTTTGGTAAACAGTAATTGAAACGGCACTAACTGTTACCTGGGGCTCTTTGATGCCCCCTGCAGGTGATGTAAGACTAAGGCTCCCAGAATTAGGCCAAGATTGGTGCGTCCTACCCCCACCTGGCAGCTGAAGAGCAGTGCAGGCAGAGGTCTGGAGCTGTCCCGCATCACACAGAGGTTTGGGGTCTCCTGGTGGGCACAAAGGTGGGTGAAGAACATTGGCCAAACTAAAATACAAGTGAATAACATAAAACTATGTCATTCATACCACAAATACATAATGGCAGGCCATTATACAGTATATTGTATTTGTGATACGAATGACATAGTTTTATATTTCACAGACAGGGCTAAGATTAAGCCAGAATTAGGCCTTAGTTAAATTAAGACATTTCAGTAGCTTTTATAAACGTGCTTTAGAAAAAAACCTTACTGGAGTCCATCTTGAGACAAAACAATGGAACTGTCATGGTTTAAGAAATGTCAGTGCAAGCTGCTTTCAGTTAAAACAGCTCAAACATGCATTTTAGTCTGGAACTAGGCTTAAGCCGTGTCTGCGAAGCCGGGCAAATAATATACAATTCTGTATACATTTCTGTAATCTCAAAAGAGAATACATATTCATTCTTGGCTGTGTCAGTCCAACTCTGATAAAAGGAAAATAAAATTAAGATGGAAAAGATGGAAAAAACTGAAGAAGAAAAAATCTCGCCATTTCCTGATCATGAGGGGGATACCTGAAGACATTTTTCATGGTCTTAAGTTAACATTTATAACTTGTGTCAGTGTTAATATGGTTTTAAAAGATTGATGATTGGTGACAGTGAAATATAAATAAACTTTGCTGGCTAGTGCTGGGTTCTTGGGATGTGTCGGGATGTGGTTTCAACTACAGCCACCTGATGTCAGAAAGCCACCCTGGTTTGTTGTCAGAGGGCTAGTTGCATACCATTACCCTGTGTTGTTGCGTCAATTTGTTTGCCGACAGGCCCGGGAAGAGATGGAATGACTTGAGTACCATGCAGGAGATCATTAAAGTTGAGGTGAATTTATTTAGGACATCTGTCTCAGCACACGTGTTCCCAATCAAGTTCAAAATAAACAAAAATAATTTAAAAATACTCAAAATAGACATTATAAAACATAAATAAAACATGCTGAAAGCAGCAAAACATGGCATCAAATCCAGCCTCGAGGAACAAACCTCTGACAATGAAAACACATCTTACAGCACTGGACTGTACTAGCTCTGGCAGATGGCCCGTCTCCCCCCTGGCTCAATTAGCCTCACTCCTTTATATATGCTATTTTCCCGCCAAACACTAGTGGGTCATACCAACCGTAGGGGTCGGTTAACTCTCCTGACTATGGAAACATTCAATGTCAGTGTTCTTGCATATACATCTAAACAGATACATAATCACAAATAATATCCGTAATCAAAGATAAACAATATGAAAACAATCATAACATAAACAATAAAGCAATGTACACAACAAAACTGTGAACTGATGTTCAAATGGTGATAACCCACAGGTTCATCATCACAGGATGAATTATTGGTTCAGTGACACAAATCATCAGATATAAATAAACCAGAGCTCACATGGAGTTATTTTAAACTTAGAAAGAAGAGTGAGAAAAAAGATATATTATATTCATAAAGGTCTTACCCGGAGTATATTAACAAAAGAATCAAATGTCTCCTCCAGTGGTGCCCCTTCTATGGGAAGCGGTAATCTGTAATATCTAAATTCATAAAAATGTATAATCAAACAATATATAGAACAAAAAAAATCTAAAAGGTTAGATTGATTTTTATTCATATATCAGCATACATTTTGCCAGGTTTTTATTTGATTTACAACAGATTGTTTCTTTTTATATGAATATCTTATTAAAAGTGTCTTGGAAAGTTTTTCCCATGTCATCGATCGTCGTTTATTTTTGATACTTTTTTTAAATGCCTTTTGTGTACAGTATTGTTCAAAGGTTTGCAGTCAATAAGATCATTTATTTCAAATAAATGTTGTTCTTCTGAACTTTCTATTCATCAGTGAATCCTGAAATCAAATGTATCATTATTTTCACAAAAGCACAAGAGCACAACTGTATTCAAAATAGTAATAATTTAATAAGAAAAAGTTTCTTCATGTGACACTAAAGACCGTAATAATGTCTGCTGAAAATTCAGCTTTACCATCACAGGTATAAATTACATTTTAAATATGTTAAAATACAAAACAGTAATTTTGTAATAATATTCACAATATTACGTTTTTGATCAAATAAACACAACCTGGGTGAGCATCAGAGACTTCTTTAAATAACATTTAAAATCTTAGCGACCCCAAACCTTTAAAAGTTTGAACACATTTATTATGTAATAAAATATGAGGAAATACCTGTGTAACAGTTGACTGAAAAGTGGTCTTTTGTAGACCTCCTCAGTGACATGAATGTCCTCCTCTGACATAATCTGAACATGCTGAGGTTCATCTTTAAAATGCTCAATGTCATTATAGACATAGAACATATTTTCACTCAGCTTGGCAAAGTCACACAACTGGAGAAAAAAACAGAGAATTAAAAACTGACATGGAACAGACACTATGACACATTTCACCATAAAAGGATGGCAATCAATCCTCCTCACATGACTAGTTGTGCTCTATAACTGACCTCTTTTCGGATGGAGAGCTCTATTTGCTCTCCACTGAGCCCTCTGTCAAGGTCATGCAGGTTTTCATGGAGGTTTTCTCTTCTTCTGGGAGTGTACGGAATAAAGTCTCCATCTGAGCGGAAGAACACCACTGGCTCCTCCCTCACGCAGATGAAAATCACCTCCTGTTCACATTTTTTGCGAGATAAATAGCAATTCATCTGAGATCTTTATTTGAATGCCTATTTGCTGAACATATGGTAGTCAAGTTTGGGAGTTGGGACAGAACAACATCACCATTTTATAGGGGAATTTGATGTTGGTTTATGCTACTTAATAGCTAACAAAAATAATGATTCTTACAGCAAAAAACACTTTGGGACCCTAAAGTGTACTGTATCCGTGCCTCATAGCCTTACTTCCTACTCAAAGGACCACTCACTGACCTCACAGCCGTCAATCTGCAGTCTCTGGAGGACCTGTTTGAAACCATTCAGGCTAGGTTGGCCTATTCCAAAAAGAGGGTAGTTTCCCTTGACCTTGCGGAAGTTGGGGGCCCCGTGGCTTTTTGTAGTATTTAAGACATCAGCTCTATTGTATACATCCTGTATCATAAAAAACTCCCCCTGGAAAACATAAAAGCAAGTCATAAAACGTATTTCATTGTAAATGACAAGGAATTTCCATGCACTGATCACCATCTCCTAGTCATTAATGCATTGTGTTTCAAACAATAAGCACTAAATATTTAGTTTAAATCTCAAAAAGACAAACCTACCAACACTAGGTAGTGCTCAGGCAGCAGGTCAGATATCCTTCCCTTCGAGTAGTTGGAAGATTGGATCTTGTCATGAATCTGAAACTCTTCCCTGCAGTTATTTCTGTATAGAGACAAAACTCAACGTTTTTGAAATGGCATACAACTGATAATACATGTTGGTCTTATCCTTTAATTCAAGGTGAAGTTGTTGAGGACATCCACTACTGTTTTCACTCAAAGAGTAACACACAGGCGTGACATTTTGTGCATAAGTGGGCACTTATGGTCAGTTTTAAAAAGCATCATGTTGCACTTGTCACTTACGTGATGACAACAGGGGCCACCTTGTTTGTGATGATGGACTTAGCCTTGCTGTTGCGAATGTTCACCGACGGTAGTGAGCGCCTGTGCTCGGCCATGCTGTTCCCTTGGTGATCAGCCTGGTGTGTAGGTGCAAGCGGAGCAGCCTGGGAAGTTGCACTGGCACTCGTACCCATAATCTGCACAGAACTGGAATGAGGATTTATACTGTGACTAATATAAAGTAAACAGGCAGGCATGTTAGTCATTTTACATGGGGTTATTTCTAACATTGGCATATTTTAAAGGGCCAGATGCACTTTGTGCAGTGAGACCACAACGATCCAATTTCCACAACAAAACCCCCTAATAAAACACATTATTGAAGTTTTATAATCTCTTTGAATATGTTCATATTAAATTGCATGTGCACAGCATCTCTGTCATGTTATTTGATTGTAAAATGAATGGCTTACGGTCTCAGAGCTGTGCCGCGTGTGTTCACATCCTTTGGTTTTTGCATTTCAGCAAGGGTTCAGGTCTCTCTTTAAGTGTAAATCCCGCAAAACAAACTCAGTTTCCTGTTGCTATCAGAATATCAACATAAACAGCCTTTTGTTTCAAAACAAACCACCACTGAAGTTTTGCTAGTGTCTTTTCTTCTCTTTCTCACTCAGTGCCTCTCTGGTTCTCTTCTCACAGTGACAGGATAACAGTTCCAATCCTTTTGGGGGCCACAGAGAAATACAGTACATCTGGCAACCAGACGACAGTGTGGGCGGCTCCAGACATTCACAAGGACAGCCCATTCAAAGGCCATGATGGAGACATTACAGAAAGCCAAAAGTGAGAAGAAAGAGAGTGCCCGATCAAACATTTCTGATGCCTTTGCATCTACTGAAATCAACTGAACCCCCCCCCCCCCCCCCCCCACTCCTTCATAAGATCAAGTTTGTGCCAGAGAGATATCACTGGGAAATGTATGATAGTTCTGTGAATGTCATTAGGACATTTCTGCTTTATGTTTATATAACTGGCTGGTCTATTGAATGTTTGGGATACTGAGTCGCTGGCACCAAGAGCAGGGCTTGATTTAAATTCCAGTTGTGCCCGAGTATCACGGTCACAGAACAAAAAACAACTACAACAAAAAAAAAACCTCTAAATTTGGATGGGGAAGGCCCCGGGATGAATTTGTACAAGGCTGCACAGATCAGTGCAGATATTCAGTGAGTGGGAGTGACTAGTGATTTGCACATCCTCATTCACGCTGAGAAATGAGGAGCTTGAAAACGACAACATTTGTTCATTAAGCTTTCAATCCACATCACATTCTGAATATGAAAATACTGAAACAATGCAGGTACAAACATTAAAGGGATAGTTCACCCAAAAATAAAAATTGTCATCATTTACTCACCCTCAACTCAAGCTGTTCCAAAACTCTATGAATTTATTTCTGCTGCTTTACACAAACGAAGATGTTTTGAAGAATGTCAAACAGTTGATGGGCCCCATTGACTGCCAAATTCCAGCATTCTTTAAAATATCTTCTTTTGAGTTTGGCAGAAGAAAGAAATTCATACAGGTTTGGAACAACTTGAGGGTGAGTAAATGATGACAGAATTTTCATTTTTGGGTAAACTCGCCCTTTTTTGGGTAAACTCGACCTTTAGGCGGTGTAATAATTAGACACTGCAAAAGGTTTTATAATCCAGGCAGGTCAAACCAGGGACCCGGTAATATAAAAAACAATATATGCTCTGAACCAATGCTTAGTAACCTTCGATAATAACAATCTTTCATTTAATTAGGCTAACTAACTTATCGTATACTTTTCAATTCACTACCTTTACAAAGTATTGGCACTACAGCGAGAGATGTTTGTTTAGGCTTACTGATAGATTTAAAGGGATACTTCAGGATTTAGCATTAAGCTTTGTATTAGTAGAAAACATGTTGTATTTTCAAATTACCGTACTTTCCACCCTCATATCCCCCTGAGACGAGAGATTTATGTATTTTTTGTCTGGAAAAAATCATCCGATGACGCAAAAATCGTCATCGGAGGAGTTTTGGCCAGAGGCTAAAGACTGACGTTACAGTCAGTGTTGCCAACTTAGCGCCTTTGTCGCAATTTTTAGCGACTTTTCAGCGACTTTTCAGACCCCTTTAGCGACATTTTTTCAAAAAAGCGACTAGCGACAAATTTAGCGACTTTTTGGACAAACCTCAGTAACCTCCAAATGTTGCCAGTGCTGTCCTGCGAGCGCGAGGTCTTGCTTTCTCCCTGTCGTCACTCTCTCCCTCTGCGTCTCCCCTGTTCAGTGAATGGCTGAGAGGTGCGCGCGGCCGCTGACAGACGCGAATGAGCAGTGTTTTTCCACGGACTTTTCACTTATCTGCTTTTCTTTTGTTTTATAATTAAAGAATTTAGTTTGACCATTTTAATTTTATTTCTTTTCTTGTACTTACTTGTAACACTCACTATCACAGAGCTTAGTTCATCCGGTTCCCTAACTCTCTCAATTCAGATAATGTTCCACATAGTCCTATCCAAAATGTAGTCATTCTATATCATAGCTTGTTCTATTGTCTGACAACAACAAAAATAGGAAATGAGAACAGCTTTATTTGACATTTGGCTATATTATATTAAATAGAGCATAATTTAGAGAGAAAACACACTAGGCAGACAGAGCGCAAGTACGACGCGATGACGTCACTAATATGCTAATTGGTGTATGACGTCATCTAGCGACATTTAGCGACTTTTAGGGAAGGCGTTAGCTACTTTCCTTTGAAAATAGTTGGCAACACTGGTTACAGTCAGTAGTAGGGGCTGTCCCGCATGTTTTCAACCCACCCATAGAGAGTGGCATCTCACTCACAGTATGTACACAGTGTCAGACATCGTTTTTGGAAGCTAAGCTAGCAGGCACTTGTTCTGTGGAGAAAGCTGAGTAACTTAGTAGGAGAAAGCTGAGTAGTAGGGGTTACCACACTTTTTCCCGGACATGTCCGACCGTCGAGATCGTACAAAATGTCCGGGATTCATCTTTTGCTTTCTGCAGCCGCCATTCATCGTTTACATGCACACCTTTTGTTTCAATCTAACTGAATTCATTCCGATTGGTGAATCTGAATGTAGTGTTTACATGAACGCTAAACAAGTGATCGGTTGATGTGCGCTAAGAAAATTCCCGCTCCTCCGTGAGAGATATGAGACCGGTGCGTCTCCCGCGGCCCTCAGTCTCGTCCTGCTCGCCACAGTAAACATAATGAATGGCGACTGTAGAACGCAAAAGCCGAATCCCGGACATTTTGGGCGATCTCGAAATCCCGGGCAGACTCATCACGGAGACTCACTAGTAGCCTAGACTTGTTGTTTAACTACTGCGCTGCGCTCTGTTACCGGTAGGCGTGGCCTCCTAGGGCAGCGAAGCAAGTGCATTCTGGGAGTTGTTGTCTTTCATCCACATAAGCCAAAAATAAATTTCCTGGCTTTTCTCAGTCTAGAAAGCTCAAAATTAAAAAATAATTTCACATTTCTTCTACATAAATTACCCATTTTAAATACACATTCATCTTTCCAGAGGTGAAGTATCCCTTTAAGCTTTTTTTGCGCAGCTGTAAATATGATGTCTTAATTTGTTTCTTTTTAGCCATAAATAAAATAAACTATAGAAAATTGGGAAATAAAGAATATTTAGGTATTTTATTTGTTCACTTTTTCTGCAGGTTACATCGATACGCCAGTAGATGCAGAGAAGTGACTAGTGAGTCAGAGCCATGCATGGAATCATTCACTCAACCGATTCCTTCAAAACACTGATTTATTCAGGCACGCCATTCTTCTTCTTCTATGGCTTCGTTTGCAATTATTGTCGTTGTTCGTTTCGGAGGAAGTAACTGACAATACCAATATAGTGTCTAAAATGTTTATTCAAGTGTAAAAACAATGTCTCACTCACTAGATATTTTTGTTTAACAATGTTCTGAGAGTTTATTCGACTCAAAAAGACGTAACATGCAACTGTCCTGAAGCCAAGACAAGGCAATAGGGAAAGTAAAAATATAATAAAAAGTTTCCTCACCTGGCTACCCGTTTTCTCAGACACCTGTCGGTATTTGACAGAGACAATTAAATGTATAAGACCAAGTCCATGTCACACTCGTCTTGAGTCCTGTCAATTAATGCCCCTCGCAGGTCCAAATACATGCTGTCACAGGTGTGATTCCAGCAGAGCGAGTCTCAACATCTTACAGCAGTGCGGATGAATAACACAGGGGGAGGAATGAATGGACACCTCCTTCACTGGCAATAAATGTTATGGGAGAGGAGGATGGTGGGTGGATTTCTCATCTTTTCACCAGTCAGCACAGCTCCATCTCCCAGCAACGGCGCTGCACATATGCCTGGAATGCAGAAAAGCCTGAGGTTTGGAGGACATAGTAGTATAAGCCACATTGATAAACATAATCAGTACAATTTTAACAAAATTCAGGATTAGCCAAACTTGTTTATTTATTTATGATTATTATTTTTGTAAACAGTGTTTCCTATTCAGTATATGCAAATTAAGAAGAGCACAAAGTTTGCATGAAAAGCTTCTAGCCAAATTCTTATTTCCCTGACACTGTGTCTAATGTCTTTCATCGCATTGAAAACAGCCTCTGCTTAAAGGCTGTGGAGTGGACACATTGTGGAGTGGACACATTGTGTGGCCACGAGTTTCCAAGCAACCAAACTCTCTTCACATGAGGCATTCGTGTAAGGGCTTCTAGCTAGAGACAAGAAAAAAAAACGTTGAAAACTCCCTACTGTAAACAGTTTAGCACTTACAAAACTATTCGTAAAATGCCATAAAGATATGGTGATAATGACAATAACTGTGGTTATTATACTTAGAAAACACTCCCACTCTCGACTAACTTGGAGAGGACCAGAATCTTTTTTCTTTCTTTTCTCGATTTTGCAGTCATAAAACTAAGAGCTGGGCACTTACCCCAGTACTCCATCTAGTGGAAAATCTACTATTTCAAACCCAATAGATTATTAACATTACATTCACGCATTTGGGAGAGAAGACAGACAGTTGATATCAAGGAACTTTTATTGATTTTGCTGTAACAGTGTCCACTGGCATTGGCATTTCATTAAAATTCAACCGAACAGGGTCTCAAAGAAGAAAGAACATACAGAAAGAAAATTTCCGCCACATTAGATTAAACACTTCCATCGAAAATCCCCTTGTACAGACCTAAATGCATTCCTGGTAGTTTCTGAGAGCTCGGAAAAGCAAGCAATGATCTTAAAAAAAAAAAAAAAGAATCTTAAATTCCATATTGCAGAGTTGAAACAAGCTGGGATTTGACAACTCAAATATATTACAGAAAGACAGTATAATATACATTTTCTTTACTGTATAATCATTACTTGAGTTGAATGTGACTTACAAAACTCTATGATTTAAACCGTAAAAACTGCATCGAATTGTCAAGGATTTCAACAGTATTGAATACATGATAGAAAGTTTAACTGCGACTGATCAAAGTGGAACCTAAACTACATTTATTTTTTAACCAATCCGTTACTATTACAAACATTACACTGCTGTATGTGCAAATATTCCCTTCTCTGTAAGAAAGTAAATGGTAACAAACATGTTTCCAAAAATATAAATGTTTTCTAGTAAAACATAGCAATATCTTGATCGTATCTTCAACTTGAAAGTTGGAAAGAAATTAAACAAAGGAACTGATCCTGTTTTAAGGTATGAAAGAGAACTGTATTTGACACAGTTGGTCAGCTTAGTAAAGTAAGGCATGGATACAGAGGCTAAGCACAAAAGATTACTATAAGAGAGAGAAAAAAACATTGTGCTTCAGAGAATGACTGGAGCACAGAAAGAGACAATTAAAGTCTTATCCTATTTAAGTCACTTTGTTTAGATAATCTCTTTGCTTAATTCTCTTTTAATATAAATCAAACCTTCTTGTCTTCCACAAGATTTGGCATCCATCCCCCCAAAAACAACATAGATTAAATGATGTGACATGTGAAGCAGACCAAAAGAACATGCATAGAAGAGCATTGGAAAGATTCAATTCAAGTTTTCAAGATGTTTGATCTGAATCAATATATGAATGTCTGGTCACTACAAAACTATCCATCTTTTGAAGAATCACATTGTGTGGATGTGAGACAGACAATAGTAAAATGACCAAAACAACACTTCAGTGCTTTCCTACCTTTGATTTGATTATCAAGGTTTGTAAGGATTGTAGTAATCGGAAAGTGACAGCAGATGTCACAGCTGATATTCATGTTAAATATTCATAGAGCGATTTCTCCCATTAAAGGAGCCGTAAGATGATGAGTACTTGTTAGGTACATAAAGCAGGTGCTTCCTGAGACCAGCTCTCTTTTTGTCATCATTTCATAAAGTATATTAAACCCTTGATCCAGTCCAACAGTACTACGTATTGTCTACCTTTTCATTAGCTGATGTTGACGCTTCAAGTATCTCGCCATGCAAAGGTACCATACTGTTAGCAGGACAAATCTAAACGGAAACATTCTCTCTGAAATAAAGTAACAGTTTGGTCTTTCAAAATTGTGATAAGTAAATGTTATTTACCTTAAGGAAATTTGAAGAATTTGCTCATGCTCATTTTGGGGTAGTTCTAAGATTCGAAAATCTGTATACGTTTGTTTGGCATCATAATCATGTAAAAATTAAATAAGTGATTAAGGACTGTGGTTTCAATGTTTCTTTTTTTACAATTCTATAAAACTATAGTTTTGAGCTGAACAAATACCTGAAAAAAAGTTAAATGTGTTAACTGATATAAAAGACATTTTTTAAATCAAAATTATGATGATAATCCTGCTGTCCCTTTAAAATGAAAATGGTAACTGTAACCAGTAACTTTTTTGGATGGAAAACATATATATATATATATATATATATATATATATATATATATATATATATATATTACATTTGGTAGGACATGAACATGCAGATAACTGCATTTCCTGACTTGACTACAAATCAGTTTACATATGAACAAAGTAGACTGCATTAAGGGTATCAACTGGAACAGTGTACTCTGAACTATCAGCAGTGAATCTCTGACGGCTGATTTGCTTATGAGTCTATTACAGTAAATTGGTAATATATCCGGGCACTTACAATAAAGAATTTTTCCTTTGCTCTGTGACTTAAGCAAGTACAGCTGATGGCAGCCCTGAAACCTAAACAATAAGAGCTCATCAGGCTAACAGGTTAACTTTCAGGGCTCCACTGGGCAAACTTAAGTCATTTATCCCCATGATTATGCAGCACCCAGCAGCTAGAGAGAGCTAAAGGAGAGGGCTCACAACATTGGTTTCTACAAGCCAAGCCACTGGCACACAGGTACCAGGTAATAAATCGTTCTTCACGTTGGTTCCTCTTCTCTAGATGTCCATCTCAAACTGAGCATCTTCAGCTGCAACACAAAAGAAAAAACTCATGTGCACCATGCATGACCACTAGTAAAGTAAAAGAGAACGGTGTGAGTTAACACTATAGTCTAAACCTCCAACCAGATACATTACTGTTTGTGTATATTAGATGAGCGAGCACAAAGCAGGGAGGTTCCAGTGGAAACAGTTCCAGTTCGGTCGGTTTTAAAGACAAACCTTGTGCTGGTTTGGCATCATGGTTGTTGATGTTGTTAGCTTCATTCCTCTTGAGTTCATTGAGGATGTTCTTGCCCGTCACTCCTGGGATAACCGGCAGGTGTGCTGGTGGGGTCTGGGCGATGGGCGAGTTACGCCGGTCTAATAGGAACTTACGATCATAGATTATTCGGGTTCCTGCATTGTCACAACAAACATACTGTTATAATCAAGTTTTATTGCATAACTACCAGCCTTGCACAACAATCCTAAAGAAATATGACACCTTTCCTTTTTGAGTTACTCAGAAGTAAGCAAGTCATATAGGAATGAAAACATGAAGGTGAATAAATGATGATCATATCCCTGAAAAGGGGTGAGAAAGAAAATAATATGACACATTGTCGTGCCTTTGAAATCACAAAGATGATTAATGTGAATAATTTTGTATGAATGGTCACAAAAAATTAGAATATTGAGCATAATTAACTCAATTCAAATCAGATGCACAACGATATTTTTGTTGATCAAAAGCAATCAAGATTACACTTGGTAGGGTGTATACTGCTATATGTAGCGCTCTCTGTATGAATTTAGTGAAATGCATTTCTTTGTTCTGTCCTATTTTGTCCATCAGTCACTGCGGACCAATCAGGTTGATCAGAGCGAAGCACAGGCGGCGCTGTTTTTGTTTTGAACTACATGTCTGTGCCTCAAAAGCCCAGTCAGTTGCCTTCCTAAGCAACATCTTTGGCCATCGCCGATTTAAAAGTCTTAACATTTTGAGCATTCCCAGACTGTCTAACGTTACATGCAAAATAACTCAACTTTCCTACGAGCCCGAAAATTACTGTCAAAGCAGCAGGCAGAACAGAACGTTTTGAGTCTCACAGCCTTTTATGTGGTTACTGCTTCCTGGCCAACACAGGCCACCCTCTAACATTTGACTGTCTCCATGTAAACAACAAGCAAACGGCTGTAGATATCAGCCGGGACATAAAGCACACGTCTCAGACGGGTTATTACCTCCAGGGGTGGTGGAGAATAAAGTGCCTCCAGGAGTGGTGCAATAGTCGTGAGGTAGCTGCGTTGAGTCGTTGATCAGCACCGTCCTGGTCGGGATGGTCCTGCTCTCGCTAAACTGACGACTGGACGACATTGCACTTGCTTCGGGTGCTAATCAGAGTCGAGCGATACGTTTTCCCGATACAAGGGAAAAAACCTCGGGCCCTTTCCCCTCGTTTCTGGTTTCTTATCGCTTTTCCAAGGCTTTCTTCACGTTCAGCTCGTCCTCCCAGCCGTCAGCACCGTCCCCTCCCTCCGCCAGGCAGGAAGCGAAGAGCGCTGGAAGGATATGACGTCTAGGGAGAATTACATCGCTTGAACGCCAACGGCAAAATAAAAATATTTAAAAAAATAATAGTTAGATTGGGAGATCACTTTGCTGACCAGCTAAACCAGGTGAACATCAACTTGACCAGGCTGTGAACCAAAGCAACAAAACAGCTTTGGCTGTTTTAGGTGCAAATATACAAAACTGCCTTTGAACACATTAAACGTTACTGTGTTATAAATTTGATATTTCAATTTGTTTACAAGGTCTTTTTTTTTTTTTAGCACTGACCATCATTAGTACAAAGACTGCGCAATTCAGCCTCTGCGCAAGTGCGCATGCGCGGTTTCCCTAAGCTTGAGCTGCTGTCCGTTTAACACACAGCCTACCGGAATCAATACACAACAGCGCACAATATGAGTTTCTCCGTTGAAGAAAGAGGAAACCCTAACACTTTGAGCTATAGGCTCTATTTTAGTAAGTATGAATTCTGTTCTTGAGGGATTGATGATGAGTTTGTACGGTCTGGGAGGTTCATTGAATGTTGATGAAAGGGGTTGGGCCGCAAGTCCCACGTGTCGCTTTTCCTCGCGTCATTTATGACCTAAACTTGACAGTAAATTTGTTGAATTTATGATATTAAATTGATATTGAGCCTAAAAACTTTAGTTTAATGGCTAATTAGTTGTGGGTTTGTTTAAAGTTCTTCTTAGTTCAAATTAACTAAACCGGTTGTACCGGTTACATAGTAAAAACTGAAAGTACCAAATGGACGACAATGTGTTATTATTACCAAACAGAGTAACATCGCCAACTTTTTTAACTTACGTCCATTTAAAATGTGTAAATGAAGGACGGGCAAATACAGGGTCGCTCATTGAATCATATTGTCACAGTATATAATTTTTGGTCCTGTTATTTTGTCTGCTCTGTTTAAAATGACCTCAGATAAATAAAATATTAAGTATATTAATCAGATATACTGAATGAGTCTCCTCGGAATTTTGTTTATTTTAGTTGCCAACTGTGCATTAGACATCTCACCCTTATCAGCAGCATGACATCATCACCTCTCTCTTGACAAGTAACATGATTGACAGATTATATGCACACTGGGGAAAACCATTAACATCATTATCATTAACATTAACACAATGAATTTACTAATTTAAGTTTCAAAGTCAACCCCATATGACTTTAGAATACCCAGTTCAGAATATCTGAGCTTCTTGCCTTCATGCAATTAACATGAACAGTGGCGTGATAAATTCTATGTTTTCAGTTCTTCGATGTTCCGACTTGTCTTGCTTAAAAAAATGCATAAAACAAACTAATTTAATAAAGTTTAAATGCCTGGCCTTGACCAGAACATATTTATGAAAAAGTCTGGTATACCCTTTTGTAGAAATATTTTCCTAAATTATTACACAGGCATATTCATTTTTAACGGTTACAGTACCCAAAAGGTACTGCATAACAGTGCCTATATCTGTTTAAAGTGAGTCTATTTCGGTGTACCTTTTATAATTACTAAAAATCTTGCCATGAAATTTTTGCTTGACAGCTGTGGTCACTTTTGTGTGAGTGGAAAAGAGCAGTTTGGACATTCTACTCAAGTAAACAATGCAGATTTGGGGAAGGGTAAACTTTCTCTTTAAGAATGAAGGGTTTAAAGATTTCAACTCATTACATGTTATTCATGACGGACATTGTGGCGAATAAGAGCTAGGTTATATTATTATTTTTATTTGTGCCTTAATATGTAAAACTGTTGCTCGGCAAGGTTTTAAGTGATTGAAGCACACAACTGCTTTTGAAATATTTATTTGTATAGAAATAGTATGTAACATATATATTTATATATAACTTTCTTTTTTTAACAGAGAATTCAGATGGAAAGTATATTTCACCATTCCATGACATACCCATGTGTGCAGATGAAGCTCAGGTACAGAATTTTAATGTTCCTAGTTTCTCTTGTCAGGGTCACAGTGTTGATAACCGCCTCTCTTGTGGGAGCCCTTTGGCAGTGTATGGTCATTTCACAATCCAGCACAGCACAGTGTATATCAGCTCTTTATCGGGTGAAGGGACTTAGTCTGTGAGAGGAATGATCTTTACCCTGTGTCATTTAAAATCGTTCAATACTTTGGACTGTTCTGTTATCTTATGTGTGTCATACTTTATGATTAATCATTCTCATGGCTTTAAATTTGTTTGTATTCTTTTTAGAAATATGACTGTTAATATGAATTTTTACTTACTTGCTTCTTTTTTTCTTAATGAATCATTTTTATTTACTCTGTAGAACATTTTCCACGTGGTTGTTGAAGTACCAAGATGGACAAATGCAAAAATGGAGGTATGAGCAACAGTAACAGTACAAAACTACACCACTTGCAACACAATAAAACAATAGAATAGAGGACTTTGCAACAGGCCTCATATTTTGTAAGGCCATATATTTACACACCTAAAACATTAATAGATACAATACATTTACAAGGATTAAGTGGTGTTGAAAAGAAAACACTTTTAACCTACATTTGTGGTGTATTACATTCAGACAAAATCATCAACCAGTTGGTGTCTGCATTAATATTCTGCAAGTCAACATTATGCTTTACTTTTCAGATTGCTACAAAAGACCCTCTGAACCCCATAAAGCAAGATGTGAAGAAGGGCAATTTGCGCTATGTGGCCAATGTTTTCCCACACAAAGGGTATATTTGGAATTATGGAGCAATCCCTCAAGTAAGCCTTTTAAATCAGCACTAATCATGCATTACATAGAATAAAACAGACCTTTTAATTTTAATATTTTAAAATGTAATTTATTCCTGTGGTGGTGAAGCTGAATTTTCAGCATCATTACTCCTGTCTTCAGGGTCACATGATCCTTCCGAAATCATTCTAATATACTGATTTGGTGCTCAAGAAACATTTCTTATTATTATCAATGTTAATAACAGTTGTGCTGCTTAATATTTTTGTGGAAACCATGATACACTTGTGGAAACCATGATACACTTTTTATAATGGTAGATTTTACAACAACTTTCTTTAAATATTTTTTGACAGACTTGGGAAGACCCCGGGCACAAAGACAATGACACAGGGTGTTGTGGTGACAATGACCCGATCGATGTCTGTGAAATTGGTAGCAAGGTATTGATATTGGTGTTTGTCATTTGAAGTATTGAATGAAATTAAGCCATATTTATAATGAAGCAAGTTGTCGTTGTGCAGTTCAAGTTGGATTAGATGAACAAACTCCACAATTCTTGATCTTTGCAGGTGTGCAATCGTGGAGATGTTATCAAAGTGAAAGTCCTGGGTGTCTTAGCAATGATTGATGAAGGTGAAACTGACTGGAAAGTTATTGCAATCAACGTTGATGACCCTGAGGCAAAGGACTTGAACAGTAAATAACACTCGTTGCTTTCCTGTTGACTCAGAAGAGAGAGGTAGATATGTGATTGTTTTCATTCATCTGATGTGAAATATAGGCATTAGTGATGTGAGGAGACTCAAGCCAGGTTACCTTGAGGCCACAGTTGACTGGTTCAGGAGGTACAAGGTACCTGATGGGAAACCTGAAAACAAGTTTGCATTCAACGGAGAGTTCAAAGACAAGGTATGTTGCTCAGAAAAAGTGCTGTACACAAGCTTTCATTTGTGATTGGTCATAAGCCTTTACAGCACTAAAAATATGCTACATTTATTCCAGGACTTTGCCATTGAGACAATCAAAACCACCCATGGCTTCTGGAAGGCACTTATCTCACAACAAACCAATGCTGGAGAACTAAACTGGTAAGGGAATCTTTCTTTAGCAGTCTGCATTTGTTTGCTCATTTGCATAGTATTTTCAGCTCTGACTGTTTGCGCTTTCATTCACAATCACTACAGATAACCTATTAAAGTGCGTATGTCAGGTTAAATTTGTAATTATGATTAACACAAAACATTTAGGGGAAATACACGTTTGACAAGTTGTTGTATTGTTTTGTATGATTTTCTATACCTAAAGGCAGAATATAAGATGAAAAAGTTCGTTATTTTCAGTACTCACTTAAAACTGCTCCTCCCCCCAAACGGATCACTTGACTTCATAAGAGGGAGACGTCTCCCCAGGTCGCTGAGAAAGTGAGTTGTGAGCTGTGTTGATAATAGTAGGAGTGATAGAGCGAGAGAATGAGTGATTAGGACATTTATTTATTTAGTTAGCTATTTAAGTTAGGTAGTTAGTTAGGTATACGGAGGCGTATTTTCATGATGGTGAATGGCTGCGTTTGTGCTGAGTGCAAAAACACCGTTAAAAACCGGTCACAGAGTCCACTTTTTCCCAAAAAGCAGGTCTGTGTTGCGTGCCTGGGTCAACTTTGTTCAGACCAAACGCACTGACTTCAGTGCTGCTTCGGTATCCAAGACTTCCAAGAAAAAAATATGATCTTGACAGAAATGGCTATAAAGCTTACTGTAGGGCAATTACAGTAATAATTTTAATGATAATTACATTTTCACTCAGACATCTAACCCTTATTTAATATATCTATAAAAAAAAAAAATGTAACCTGACATACACACATACACAGGTGTAGACATGGTTTCCAACTGAAATAAATAAATGTAATATAAAAATAAAGAGAATTTTCTGTGCTTTGTATTCTTTTCACCTCAAGTCATTGTTTTTTTTTTCTCTTTCACTGTGCAGCAAGAACACGTGTGTCTCAGAGGGAGACAGTCCATTCTGCTGTTCGGCAGATGAAGCCAAAGCAGTTGTTAATGGAGTATGAACTCTTTTTTTTTTATTTGAATTCGCAGGACTATTCACTATTTAATAAATTGTATATATTAGATGTATTACTTTTATAGTGGTGCCTTATGTCAAATAATTATTTACTAATGTGGTATTTGAAACAATTTTTTCTTTCTATCATCAGTCATGCCCATGTGGAGATGCCAGTCCAGTTCCAAGCTCAGGTTTGAAATTTTTGTTGTTGATTTTTTTTTTCAGTGACAAATCAGATCTCTTAAAATCTGTAATTTTGGTTCTATATTATTATTTTTTTTAATCCATTCAATTTGAGCTTACAAATGAATAACAGTTTTTCTTTTAAGACATGCCATCATATATAAATTGTTTCTTTTTCTTTTTCAGTTGACAAGTGGTTCTATGCGAAGAACTAAAGAACAGAACACTGTAAATTGACCAGTCTGATCATGTTTAGAATTTGTATGTCAGTTTCGGTTTACTTTAGAATAATGGGTATTGAATGAAAACATAAGCACTTAACACCTTATCTGGAGACTTAATCTCAAATGAACAGTTAAAGGAGCTAACCAATGGCTTGCTAAGTTATGTTAATCTTGATAATGGTTAGATATTCTGTGTAACAGATACTAAAGTTAGAGATACTAAACACTCTAAAGATACTAAACAGTCTGGTCAAACTCAGGTACTGTATGCCAGTGGTTCTCAACTCCAGTCCTCGGGACCCACTGCTCTGCATATTGTGTATGTCTCCTTTATTTAACACACCTGATTCAGATCCTCAGCTCGTTAGGAGAGACTCTATGAACTGAACTGAGTGTGTCAGATAAGAGAAACATACAAAATGTGCAGAGCAGTGGGTCCCGAGGACTGGAGTTGAGAACCACTGCTGTATGCTGTTGAACAAATGCTTAATAAACCTTTTCTCATATGACACTTCTGCTTCTTTGTTAATGGATTTTGTTCTGTATTAGATTGCCTTTACATAAATTCAATTTTAACAATAAAAATGGCAATATTTAAATATAACTGTCACGAATAAGAGTGAGCTGATGTAGGGGAGAGTGGGGCTGGTTGGGTCAAGGGTTGGTTGGCACACAGTTCAATTCCAAGGCACCAGAGGGCACTGCCACAAAAATATGACATTAAAATGACTGCCCTCTTGACCTGAACACACCCATTTACTAAAATCATTAAACTTTCACCAACTGTTGAGGTGAGGATAACTTTTCTATTTTACTGTGTTAAAAAAAAAAAAACCTTCTCCCCACTAAATACATTTTAGAACTATGATAGATAGAGATAATATAAAATGTAAGGATTTCAGTTGATATAGATAGGATCAGCAATATTTTGATATGAAATTTAAAAGTCTCTGATGAGTGATGCTATGTGGCTAACATAATTTCAGTAAAGAGGTGTGTCCTAATGTGGGTGGGGTTGGTTGACACACTGATTTGGGGGTTGGTTGGCACATGTGTCATTATAGCCAATTGGTTATAAATGTATTAATTTATGCATTTTACATATGTTAAAACATTATATATATATATATATATATATATATTATAGACTTTATATTATAATAATACTATTATATGTTGTATATTTATAAATACAGGTGCTGGTCATATAATTAGAATATCATCAAAAAGTTTACTTATTTCAGTATGTATGAACATGAAAAATATGAGCATGTACAGCACTCAGTACTTAGTTGGGGCTAGTGATGTGACATTTGAACCGAGGCATCGGAGCTTGTGTCGAGAAAAAATGGGCGTGCCAGATGAAGCCGCGATTCGAGGCTTGTGTTGTTAACGTGAAAATCACGTGACTAATGACAAACGAGGCCTCGGTTTGTGTGGATACGTCATCGGTTCGGTCTGAGTGTCGCTTCTGGATAAAGGGGCTTCGAAACTCGCGCCACCTCGTGGCTGTTGCAGGAGTAGTAGAAGCAGGTGTAGTGTGTCTGAGTCAGAGTTAGAGAAATCTCATTGTCGTTATTGTGTCATATATGTGTTAGGGCTGTATATTATTACACTTTATCAGGTTAGAATACTTATTAATAATAATGAATAATTGTTATTAATTATTGTAGCTATATTATAGTCTTGTTATATTAATTAGATATGATTATTTGGATTGCTTTGGATTTTTGGTAGCTTAGATTCTTGTATCTGGACTGGACTGCTTTTTGATTTGGATTGCCGTTTGGATTGGTTTGCTTTTTATGACATCTTCCTTTTTCATGGTAATGGAGCCAGCAAGAAAGAGGAAATCCTCCCCTGTCTGGGCTCAACAGAAACATCAGTATCTTCATTTATACCCGCTGGCACTGACATTTTATGTTCCCCTGCATCCTCTGTTCCTTGTGAAAGGATATTTTTCCAAGGCTGGTGAGGTTTTGTCCAAGAAGAGGAATTGTCTAGACCCCAACACTTCAAAAAATTCATTTTCTCAATAAAAATCTATTGCAATCCTTCCTCCATCCACCCCAAACTGCAGTGTTTACTGCAGTGTTTACTGCAGTTTACTTTATTACACTTCCTCGAGTCCCTCTCCACCATAAGCACTGCACTCAACACAGTCACTTTTGTTGTTCATACTGTCCCTATCCAATATTTTTTGGAATAATTAATTAACTGTGTGTGTGACAGTCTCTGTACAATGCAGACAGAGAAATATACACGTTTTATTTCATACCCAGGCAATGGACAAATGTCTGCACAGATCTCTTTATTATTGCAAATGAAAGGTTACAGAGACATTAACTCATATTTAGAAGAAGATAAATAAATAAAACATTGCGGGAGGGGGGCGGGTCATTGGTTCAGAATGAATTAATTTGCCTGCAATTTCTTTGCACAATAGCTAGGTGTCACTAGTGAGCAATGCTGAATGAAGCTTCGAGTAATGAACCTTTGGTTGAAGCAATGGCCTGCGAGTTCTCTGTGGTTCAGGAAGCCTCATCATATGGGATGATTATAGTATCAAAATGATTAACGCGTGCAAGCACACTTATCAATGAACTTAAAACATGTTGCAGAAATGTTTTATCCATGCCTTTCAACTTGCGTGTGAAAAATTCAAAATTGAATGAATGTGAAGCAATTTGTTCAAATAGAGACATTTTTGTGAATACAAATGTTTTCCTTTGTATTAGTGTATCATAATTTGCAAATACAACACAGAAGATGTGCATGTGTGGATCAGGTGACACGCGTGCATTCATTGACGTCTTTTCTGAGTCGATCTCATTTGATTCATTTGGATTTTGAGACTTTCTTTTCGCGGTTTTTAAGCATTTCACAACCCACACACAAACAACTACAAATGAATAGGCCTGGTGCTAATTATTAATGTGTGCACAACTACCCATCTATTTGACAAATTCACAAATGTGCGTCACTACATTTAAACTAATACAATACAACTTGTGTGTGCAAAATCCAAAATCACATGAATGTGCAGCATTTTGTACAAATAGAGACATAGTTGTTAATACAAAACCTCGATTTTATATTAATGTAGGCCAGAATTTGTGCATGCAACAAGTAAGATGTGCATTTGTGGATCAGGTGACACGCGTGCATTCATTGACTCGTTTCTGAGTCGATCTCATTTGATTCATTTGGATTTTGAGACTTTCTTTTCGCGGGTTTCGCCTGGCAAGATCCACACACACTGTCTGAGAAAAGCTGCTACCACTAGATGGCAGTGTTCTGCTAAAACAGACAACGGCAGCATAATCAAGCGTTCTTCCGCATTTAAGACGCTTAATGAGAGTGATATTGATGCACCAAATTTAGTACACAATAATATAGGCCTACCTTATTAATAAAGCATAGGCCTACTTTATTGAGGCAAACAGATTATGAACAACACCCATAGAAAACCATTAGTTGCATGTTCAATACGGTATATTGACTATTGAGTTTAAATATCACCGTCTTACGGCATGACGTTAAGCTTTTTCTTTATAATATGCTCTATGGGAGGGAAATATATCCTACAGACAAGAGACTACATGAACGCAACGAACGGCGTTTCAAGTTAATGGCATTTTCCTTCCCGTTAAAAAAAGGTGAAATTTCGCAGTTGCGTTCATATTATATGCTTATTTTTATCTGACTACACACTGTATACATAGTATACAAGCTTTGGAATTTGAAAATGTCTGTTTTAAAATATTAAAGACGATTTTCGCAGTACATTTGTTTTCCCTTGATCCTTAGGCTAAGCCACTGTTATAGGCTATAGTCTTACTATAGCACGATGAGTTTTAACAATATGCAACCATTGTATATCGACATGAAATATTAATTGAAAATCAACTGGCGTAGCGGGCCTGTAGCTGCATTTCTACATGAGAATGCTTTGACGCGCTAACCACAGCTCATGATGCACAAGGGAACGTCTGCCAATTTCACTAACTGTGTTAAAACCACTGATCTATATAATGTCATTCTATATAGATCAGTGGTTAAAACGTATAATTTGTTTTTATTCAAATTACTTTTAAAATTTAATAACAGACATTTTCAAATTCCAAAGCTCGTAGAATGTTTCTGTAAGACTGACTTACAAGTAAAATTTGGACAATACTTCCCTTCATGTAGTATTCTGCAGAAAAATACTGTAATTCACCAAAAGGGTTTTTTCATGCAAAATGGTTGTAGTATGTTCCTATAGTGACTAGACTGGCTTACTACAGGTGCAATTGTCCCAATACCTCCCTTCATGTAGCCTATTTAAACAATTATTATTTTATATAAAAATTACTGTAATTAACCAAACGGGTTTTTGGTGACTTAGCCTACTACAGGTGAATAATGTAAAATTTCACCTGACTTATCACTAGGAACGTAGGCTACTACAACCTTTGGAACATGAATAGAAAAACAATTTACAGTAATTTAAAAAATTGTACCGTTCAATCGAGATATTGGCTGGACATACAGTAACAGTAGGCTAAGTCAGTCTGCCCACTTCCAAGGTTATAATATAACCTTGGAAGTATGTTCATTTGAATGAATGACTGGACGTTTATATATTTTTTTTTTTGACTGAGTGGAATTTGCAGATGGTCCCTTTATAAAATGTGGCGAATATTAAAACTAAAACTTACTTCACTGCGCTCTCGGACCGGTTGCTCTCCCATTCACATGCAAAGTTAAACGCAACTGCAGGATTTCATGTTAAGCTTTTTCTTTTTAACAGGCTCGGGAAGGAAAATTTTATTAACTTGAAACGCCGTGCGTTGCGTTCATGTAGTCTCTTGTCTGTAGGCTATATAGTTTTCCTCCCATAGAGCATATTATAAAGAAAAAGCTTAGGCCTAACGTCAATGCAGGGTGATATTTAAACTCAGTAGCCAATCCACCTTACTGACCATGCAACGCGCGATTGCACGTTAAGCGTTTTATAATGGTTTTCTACGGGTGTTGTTCATAATCTGATCTAATGTTTGCCTCTATAAAGTATGCTTTATTAATAAGGTAGGCCTATATTATTGTGTACTAAATTTGGTGCATCAATATCACTCTCATTAAGCGTCTTAAATGCGGAAGAACGCTTGATTATGCTGCCGTTGTCTGTTTTAGCAGAACACTGCCATCTAGTGGTAGCAGCTTTTCTCAGACAGTGTGTGTGGATCTTGCCAGGCGAAACCCGCGAAATGAAAGTCTCAAAATCCAAATGAATCAAATAGGATCGACTCAGAAACGAGTCAATGAATGCACGCGTGTCACCTGATCCACAAATGCACATCTTACTTGTTGAATGCACAAATTCTGGCCTACATTAATACAAAATCGAGGTTTTGTATTAACAACTATGTCTCTATTTGTACAAAATGCTGCACATTCATGTGATTTTGGATTTTGCACACACAAGTTGTATTGTATTAGTTTAAATGTAGTGACGCACATTTGTGAATTTGTCAAATAGATGGGTAGTTGTGCACACATTAATAATTAGCACCAGGCCTATTCATTTGTAGTTGTTTGTGTGTGGGTTGTGAAATGCTTAAAAACCGCGAAAAGAAAGTCTCAAAATCCAAATGAATCAAATGAGATCGACTCAGAAAAGACGTCAATGAATGCACGCGTGTCACCTGATCCACACATGCACATCTTCTGTGTTGTATGTGCAAATTATGATACACTAATACAAAGGAAAACATTTGTATTCACAAAAATGTCTTTATTTGAACAAATTCCTTCACATTCATTCAATTTTGAATTTTGCACACGCAAGTTGAAAGGCATGGATAAAACATTTCTGCAATATGTATCAAGTTCATTGATAAGTGTGCTTGCACGTGTTAATCATTTTGATACTATAATCATCCCATATTATCTTGCCATCACTAGTTGGGGCTCCTTTTGCCTGAATTACTGCAGCAATGCGGCGTGGCATGGAGTCAATCAGTCTGTGGCACTGCTCAGGTGTTATGAGAGCCCAGGTTGCTCTGATAGTGGCCTTCAGCTCTTCTGCATTGTTGGGTCTGTGTAGCCTACAGAACTAGACTGAGAGACCATTTAAAGGCCTTTGCAGGTGTTTTGAGTTAATTAGCTGATTAGAGTGTGGCACCAGGTGTCTTCAATATTGAACCGTTTCACAATATTCTAATTTTCTGAGATACTGATTTGGGGGTTTTCATTAGTTGTCAGTTATAATCATCAAAATTAAAAGGAATGAACACTTAAAATATATCAGTCTGTGTGTAATGAATGAATATAATATTCAAATTTCACTTTTTGAATGGAATTTCTGAAATAAATCAACTTTTTGATGATATTCTAATTATATGACCAGCACCTGTATACTATACAAACTGTATTTGTTTTTGGTTTGGTTAAAAATGGGCAGAAATTCTGTTGAATGTTATTCTGCATCTGGTTTGAATTAAATGGTCAAGTTCTTTTTATATTTGTCTCCTCACTCTTTGTAACTATAGCATCTGTGCCAACCAACCCCATTGCATGTGCCAACTAACCCCCATACTGGGGCTGGTTGGCACAAGTGCACAACATCACTTTAATGATGAATAAAAACAATTTAGGAATCATTTGTGAACATTAAATGTATCTGTTGAGTAGCTGAGATCTTAACCTTTCAGTTGTTACTGGTTAGACTATTTTAACATATAGCATGACTGAGAAATATGACAGAGAGTGAAAAGTGTGTCAACCAACCCCACTCTCCCCTACAAGGATCCATAATGCCAGTGGATCCATAATGCATAATGCCCCCCCCCCCCCCCCCCCCCCCCCAGGTTCAAAACTGCTCCTACGCCCCTGCATATGCCTTTCTTTGTTCTGTGCAACAACAGTTGTTAGTCAAAATATTAGGGGGTGAATTTTTTTTCCCATCCAGTGAAAGTCAATGGTGACTGGATAAGTGGATATATGCCAATCTTATGTTTGTTATTTTAAATTGTAATCATATTTCACATGCTTTTAGTGTATTTTTGATCAATGCAATAGTGAGCATAGGAGACCCTTTTCTTTTTTTACTTTTTTGAAAAATTCTTACCAACCCCAAACTTTTAAATGTAAACCTTTGCTGTCAGACACCACAGCCACAGCTGCAGCAGGTCAGTCAAAATTTAGCAAGCAGATGACAACGCATTAACCTACAATCGATCTGAGACCACCCGACCCTATGCTGCTACGCAGTTCCGGTTAAACGTCAAATTCGGGCTGGAAGAACACAGACCGGACTGACTGGTCTACAAGCGGACACGTTCAGGTACTGGCACGAATATTTCCTTAGTGGAACGCATTGTCTTATGTGTTATTTACAAATGACGCAACATTACAAACGACGCAACTGTTAAAATAGTTGTCACTGGATGTTTAATAGACAAATTTCAACACCAAAAGCCAGGTTTTAAGATTTTATTTATAACGTCATCCTGAGCATGTTTAACTTACCTTCACAATGCTCTGTTTTGCTCATTCAACCAGCATCTACCTTGCTGGCTGTTGCTTTCAATGTATTTTAAAGCGCCTCCACTGCTTTGACGAGTTTCTAGAAAACGCGCGCTAAACATTTGGTCTGTGTATACTGCGATGGTTACAGTTAGGGAACAATAATATTTGGTTGCATATGCATTTAACTTAAATAACAACATTATTAGAAATGGTCTTGGAGTTGAGCGCTAGTTGCTGTCATTTGAGTGACAGCTATGTCTGTGTGCTATATCCATGGCGTCAAGTGACAAGGTCTCACAACTAGAAATAGTTTCTTGCTCATGTTGTGTGCAGTGTGCGGGATATTGGTTATTAGCTATGAGGGGGTTTATGTCTCTTTTCTTAAATGCTTTCTTGAAGGCAAAATGTTAACTTGGGCCATTTTGTAAACTGGTTGTTTTTCACATGCTTGCAGTAGATTTATGTAAAGAGCTTATTTTGGAGTGAGCAGAGCCCATTGAAAAGTCTTGGATCTTGCAGTACTCCATTGGAACAAATCTCTCATTCTGTTGCTATTTCATTTCAGGGAGCAGGCCACGAAAATGTCTTTCATATTTGATTGGCTGTATAGAGGATTCAACAGTGTGTTACAATTATTAGGTAAAGTATCAGCAGATATTGAAATACAGATGAGCGCAAATCATCATGTAACTGTTTTTTTGTTTTCATACTCATGTTTCCTTGTAGGACTCTATAAAAAGACGGGGAAATTAGTTTTTCTTGGATTAGACAATGCCGGAAAAACAACATTATTGCACATGCTTAAAGATGATCGACTTGGGCAGCATGTTCCAACACTTCACCCTAGTAAGTAGTAAAGTACCACATATTTTACTGTTTTAATACGAGGTGTATGGGCCATTCTACAGAATTGGTTCAAAGTCAACCAGATTGAAACGTCTTGGAAAAAATGTGTATTTTTTCACAAATATTGTATGTATGAAAATTGTATAATGACCAGGGTACACATTTCAAATAATTGTGCAGTTAATTATCATATTGAATTTTCAGAAAGTTTTGGAATATTTTTCCTCTCCCCAAATTTGTCACTACCGAAACACAATAATAAATAATTTAATAAGAAGGCTTATATTGGCCTATTAATATTTTGTTTACATCTACCTTGTAAATATATTTTCTGCTTTTAAAAACAAAAAAGTTTTCACAGGTAAATCAATAACAATTACAATTACAATTACAATATTTCAAGTGTAATTTATAAGAATTGTTGTATTTTGAATCCAATCTTTCTTTGTAAAAGGCATTAAGTTAATCATACTGATTTCAAAGTTAAGGATTCATTACACTAACACTATAATAACATTTTAGGTAATAATTCAATATACTTTATTTTAGACAAAACATGCATGTTTCGGTCGTGACGGCACATTTTCGCTAGTGACAGTACTGTTTTGGTAGCGAACATATCACATTACAGAATTTTAACTCGCATACTAAAACACTACTAAAACATACTAAGACACTAATGATTTGCATAACTGTACTAAAATTTTGTTTATTTCCCCCAAATGATTGTGTCCCCTTTTGTCACTACCAAAACAATGATGACATGTTTCGGTTATGACTGTTTTGGTAGTGACAATTGTAGATACTTTTGAGCCTAACTCAAAGATGATAACCAGCACAAGGTTACCAAGCACAGTTCTGAACAGTTGTACACACTAAATTTTATGGAATAACACCCAAAAAAGTTTGCTTAATTGCAGAAAAAAAGGTGTTTGGTAGTGACGTTCCTTAAAGTTACACACAGATTTTCAGACTTTTGAACTCATTTCCCTCAACATGATGGTACCTATCTACAATGAAAGAGAGGCTATGAGAGAGAGGGACACAGGAATATTTCCTGATCAAAAATATAGGGGTGTGTTTAAAATCAGTCTCAGCCAATGGACTAAAACACAGTAGTAGTGTTCGGTAGTGACATGAAAATGCGGGCACATTTTTTTAACAAAGTTTCACGATTTAAAAATAAAATATAAAATAAATGTTTTTTTAACTTCACGTTTTAAAAGAAATCCAAAATATATTTTTAAAAACAACGGGAAATTATGGGAAATGGGAAATAAAAATAAAAAAAACATTTCAATATTTTCACAAGTTGAAATTTAGGGATAAGGGTTCGGCACAGCCCCCTCCCAATTGAAAGTACCCAATAAATTATGATTTTATATATATTAAGCTTACTGATATTTTAAAAAATATTGTGGGATTCAATAGGTAATAGAAGGATCTTTGTAAACATCTAAAATTTGAATACTTCTTTTTAAATGTGTTTTTTGTTTGTGGGACAGCAGTTTACACCAATTCTGAGTGGAAAAAAAAACAGGATTTCTTATTCTTGTTATTTCTGAATTCTACATTTGTTGGAGCAAACATTGTGCATCACTGTGTCTTGTCCTATCTGCTATAGCATCTGAGGAACTGTCTATTGCTGGGATGACTTTCACAACATTTGACCTGGGTGGTCATGCTCAAGGTAAATATAGAATTTAATAATACATGATTAATTCAATTTAAGAGTTAAAATGTATGCTATAATTAGGCAAAAGTAGATTTATAAAACAAAATAATATATACAGTATATATATATATATATATATATATATATATATATATATATATATATATATATATATATATATATATATATATATATATATATATATTAGAAATTTTAGAACAACCGGACATAATGCAAATGGATCTTGTCTATTCTTAATTCTCAGCAAGAAGAGTTTGGAAGAATTATCTTCCAGCAATAAATGGGATAGTGTATCTTGTTGACTGTGCTGACCACGAACGACTACTAGAAGCCAAAATTGAGTTAGATGTAAGTCTACTTTCTTTTATATATATATATATATATATATATATATATATATATATATATATATATATATATATATATATATATATATATAATCAAGGGTTTCGTTAAGACAAGATAGGCCCTGTTTACATTTAGGCTGTTTTGGTCGACCGGATCCCAAGTAGACGAGGGAGGCACATTCCTGTTTACACCTGGTGTTTTAATCCGTCTCTTCTATTCACTTTCAACCACTTCTGTCCTGATTCCTTTGAGGGAAGGGTCTTATGAGCGGGTAAATGTATGGCCCTTTTCAGATCTTTCGATCTAATGGACGAAATAAGAGCATGCAATTTACAAATGAATGCGAAAGGATATGACAGAAAAACATACGGAAAGCAGCAGCTTTCGTTTCTGCTCTGACAGCCGCAAGACCGCGCCGAACGCCGTGAGTGAGTGTTAGAAATCAAGGATGGTGAGAGAACATTCTGCTTGGTACGTTTTTCAAACCAAATTGGGGTCTTCAGCCGACAAAGTTTAAATCCCGTCTGTCGCTACCGCACTTCCCATAATGTTTACCCATTAAGTCATTAGTCAGATTCCAACACATTCGACCACATGAGCGTTTACATTATGAAAGCAAACCGGTCTAATGCGTTTTCGACTTGCTCTGGAAGTGGTCGAAAGTGGACAAGCTCAAAACATTTTAGACCCCGTTTACACCTTGATTTAGCGCCACCCACTTATCCGATCGACCAAAACGCGTCTTAATACCAGGTGTAAACAGGTCCATTGTTATATATGAAAGTTTAACCTTGAACACCTCAAAAGGAATGTCACAGCACTGACTTCAATGCACTTATTTAAATGTATTCCCTATTCCACCAATCAAAACAGCCATATATTTGAATAATAATGATTGCTCTTTATATCATAGGCCCTCTTAACCGATGAAACCATCTCCAATGTGCCAATCCTTATTTTGGGGAATAAAATTGACCGGCCAGAAGCAATTAGTGAGGATGGGCTGAGAGGAATGTTTGGTCTTTATGGACACACCACTGGAAAGGTAGGTCAATGAGGGAATGTATTTAAAACATGACGTTGCACAGTTTGGTATGTGATATTCAATAAAATGTTTAACGTTTTCTGAAGCAATACAAGGTCTTATTTTGTCTTTGTGTCCACACAGGGGAATGCATCACTAAAAGAACTTAACCTGAGGCCAATGGAAGTCTTTATGTGCAGTGTGTTGAAGAGACAAGGATATGGTGAAGGTTTTCGATGGCTATCTCAGTATATTGATTAACATATTTAATGTGGTTATTAATTCATAACTCATGTATCCTTATTTATTAATTGATTCTTTATCTTGTAACGAAACTAAGTAACCAGGGGTGTTATACACATTATATATAAATATTATCTGAGCCTATGAAATCTAGTGTGGCGAAAGGTCAGATCAGAATCTGAGAAATGCATTTAATAATAAGCTACAGTAGCAATTACTCACACTTTTATTTCTTTAAGACATAATGTATGCTGTTTACTTTTCTAAAAGGGTTAGACATACAGCATCCTTAAACAGTTGACTGAGCTGGGTTATTTTAAGGATTGGTATCCTGTAACAAAACATGTTTTTCACACGGGTGTCAGTTTTATACCCTGCCAAAAAGTTAAACATAACTGTACATTTGAATCACTTCTAATCAGGTGAATATTACTTGTGCTGTGAATTTCTGATGTCACGTTCAGTAGATGATACAGAATCAGTGTTTTTGTTTTCATATTACATTACCTCAGTGCCTTAAATGCTGGTGGCTTTTCCTAGTGCTGTATTTCCCACCTGTTCAGAGGAAATACTTCTGAAGGTGTGGACTGCCAATGTATACATGCTTGCTTATCAAATTTGATAGGAATTTACAATGACATTCATATAAAGGTTTGATTTGTATGTAGTATTTTGATACGTGCTGATGTATTACTCTTCATTTTCAGTGGTGTTTCTACATTAGCCTGTTTCAACACTAAACTACCTGAATAATTGCGCAATGCGTGCTTTTTGACTGTCAGCTGTGATTTATTTGCAGTTATGGCATGAGAGTACATAGGCTTTTTTAGTTCATATTGCCTGAGCAATAGAAAAACCTGTCATATTACTAGGTCACATTTACCCCTATTTGTAAGTAGGCTTATGTGAAAGGATTGGGATTTTAGGGATTTTGGGCTAATTATGTGTGTGCCACTTGTATCACCTTGTAGCATTTATGCACTGAAGTAGGCAACACCAATAAAATATTTTGAATTTTCCATGTGTACTTTGCTCTTTTCCAAAAACGTATAGATATGTATAAATCATAGAAAGCAATTTGAATAAACATTTTAAAGAATAAAACATTTACATCCTAGTCGAGTCAAATCAAAAAAGCTATTTAGCAATACTGAATCTATACCTTTGTTGCGTGGGATAAGTGAGCCTCAGAATGCACACAACCATCCATAATGTAAACTCAAAGTTGAGTTAGTCAGAAAGTTTCGTTGACGAATTTGTTGACATTGTTAAGGTGGACAAAGTACACAACTTCCTTACAGACTTCCTTGAAAGTACAGATACTACTGGTCAAATATTACTCCGTTACAAGTAAAAGTTGTGAAGACCGATTTTTACTTGAGTAAACGTACAGAAGTACTTGTTGTTAAAAGTACTTAAGTATCAAAAGTAAATGTCAATGCATTGTTTTATTATTTTTGCATTGTTGTATCTAATACTTACAGTATCTTATGCCTCTGAAGCAACCTAGTGAATACACAGAGGCTAGTAGTATCTGTGGAATTAAGAGTTTTTAGAATTTTATAAAACCTATAGAAATTAAACAACTATATCTACAAAAATATAATCTTCTTTTTTCTTTTTCTTTTTTTACACTCCTACCACCCCAACAAAAGAAGTACACATCTATGTGTACCGATTCATGCACATTAAATCAAGTGGTCTATAAAAATCCAACCTGGTTTAAAACCCAGCTACACAGCAATACTGGCCATGGATGCACGCACTGTGCCGATGATCTGTCTTCGTCCATTTTGCCACCAGTGTGTTGAGTAGTGTTCAAAAAAATGATGGGAAATTGCTGAACTTCATGGCATGTGACCCTAAAAGAGTGATTACTGATAGGCTGTTTGTCACCTGCAAAAATTCTAAAATCACGTTTTAGAGATGAAAAAAAATCATCCCCTCGTTACTACTACTCAAGGACCTTGACAGAAATGTAGTGGAGTAAAAAGTATGATATTTGTCTTTCAAATGTGGTCAAAGTAAAAAGTTTCCAGAAAAAAATAATACTCAAGTTAAGTACAAATACTCAAAAGTGTTCTTAAGTGTAGTAGCCTACTCAAGTAAATGTATTTTGTTACTGTCCACCTCTAAAGACAGGGACCCCGGCCCATTGTAACATCCTAGGTAAAAAAAAAAGAAAAAAGGATGGCATCTAGTCGAGAAGACTAGTAGTAATATTTACGTCAATCAGATATTGGTTGTGTCCAAAATCGCCCCTATACCCTCATCAATATCAAATTTATTTCTAGAACACAGTTCCAGTAGTGGGATTGAATGTGAGATTGAATGAGTGCTCTCAGTAACATCCACAATGGTTTCGGACACCGAAATGGCTGTTCCCTCAAATAGTGCCCTATTTAAAGTCTCTATGAAAAGTTTTTTGGCTTTTAGTATGAATGTGTTAGCCTTACTGTTATCTATAAACATGCTCCAAAGCAATGACAAAATTTGCATTTAGAAGACCAAACCCAACGTTGAAGATGAAAATCAGGTTTATGTCAGAATCCCACATCAGTCAGGTTCTGACGTCAACCCTACTTTTATTTCCAACCAAAATGCAACCCCTGCAACCAAAATCATCCCTTGACTGACATTACTTTCTATTTAAGTACCTTGACAGAATTGTAGTGGAGTAAAACGTACGATATTTGTCTTTCAAATGTAGTGAAGTTAAAGTAAAATGTTTCCAGAAAAAATGATTTAGTACAAGTACAGATACTCAAAAGTGTACTTTAGTACAGTACTCTCAAGTAAATGTACTTTACATTTACATTTACATTTAGTCATTTAGCAGACGCTTTTACCCAAAGCGACTTACAATTGAGGACTAAACCAAGCGAGTCATCGTGAAGAGGCAAAAACAACGCAAGAAGTGCTCAAAATAAAAAGTTCAGACATAGCTCGGGGTAGCACAAGCCAGGCAAGCGAGGATTTGAAGGAAAGGATTTTTTTTTTTTTTTACTGTGCACCTCTGAAAATGGTATCTAAGTTTTAGTAAGAATGACACCAAATAACCTGTTTTGATCTTAGAATCAGTTTATTTAACAAAAAAAAAAATAATAATAAGCATATACGACAAATTCTTCAGAATAAAAAATATGATGTTTCTAAAGGCAAATTTTACTGGGCATCTCTTATTGAGCTTATATGGAAAGAAGCCTGGCTGTTACCTCATAAGGATTCCCAAATAGACTAAAGAAGTTAAAAAAATATATCATGTTAATGACTCTGTGGCAAAATATATGGATGTTGACAGTTCTTGACACTGATCTAATAATTTTTTCAATGTTAAATACTCAAAACTTTTGGAGTTTATAATTTATATAAGCACCTTAATTCTTCCAAATCCTTTCAGTTAAAATATATAATCCGTTATACAGGTACTCCAATGAATGACATTGTTCATTTTTTGTTTGTTATGTTTGGAATATTTTTTATTCATAAGCAAAAATTCTCTAACTCAAAGCCTACTTTCTCACATTTCTTAATTGAAATCGACGCATTTCTTAAATCTCTTAGTTTGAATAAAATCAAGAAAAGTGACAGATTCTTGAAATATTCTGATAATTGTTTTGGTAATTCCACTGATGCATAATGTTTTCCTCTTTATATGTTTATAATGTTATCTTTTTGTTTGTGAAACTTTACATGAAGATTTGATGTAATTTCATTCATAGGCTAGAGGTTCTATCTGTCCTGTCTTTTCTGTTTAGTCTTTGATGCATAATATATTATCATTATATAATTATAATAATACAAAAATAACTGGTCAAACCGGTTCACAGCCAGGTCGGACTGAACTATTCATTCTCGAATGGCTTGACCATAGGGGCTTGACGCTAGAAACGTCTCTTTCGGTCACGACGATGTATAAGAACCACTGAACCGGTTCTATAAAACAAGTTGTTCGAAAGAGTCGGACGTGGATAAACCAATAGGAGGACACGCTATCCACCACGTGATCACGCCAATGAACCATACCAGGAAGCGCTGCAGATGGAGAGCTCATGCAACAATATCAAGTCGGCGATAAGCTAATATAACCATTATTACTTTATCAGCCTCCTAGACTTTAACGTAGCAACAATAACCAGTTGCTTTTGTTGCAAACTGTGTTTGTTTAGAATGTTTTTTTTGTAATCTAACTGCCAGCACCGTGGTTGTCATTTGTATCTTGAACTCAGTGTAAGATGCAAAAACCCATCTACTATTATTAGCATAAAACTCTGACCTATTATACTGTGGCAGTTTAATACTGTTTTAAATATCTAGCTTTTGAAAATGAAGAATGTGGAAGATGCATGTTGTGTTGTCACAGTATCCGAGACGACCCTCGACCTCACATCTGGATCTCAGAATGAAGCAATGAGCTGTAGTGGAGTATTTATAAATTACCAGTCTGGAATTGTAGTCTGTAGTGGCATGATGTTTTCACGGTTTATAACTGATAGACAATCCACGAAGAAAGACACGAAGATATTGCATTCAGAAAGTTTCACTAAAGAGACAAAAGTGTATGTAGATCACATTCACTTTTGCGCCAACCAATCGTGTGCAATGGAGAGACGCAACACGAGCCGTCAAGAAGCCCAATTGTTAATGATGATCAATTGCGTGGAGTTTCAAGATGCATTTAACAAAATCTTCAAGGGGGCTGAAAATTGGGGCTTTTATAGCGGTAGTTTAGATAAAGAAGTCCTTGAAGACTCCAGATTTTTAACATGGTTTGCACTCCTAAAAGTGCCCAGTTCGTCCACATGTACCTGGAAAGAAATTATTCCATGGGTGAAGAGTGGCACTCTTAAAAAGGGATGTCATGTTATCGCATGTGGGTCTCCATTTGGTGGTCTCTGTCCAGACCTCTTTATGAACTCAATTAGTAAAGGTATAGTTAGTAACCTGGCAGGAGAGGAGAATGCACTGATCCTGACCGATGCCCGCTGCTTGCCTGGCACCGAAGGAGGCGGTGTGTTTATTAGCAAAGGAGGCATATCTTACCTCATGGGTTTGATCGTTTCACCACTGTGCTGGAAATCCGATGAATGGATTGGACTGACACTTGTGTGCTCTGTTCACCTCATTCTGAAAAACATCATACAGGCTGGTGCCATGCAGGAGTCGCTGATAGAAAAGTCATCACAGTTAACAACTGGCTGTATTCAAGCTATTCAAGCTGCAACACGGCGGTCAGGTTCTGAATTTTACCCAGGAGTGGCACTGATTGAGACCGGCCTGCTGTGGGGTTCTGGTGTTCTGCTAAACCAGAATCTGGTTCTGACCTGCAGACATGTGGTGAATGAAAAGTCTGTTCTTACAGTCAGAGTCAACTTTGGAGGAAGGTAATGGCCTTAGAATTCATGCATATTCATTGTTACGAGCCCTAAAGAAGTGACATTTTGTTTGTTGATCTTTGTTAAATAAGCTACACGTTATTGGTATTGTTATATTTGTAATCACCAAGTGATTTACTTTCCACCTCAGATTTCATGCAGTAAGTGGTAAGGTGTTGTATTCATCAGCACCATCATCTCCCTATGATATCGCTCTAGTGGAGCTTCAGGAATCCCTCGCTGACTCAGTAAAACCGCAGTTTACCACATACTTTCACCCAGGTAATGCTGTGCATACCTGTTTTATTGAAAATCATATTTAGCCAAAATTGTTTTGTTTATTTGTTTTTGATTTCTGTGGATGCCACCAACGTAAGAAAAAACATGTTCCTCCAGCTTGTATTGGTTTATACATGTAATAACTTAATAATCAAATATACAGGGTTTTGTATCAATGTTTGATACAAAATTTGACACTACATGTATATTTTATATTTAACCCCAGTATTTTACATACAAAAACATTAAATGTGAAATTTGACACTATAAGTACATTTTATATTTAATCAATCTTTTTCATGCAACAACAATCATAACTTTGGAAGCCAATTTCCACCACACAAGAAAAAAAATCATGCTTTGATAATCATAATCATGACATACTAAGTCATAAGTGACATACATATGGAATACAAGAGATAAAACATTGAACTTGACATAAAAAGTATAATGTATGGCATAACAATGGTAACACTTTACAATAAGATTTCATTATTAACATTAGTTAACTACTTTAGTTAAGATGAATTAAGAATGAGCAATACTTCTACAGCTTTTATTAATCTAAATGAATGTTAATTACAACATTTACTAATACATTATTAAAATCAAAAGTTGTGTTTGTTTACATAGTTAATGCACTGTGAGCCAATATGATTAAACTATGAACGAATAGATTTTTTATTAACTAACATTAACAAAGATTAATAAATATTGTAACACATTTTGTTCATTGTTAGTTCATGTTAGTTAATACATTAACTAATGAAACCTTATTGTAAAGTGTTACCATAACAATTTTTACATAAACAGTCAAAATTGTGACAAATTACGCCATTTTGTTATAATTATGATTTACCAATGCATGGTGAACTAAAATGACACAGAGATTAATTCAAATCTCAAATTGTTTGAGATAAATTTGTCGTCCTCATAAGTAAAATACATTTAAATGTATTATAAATATAATAATACAATTAAGTTTATAGTATTATCAATATAAACTTGTTGTATCTTATAACAGCTACTATAACAAAAACATTGTTACATTTGCATACTTTGTCCCAGTGCAGGACCCGACATTTTCATGTTCTGTGTTTATTTAGGTGAGGACGTAGTTGTCGTGGGTTATGGAGCTTTAGGGAGCCGCTGTGGCCCCTCGTTGACCTCTGGGATCTTATCCAGAGTCATCACCCATCAGTCACAGCCTGTGATGCTGCAGACGACATGCGCAGTGCAGTCTGGAGCCAGTGGTGGCGCTGTGGTTCGGTCTGCCACTGGGGAATTGTTAGGTAATACTAATATCATACATATCATTTTAAATGGTTAGGAATTCATGGAAAATGTCAATACATCAACCAGTTGTTGTTCAGAAGAAATCCAGTCTTCAGTGGAGATATATGAAATATACTATTCCTTCTCTAACCAGAAGGGGGCAGCATAGGACCAATTAAGCTTTTTTTTTTTCACCCTAAAGTCAGAGGCAGAGCATTCCAGCTCTTCACCTGCTGATCGTTACACTGTATGACTAAATCAAGCTTTCACAGGCGGATTAAATCTCATTTGTTTTATTTTATCGTACACCTCTAAATATTAGGTATCGTGTCCAGCAACACAAGAGACTTCACAGCGAAAGTGACGTATCCCCACCTGAACTTCAGCATCCCAGTGAGCGTTCTGGAACCTCTGCTGAGATGTTTTGATCAAACTGGAGATGCTGCTGTTTTTAAGGTCTTGGACAGTGCAGAGGATGATGTCAGAAAGATATGGAGACTACAGAGCATTCAAAGCAAGCTTTGATCAGTCAGATTTTTGCAAATGTACAAGATTCTTGAGAATCACTTGTAAAAATTAACCTTTGTGTGTTGTAAAGTTGCTGAAAATTGAAAAATTTTAAAAATTGATATGTCGTCAAACCTGTGTATTGATTGACACATTAAAAGGGTGTATTTCTCAGGTTCTTATTTGACCCTTTTAATATGAAACAATTTACAAAACGAACGATTTCTTTAAGATTACACAAAAATTCCTGCACCCCTTAGATTTATTTTTTAATATTATTTTTTAGATACTTGCAAGTGAACTTAATGACTGATAAGTGGAAAAAAATACTGTCAAAAGATAAAATGAGCACTGGTTTTAAACCATTTTAGGTTGATACCAAGAAGAGTGCTGCACTAGATCACTAATAACAATGAGTTATTAAAAATAATTATTATAGAATTAGAGTTTCATCATGCACATTCCCATAGAAACCTGGGCTTTCTAATCATTTTAGGTTGATTTAAGCAGGATGCTAAACTGGATCATATTATATAAAATGTGTGTCAACACAGAAAAATGAATTATTCTAATAGAGATTAGAAGTTATTAGGAGTCATTAGGCGGTTTGATTCTCTTAATGACAAATGAATATTTGTAAGACATGTTTACATCACGCCTTCTATTAAAGTTAATATTCTTTTTTTGAACCCCCTGGTGTCTTGAGAACCAGCTTTTGTTGGGTATTTTTGGTATAGTTATTATAAATTGCACTTGTCAAAAAATGTGTTTAAAAGTGGGTTGAAAAGATTTGTTTTCTCATGTCTCCAGTATCACATGAAAATTAGCATGTTGCTGAGTCTTGAGAGTAATTAAGAGAACAAAGGAACAGCACTTCGGGCCCAGTGCCTTTAATCATATTCAGGCAAGAAAGATGACACACTTGGACAAAGAAACATGCAACTAAATGCAAATATACTGCAACTCAGCGTAAATATGTTTTCTAATCAGTAAAATCCAAGTTTTTACAATAATAATGGCATGTACAGTACAATATAATCATACACTAGTCCAAGTGGTATAACATCACTGTTAGCAGACTCCTGTACACTGCTGAGTAAGACATCAGGACATTCACTATTGGCTTATAATGAGCTGGCCGTCTTTCCACTCCATCACACCAGCAAGGTGGTATTGCCTATGCTATGATAATCCACAAGTAATTTAAATATCGCCAAGATTCATCTCAATGGCATTCGGAGGATTTATATTCTTCTGTAGACGCCGCGGTACACTGATGAAGAATGTGTTTACGTCGGGGATGTTACCATATCAAATGCATTTTCTGTGGCTATGTGGAGCTCAGAGATCACATCTGGGTAATTTATCATACCAGATCAAGCCTGTAATTCATACACATTTTGCAATTCCAGCTAGCTGCTTTGATTCCACAGCATTTTCACCCTAAAAACTGATGCTTTAGGTATTTTATACTGCCAGACTAATGTATTTTAACTTTAGTCGTATATTATAAGATTCAGACCTTGATTATAAATCCCTGCAGCACCAGATTTACACCTAGGAACATTACAGCCAACACATCTTTCACTGCAAATGATGGGAAGATCTGATTAGAAGACATCTGCAAAGACAGATTGGTCCCTTTGGGTGTATGAGAGAGAATATGTCAGATTGCATTTTTGAAAATTCATTCCTGCCTCTCCTGCTCATCCATACACTGCCTTGTTATAATAGCCGTGTTGCATCACAAGTACTGTATTACAGCCTGACCTAGTGGAGAAGCAAATTCTATTATGACAGACATATGAAACCAGAACGCACATATCTCAGGATTTATTACTGTCCATTTTAAAGAAAGCAATGATTTGACGTTGGGGTGAGGGATAAAACTACTGCATTGAGATCTAATTTATATGAAAATATAATGCTTTGCCATCTCTGGTTTCGGTGGATTATGACACAAAAGACAGGGAGAAAAAAAAAGTGCCTTTAGGACAAAGATCGTCTTGTAGAAGTGCATTGTGTATTTCTGGCAAGTAGCCTAAAATCGGTTTTAGTTTGTGAGCGTGGAGAAAAAGCTCTTCAAATACATTGACGAATGCTACTTTATTTAAAAGACATTTACGACTATTTATCTACTTCAAGGTAGCATAAAAATAATGCAGAGACTGTGTGAGCCAGAAGAGAGTAACAGTCTTAGCTTTTTGAGCTAAGCTAACTGAGTTTTTTGGTGTTTTGTCTCTTTGTCTTTATAGTAATTTGTGTTTATATGCTCTAAACCAGTTGGAGGACATATTTGAAACAATTTACGTAAACTCTTAACAGCAAAAACATTAGCAGCAATCTCAGTGTTCAAGGAAAGCAGTTGCTGATGGTCGACAGAAGATCTAATGAAGCAGGTTAGACCCTGAAAGCCTGTTTATCTTTATACATACTTTATAAAGTCGTACCTTAAACGCTTTAGACTTAACAGGTATCATTTCCGAACGTATAGTGATGAAAGGATGTATTTATTTGACTTGCATAAGAACGCATCACATCACACCTATCAAGCGCCTAATTCTGAGCTCGTGTTTGCAGATGCTAGAGACTGATTCAGGAGAAAACTCTTGCACTTACAACAAAAATATGATGTTTCACAAGTATTCATAAGCCCAATAATTGAAAACTCGTTCCCAATACCGTAATCTCACTACAGCTAACACTAACCAAGACACCCCTCCCCCTCCCTCCCCAAGTCAAAGCTGTTTGGAGTGCAGTATAAAGATGACTGACCCTCCAGTGTCCACCATTTAATGTCAGAAGATAGAGCTGCCTCTGTAGAAATGGGCCACAGAAAGCTACGTCGAACAAGGCGAGAGTCGCGTTTCGTTCTACCAAATGTATCCGCCGTCATCAACCTCCCCCACCTCCCCTTCCTCCTCCTCAGCCTCCTCGCCGTTCTCCTCAGCCTCCTTTTCCTCTTCATCTTCCCATCCGAGCCCGCTGCCAAAATCGCCCGAGTACGTGGCCACCTCGTCTGGAAAAGGAAAATGTTATTTAAAAAACTGCCTATATCATTTTGCGAGGCAAACTGAGCGATTTATGCGCGACAAAGGATAAACAATACAGGCTTGGCGCGAGGACAATAAACAAACAGGAGGTGTGACTTTGACGTTGGGCTTTTTAATCGCTATTTTATGTCCAGTCAGGGGATTTGTTCTTATCACCTGCAGGTCTGTCGCAGCCAGTAGTAATTAATCTTATGGACCTTTATTTCGGCGAGACAACTGCTCTTTTGGAATGGAAATGAACCTGGCCTAATGAATGTAGCACTTGGTCTCCTGTCAGATGGGTGACTGATGATTTTGGTGGATCTAAGTCCTAAGCCCTGTAGCTACAGAAGGAGCATTGTCCTCTGTGTGTGTGTGTGTGTGTGTGTGTGTGTTGTGCTCGTGCTCACCACAGTCGGGGTTGCCATGGATTCTGGAGCCCATTAACTCTCCTCCATGCTGGTCTACACACCAGCACTCCCCTCTGCTCTTGTCACACTGCAGTCTCCTGTAAAAGCCGTCCTCGTCACAGCTGGGAATGTATGTATCTGAAATGACAAAAAGGGAGAGAAACACACAGACACGCACATTTTGAGAAGCAACGGTCGTGTTTAACATTAATTTTCATATCCTACATGAATTGAGTATAAAATAAGCGTTGCATCACGGGTGACATTGCAAACTAGTTTGCATATTGCTGTAAATCATGTGAGAGACTCAAGTGACACTGCTCATTGTAATGCATAAAATGTAACCTTGGCAAGGGTTGAGGGCTGAGTTTCTGTCTGCAGTGTCTCGAATCATGATGCACGATAAAAACCAGCTGCATGGAGTAATAAACAAGTATATGTCCACATAATCATCATGATCTAATTAGAAATCAAATGCAGGAGTTAACCCTCTGATGCACTGTGTGTACTAGGGGATAAACCTGTAATAGCCAGTTTTAACCATTCTGGGTGTGACGCTACATCCTAACCACCACGGGGGATTCGATTGACCCTTACCCATAATTCAACTTGACTGTCCTCTTTTATGTCCTTGTGTTATTTATTTATGAGAACATAAATTAAATTTCGCTGTAGAAAGTCATGACCATGTACTTCAGAATGTATATATAGATTTTTTTTTTGTTTTTTTTTGTTTTAGTTAAAAACATTAATCGCATTTTTCTTTGTGATGTAATAATCAATGCATTAGAGGGTTAAACAGAGGTTAAGCTTTCTAGGTTAAGCTTTTCTTTTGACACTCACCCATAATTCTGCATGACTGCCCTCTTTTTATGTCATTGTTTTTTATATTTATGACAACATAAATTAAACTAGGCTGACGAAAGTGGTGCCATGAACCTCAGGAATATTTACCAATGTCTTGCATCACAATGGACACATGTATAGTTCTTTCAAAATATGCAATTTAAAAAGGAAGAAAATTATTCACCAAAGATTTCAAAAGGATTTTTTAATTCATCCAACATATTAAGTAAATTCTATGACTGCCATCTGTATATGCAATTGTGTTTTCAATTTATGAAAAATGTTGATGCATACATACTGATTATATTCTTGTTTTGACTTAAACAGTCAATTTTATTTTTTAATAATGAATGTAATGATGATGAATGAGTTAAACCTGTTAATTTTTCAGAATAATGTCAAAACTCTAGCTGTTTGTTCTCAGGCATCAGGGGACGTTTGCATTTTGACTGCATCTGATTGGCTGTAGCATCTGCAGCACGTCCTTGGAGAGTCCTGAAAGCTCTGCAGCCAAACATGCAGCACTGCCCGCAGCCATGAGCTCCGCTCTAATCCGCACACCTGATTAGGGGCTAATCCCAGCCTTGTGCTTGTCATCTGTTAAATGAAACTCCTCCAGAGTCACCACTTCCTCCCCTCTACCTCGCTTTTTACTTCTCTCTTCCATTCTTGTTTCTTCCAGTTGTATACATTCTATATAACCTCGTTCTCTGGTTCTCCCTTTGTTGCTTTCCTTCACACCTTAATTTGTTCTTCCCAAGATAGTACAGAGAGTCTCAGCGGAACGTTCATTCTTACCCGGTTTCTTCTTGGCTCCTTCTTGCACTTGGATTCGCTCTAGCTCAGCCAGGCAGGGAGGCTCTGTGGAAGAAAAACAATCAGTGCCTTTAGGGAAGAGCCGGCGCTAATCTCCTCCAGACAAACGCTTCACGCGAGCTCCCTCACCAACTCCCAAATGAGGAGGCATCACACCAGGGATGTTCTCAATGCAGACGCACATTCAAATCGCACCCAAACACACCTCCATTTTAGAAGTGGCACAATAGATAGTTCTCTTTCATAGGTTCACTCAACGCTGCGTAGCTTAAGACGCAGTGGGAACGCCCTCCGGGTGTGCCGATTGTCTAAAGCCCTTATAGAATCACGCCAATTCATTGGCTGATGGACGCTCCTGCGTCATACTATATTAGCGCGCGCGCCATCTGCTCCTCAGATTTCTCTGCCTTCACGAAGCGGCCATCTTAGCCCTTCGATTTCGTTTTTTCTGAGCCCGTATATTCGGATTATCACCAGCTTCTTCATCTGCTTCTTCATCTGCACTTCAGCGACTGCGATAAGTGGAACTCTGTTCTCCTTGCGGTGAAATGCCATGGAGTTTCGTCGTTGCCCGCCGCCATGCGTTCGCTTTATTGCGAACGACGACCCGCACAGTAAGTGTGTCAAATGTTTGGGTTTTTCGCATGCGCGTGAGGCTATTTTAGGCTCGTCTAATTGTAAATTCTGTGACAACCTCCTTCTCAAAACTTTTTTGAAAAGGAGTCGTTTGTCCCCCCTTGTCGCGCTCCCGATGCTGCCGAGGCCTTGTTGGAATCCGCGACCTGGGGCTCGGATGTAGAGCTCGAGAATATTAAGTACGAGCAGACGGGCCAGGCCCTTTCTCTCCCTCCCTCTCCCGAGCACGCACGCGGTATTAGGCCAGTCGAGTTTTCCCATGATTATTTATGCCCCAGCTCGAAGGCACGCGAGTCGGTTTCTTTAGGGCTGGAAGACATTATTTACACTACAGCGTCCGACTCCGAGGATTTCGGGCCTGCTTTAGCTTCTGACGCTCTCCCGCCTAGCGGCCAGGAGGCGCGGCCTACTGCGGCCTACACGGAGCTTTTCGACGTGCTTTCACGCGCTACTGAAAAGCTTTCCATCGACTGGCCCGATGAGCCCCTCGAGTCACAATCGTCTAAACTCGACGAAAGATTTTTAGGTGGCCTAATTCTAGGCCTGAGCGGAGAAAGCTGCCCTTTTTCACCGATCTGCATCATGAGATCTCCAGATCCTGGAAGCAGCCTTTCTCCGCGCGCCTAACGAACGCGGCAGCCGCTGACTTCACCAACCTCGTTGGTTCTGTGGAGCAGGGCTATTCCGCTATTCCAGCGGTCGAAGACACGCTAGCTACGCACCTTTCCCCGTCGTCTGCTCCGTCGTGGAAATCTCGCCCCCTCCTTCCCTCTAAACCGTGCAGGACTAATTCCGCCCTTATCGGAAAGTCCTACATGGCAGCTGGTCAGGCAGGCATGGCCCTTCACACTATGGCCATCCTCCAAGCCTACCAGGCGGATGTTTTAAAAGAAATGGACGAGGGAACGGGGAAGCTGGAAGCTGTCAAGGAGCTTCGCAAGGCCACAGATCTGGCCTTAAGGGCCACCAAACATACTGCGCGCACTATAGGGCATTCTATGGCGGGGGCGATTGCTGCAGAGCGCCACCTATGGCTCAATCTCACGGAAATCAGTGATAAAGAGAAGGTTTTCTTCTTAGACGCCCCAGTGTCTCCATCCGGTCTGTTTGGGGAGGCGGTCAACACTGTGGTTGAAAAATTTCGGGCCGCAAAATCCCAGTCAGCTGCCCTCAGGCAATTCATGCCCAGGAGGGCTAGGGAATCCTCCAACCCCTCCCCATCTCAACCCAGAGAACGTTCTTCTCATAGGCCGGATTTTGTCACTAGGAGAAGTGACTCGGCTCATCCCCCACCCGCTACGGTCTGGGGAGCCCGCGGTCACCCGTTCCCTCGCCAGCGGCCCCATAAGCGTCTGGAGCTGAAGCGGTCTAACAAACCCTTCATCCCAGCCTCCTCAAATCGTTCCTGACCAGCGGGTCAGAAAAAGGAGAGCCTCCCTCGATCTACGAGGTTGGGACAGACCGCGCAAGCGTTTCTGCCCACCTCTCACTTGCTCTCCTTCTCTAAACCTGTCACCTTCGCCCACCCAGCGTGTTTCGAAGTGCAGTTACTCCTCAGCTTTGTTCAAGCCGTCCGGCGCAGGAGGAAGGAGGCGCGTTCAGCTTTCTCCCCTCGCACCCGACGCGTTTGATACCAGCCACTCGCATCGGAGACACTTTCGTTTTCTCTCAGAAGCAGCAGACCCTTCGGTCTTGGTCAAACAGGCAGTGGTGCCTCCCACTGCGTGTCAGGACATCAAGTGCTTTCCTTCACGCTGGACCGCGCCACCCCACGGGAGTCAGCGCATCACCCTAACTCAGGTATGTCCGCCACATTGTATCACTCCACCTCCTCTATCTCACCTCTTTCCAGAATGGAGGCGTCTGCCAAGGGTATCGCCCTGGATCCTCCGCACGGTTCGGCTCGGCTACACACTTCAGTTCTGTTGCCCGCCCCCTTGCTTCAACGGGGTCTGTCCAACTGTAGTCAACAGCGCCTCAGAGGCTTCTGTTCTACAGCGGGAGATTTCGTCCCTTCTCCCCAAGGGAGCTATAGAAGAGGTCCCTCCAAAAGAAGTCGAGCAAGGCTTCTTCAGCCGCTACTTCTTGGTCCCGAAAAAGGGCGGAGGTCTGCGACCGATACTAGACCTGCGCCGGCTGAATTTCTCTCTTTACAAAGGGAAATTCAAGATGTTGACACTAAAAGCTATCATATCTCAGATTCGGCCAGGGGACTGGTTCGTGACAGTAGACCTGATGGATGGATATTTTCATATTCAGGTCGTACGGCGACACAGGAGGTTCCTCAGGTTCGCCTTTGGAGAAAAAGCATACCAGTACAGGGTTCTCCCCTTTGGTCTCGCTCTAGCACCGAGAACGTTTACAAAGTGTATGGATGCTGCTCTGGCCCCATTGCGGCTCCAGGGCATCCGTATACTCAATCACCTGGACAATTGGCTCCTTCTAGCCAACTCCAGGGAATTAGTGACTCACCACAGGGACATTTCCTTCGTCACATTCAGTCTCTCGGCCTGAGGTTGAACACAGAGAAGAGTGTTCTTGCTCTTTGCACAGTCTTCTTAGGGGTACGCCTGGATTCCGTTCTGATGCAGGCCCGCTTGGCTCCTGCCCAGATTTCCAGTCTTCTGACATGTTTGGCCCGCCCGGCCATCATGTTTCTGTGGGCACTTGTCGCAGGCTGCTGGGTCTCATGGCCGCAGCATCCCCCGTGCTCCCCCTAGGGTTGCTCCACATGAGACCGTTTCTGTGGTGGATGAAACTCTCAGGTGCCCAGTCTACAGGACCGGCTTTTCGCCTGTTGAAGGTGTCGCGCAGTTGCTTCCGCGCGCTTTCAATTTGGCGGGACCCTCTTTTCCTTCAGAAAGGGGTCAGCATGGGTGCGGTTTTCCGCCACCAAATGATTACAACGGATGCCTCTCTAACCGGATGGGGTGCGGTTTTCGAGGGCAGACCAGCATGTGAGGTCTGGACTGGAGAGACTCTCGATTGGCACATAAACAGCTTGGAGCTGAGGGCTGTTTCCCTAGCCCTCCTTCACTTTCCCCCCTCTCTCAAAGGGGATCATGTCATTGTCAGAACAGACAATATGGCGGTGGTGTCTCATGTAAACCGACAGGGGGGTTCACGGTCGCGCACCCTGGACAGGCATGCGCGCCGCCTTCTCCTATGGTCTCAGGACAAATTCCTGTCACCGAGGGCAGTCCATGTTCCGGGGGTCCTGAACATCGTAGCAGATTTTCTGTCGAGGCAGAAACTCAGGTCGGGGGAATGGATGCTGAACCGCCGAACAGTAGCCCTGATCTGGGAAGTGTTCGGAAAGGCAAAAGTGGACCTTTTTGCATCTCAGGAGTCCCAATGCCCACTTTGGTTCTCCCTGAGCCCCCCAGCGCCACTGGGGATAGATGCATTCGCCCACCCATGGCCGATGCGGAGGCTGTATGCATTCCCGCCTGTAAAATTGATCCAGGCAGTTCTGTCCAGAGGGAGGGAGAGCGGAGCTCGTCTCCTACTTATAGCCCCATTCTGGCCGTCCCAGCCGTGGTTCCCGGAGCTGGTTCCTCTCCTGGAGCTCCCCCCTTGGGAGATTCCAGTCAGGGAGGATCTGCTGTCCCAGCTTCAGGGCAGGATATGGCATCCTTGCTACGAAATTTGGAAGTTATGCGTGTGGCCCATCAGGGGCCGTTAGCTTTAAACTTTGGTCTTCCTGCTGATGTCCAGAAGACCATTGCGAATGCGAGACCCCCCTCCACGAGAAAGTTGTATTCTTCTAAGTGGGTTTTTTTTTAATCGTAGTGTTCGGCACACACTATAGACCCAGTCAACTGCCCAGTCGGTTCAGTGCTGGAATTCCTACAGGAGAAGTTTGCTTCTGGAGCGGCCGCTACTACTTTGAGAGTGTATGTTGCCGCTATTGCTGCTCATAGAGAATCGGATGAGATCCCCCTGGGCAAGTCGAGGTTAGTCTCAGCTTTTATGCGTGGGGTTAGGCGCCTGAAGCCAGTAAGCTCCCCTGGAATCCCCTCCTGGGACCTGTCGGTCGTCCTAGAGGGCTTAACGGAGGCCCCCTTTGAGCCCTTAGAGTCAGCTCCAGAGCAGATTTTGGATCTCAAGGTTACTCTTTTGTTAGCCTTGGCCTCTTTGAAGTGGGTGGGGGATTTGCAAGCTCTTTCTGTTAGCGAGTCTTGTATTGATTTCGCCCCTGGCTTGGTCAGAGTGACTTTGAGACCAAAACCAGGATATGTGCCCAAAGTTTTGTCCACAACTTTCCGGTCTCAGGTTGTTAACCTTTGCTCTTTCCATCCTCCTCCTTTTGTCTCTGAGGAGGACAGAAAGCTTAACTTGCTCTGCCCGGTTCGGGCATTGAAGTTATATGTGGATCGTTCTGGGGGTTGGAGAAAATCCAACTAGCTCTTGGTATGTTTTGGTGCTGGCCGCCGCGGGCTTGCCGCATCAAAACAGAGAATTTCCCACTGGATTACAGAGTCTATTTCACTGGCTTATGAGGTGCGCGGTCTACCTTCACCTCTTAGCATCAGAGCACATTCCACCAGGGGCGTGGCTTCCTCTCAGGCTCTTTTTCCTGGAGGACATTTGTGTGGCGGCAGGATGGTCCTCTCCGCACACTTTTGTCAGATTCTACAGTTTGGATCTTGACACGACTCCAGGTTCCCAGGTTTTGTCTGCTTGAACCAGTCGTGTGAGTTATCTGGTCTTTGTACTAGTTGCGGCAGCGCTTAGCTTGGCGAGTTTGGTATTTCGTTCCCACTGCGTCTTAAGCTATGCAGCGTTGAGTGAACCTATGAAAGAGAACATCTCTGGTTACTGATGTAACCTATGTTCTCTGAATAGGGAACGAGACGCTGCGTTCGCTGCCAAGCTCCTTGCGCTGCCGACAAGCTTCCTTTTTCGGCAGAGAAATCTGAGGAGCAGATGGCGCGCACGCGCTAATATAGTATGATGACGCAGGAGCGTCAGGGCGGCGCCCGCGCCATCAGCCAATGAATTGGCGTGATTCTATAAGGGCTTCAAACAATCGGCACACCCGGAGGGCGTTCCCACTGCGTCTTAAGCTACGCAGCATCTCGTTCCCTATTCAGAGAACATAGGTTACATCAGTAACCAGAGACGTTCTAATCTGTAGTTTTGTGGCAATGTAATTCATGAAAGAAAGAGTATCTGGATTTTTGAGTAATAGAACTTGCTTTGAGTGTGTTCTAAACAAAACGAACACCTGCTATAGAATATTTCTATATTGTAAGTTTCTCCTAAATGCCTTGAGGTAAAAAGTACAACCTTCTTACAATAAATTAGAGAAACATTTTCCTAAAGAAAAGAAAATTCTGCCATCATTTACTCACCCTCAAGTCATTCAAAACAACAATTACTGAGGAACACAAAAGGAGTTATTTGGCATAACGTCCAAGCTGCTGTATTCCATTCAATGAAAGTAAATGATGACCACAGTTATCAAGTAGGGATATGCAATTTGACAAAAAATTATATCTTGATATTTTCTGGGATTTTGCTGATAATTAGATGATATTTTGCTGAATGTGTTTTGTGCTGTTACATTGGATGCTTTAGGCCTGTCTTGAACAGCTGACTGAAGATTTTCATTTTCTGTGTGGTGTTTAGTTCACAGCAGAGACTTTTATTAAAATTAACTTTTACATTAAGAGGTGATATTTGCCCTGCTAAATTGATTTTCAATTAAATCCAATCCAAATAGAATAATAAGACACTACAGTGTTTTGTAAAATAAAAAATAATACTTGAATATGAAATTACTAAAAGATTATATTATATATTTTGAAATCCTTTAATGTGTCTTAATGTTTAATTAAATCATTCATTCAAACATTCTGTTCAGCTTTGAAAAGGCTGATTCATTCAGAAACCAAGCAAGTAAAGTCTTTATGAATGGGTTATTTATTCATTCACTTAAAAAATTAATTCAAAAACTAATTCAGTAATGAAACACCACTCTTGTTGCTTGGAAACAACATTTTCTTATTATTCTATTATTATTCTTTTAATAGACTTTATCACACAGTGAATGTGTGGACTCTCAAAGCGTGTTTTTGTTTGTTTTTTGCCAAGTGAGTGACATACTCAAAAATGTTAGTTCAAACATTTTTAAAACAACAATTACAATATTATTACATTGTATGGAGCATTGTATCGATCCAGAAGACATGGGAAGTAGCTATTGAGTCGTACAAATCACTTTTATGGTGCTTTTTTTTAATCATTTTTGGAGCCTGACAGATCCAGTCCCCATTCATGTCCATTGCATGAGCAGCTTAGACATTCTGCCAAACATCTTCTTTTATTTTCCACATAAGAAAAAAAGTCAAACAGGTTCTGGAATGACACAAGGGCGACTAAACAATGACAGAATGTTTCCTTTAATAAATAAATCAGTGCATTTCATATTGGAATATTTGCCAATGCTATCATGTTTCACAGCTGTATGTGAAGGCCAGGCCGGTCAAGTCTAAAAAATGCAGCGGGTTTTCGTCTGACTGCCTGTCTGATTTTAGTCCCAGAGAGTTTGAGGCTGAGCAGGTTGTCAACAACCAACACTGATGTTGTTTTTCCCTCTGCAATAGCCATTTCCTATCCACCGGGGGAAATACAAGGGGAAGATAAAGTGTGACAGGCCAAAAGCAACTATGCCCTCCCCAGGAGAGATGAGAGTGCCCAACCACATATCGTGAGCAGAATCACATCAAATAAGAGCCAGGCTGGTCTAGTGTGTGTGTGTGTGTGTGTGTGTTTGTGTGTTAAGATACTGCTAAGACACGGCTCTCTGCCCCTCCAGTGAGATGCATTGTGGAGCATATGTCTGTTTGTGTCAAGAAGCTTGCCATGCTGCATGGCTTAAGCAAACACACCACACACACACACACACAGGAATCCCGAAAACAAAAGAACACACAAACACACACACTGACGAGTCTCATTAATATGTAGAACATGTTGCAGATAAACACATGCGCATGCAAACAGACCTACGCTCTCCCCTGCTAATACACACACACACACACACACACACTGACTGTCAGTCACCCTAGCAACAAACACTGAATAGCAATTCCTCCAGACTTATGCATCTCATCAAAAGAATACTCCAAATCACTCTCCCAGTATGCCACAAACAACTAAAGGTCAATTTACGCCCTGTCCAGCTCTCTCATTTTCTATCCAAAAGGGCTGTTTGTAGAGGAAATGAAAGATTTGGCTTTCAATAATCCAAACATATGGTCACCCCTCCCTCTTTTAATGTTTGATTATATTTAGAAAACCAATTAAACTTAATCCAGTGCAAACTGAATGAGTTAGTGGCATGAGTCTGCAAAACTCTCGGCAAACAGATAGACGGATTTTCCCAAATCCCTGCCTCCACCGACTAGTGTCTTCTTTATCTTTAACGCCAGTCCAGTGCATGCTGATGTCAAATAAACGCTCTCTGCGACCAGTCCAGTCTTTGCATGCAATATCTCTTCTGGTCTTTTGTAATGGAAACCAAATATGGCCCTAAAATCCAATTTAAACATCATTACAGATTTGAAACCCCAACTCTCTGAAGCAGTGTTGAACATGCTGAAACACTGACTAGTGCTGGCACTGATGTTCGGCCATGTGTCCCCCTTCTGTCACGCTGATATAACCGAGCAGAGCAAACTGTGGACCGTGGTATTGACCAGCAGGATGCCGGGTACACATGTGCAATGCCAAGGCTCTAATCCCGGTTAGAGCTGATTTTAAAAGTTGAATGTGTAATGTTTGAAGTTACAAAACATTTTTTTTTCAGTGTTACTTTTTACAGTGTTTTGGTTTAGTAAGAGTTTTTGAAAATATATTTTTACAGTTATCATATCATATTCATTAATATAAGTTTTTCTAAAATCTTATCTAATTTTAGTTGGGGTCGACACTGTTGATTAGTATTTAAATATTTAGTATATTTAGTATATTTATATTTATAAATATTGCACTGATAATATTTTATGGAGATCTTTTTCTTTTCTTTTTATCAACAATATGATTTAATTAAAATAGTTCGATTATCATCACAATGCATTTTTAAAAGGACAAACACTACTGGTCAAAAGTAAGGTCTTTTTTAAAAGAAATTAATACTTTTATTCAGCAAGGATGCAAAAGTGACAGTAAAGACATTTGCAAATATATATATATATATATATATATATATATATATATATATATATATATATATATATGTTGTATCTTTTAAAATCTTTTTAAAATAAATGGAGGTCTTTTGCAGTACAAAACTGATAATAATGATAATAATTATCAGTTCTGATAATAAATGTTTCTAGAGCATCAAATCAGTATATTAATATGATTTCTAAAGGATCATGTGACACTGACTGAAGACTGGAGTAATGATACTGAAAATTCTGCTTTGTCATCACAGGAATAAGTTACATTTTAAAATACATTTATTTTATATTGTAATAATATTCCATAACATTACTATCTTTACTGTATTTTTGCATAAGAGACGTTCTTCTAAAACATTCCAAAATATTTTTGGTAGTGTATAGTGTATATAAATACATACAAATAGAATATTTAATCATGTTTTAAAAAAAAAGTTAAAGGCCAGGTTCAATCATGTAGAGACACTGAAAACTCACTTTCTCTCCAAAAACACAGGCACCACTCAGCCGTGGAGACTTTGCCATCGTGGTAGGAATCACAGGAGTTGAAGAAGGGCCGTATGCACACTTCATACTTGTCCAGATTAATGGCAGCCAGCTCAGCTTGGTCCAGATACAGGTCATTATTCGTGTCCAGCTTAGAGAACATCCAGCCAATAGAGTCCTTACAGGTTGCAACAAGAGTCCGGTCCACAACTGTGCACAAACAATCACACAGTATATTTGAACACAGAAATATTAGTTTATAGACCATAATACTTCCTCACTTTGCCATCTCTCCCAGAACACCTGATTGCATCTGATTAGCTGTAAAAATTCAATCAACGTCTTCTAAACGGAAAATTGCTGTTCAAATGTTGCTGATAAGATAGTAAATCACTCTAATGGAAGCCATGGGCAGAAACAGAGAGTTTTTTTGTTTTTGTTTTTATAAATCAGAAGCAAATAATAAAAATGTTGCAAACAAAAGAGGCATAGCTAGTTGGAGAACTGATGAGGCGTATGGTGGATCTGGTCATTTTTCTGCCATTAAATGTACATTTTAAATTGAAGTAGGTGCAATTTGAAACCATTTCACAATTCAGCAAAACTGCTTTTCGGGAGGATAAAATGCTGCTGGTGTTATTTTGCCGTCAGAATAGGACACATTTCAACACATAATAGCTCTGAATCTGCTGGTCCTTATAAAAATGTAATGCAGCGGTTTTGTTAGTGCCAATTATCATAGGTCCATGTTTAAAAGTACTAGAGAAAACACAATATATAAATGAAAATGTACAGCATTTGTGGTATTGTGTGTGTATAGGAGGCTGCTTCTGTGATATAAATGGACGTTAGAGCCTCACTTGATGCAGAACTGGCTACAGGATTCCCTGTGCTGTTCTGCTTGCCGTTGCCTTGGAGCAGTTGGAACCAATCCCGCAGGCGATCTCCCAGATCTGCCAGGTCCTGCCCTGTGCAACTCTCTGTGGACAGAAAAGAAGAGAGATTGAGACAGTGAAATGAGATAAGGGAGTGTTGGCAGACGTTGGTATTGAAGAGTAAAGAACCAATCGTCCTGCTTTTGCCCTTCTGAATTTGACGAGAAAAGCCTTCGGAGACTGCAGACATAAATCCGACATAATCAAAGTCAGCAGAAATTCACAAAACAAGCAGCAAAGAAAGAGAACAGCATAGTCTGTTGATAAATCAATAAAGCCTTTGCTAGAGCGAGAGCTGCAGAATCAAGGGATGTGAAAGAGACAAATAGCATCTGAAGCACTTTCAGCATAAAATCATTCATTCTTATAAAAAAAAAAGATCATAAAAAAATTAAAAGCTGACACTGATATTGTGCCTCATTGAGCTTCAGAAGGTGTTTCTTCATAAGAGCATCTTAAAGGGATAGTTCATCCAAAAAATAATGTCATCATTTACCTCAATTTTATCCAAACCTTGTGTGACTCTTCTGTTGAACACAAAAAAGGTATTTTGAAGAATATTTCAACTGTTTTAGTGAAACATTAACTCTTTTAATGAAAGTGGTCCCATTAACTTTTTTGTATGCATTAAAACTGATACATTTTTAAAATATCTTTTTTATGTTTCACAGAAGACATACAGAATTGGAATGACAGAAGTAAATGATTTTTGTCTGAATTTTCCCTTTAACAAGCTTTTCAAGAACAAACTGCAGCTTTTGTAAGTGTGTTTAGGGCAGATACCGTGTTTGCTGTCCACGTCTGTAGCGGGAGCCACGGTGGTGGTGCAGGGGCAGAGACCAGCACATCTTACTTTCAACTCCTTTCCAGTGAGACAAGCCTGCTGCTCCAGTTTGCACTGATTCCCACACACAAAACACAAAGAATGAGCAGTTCCACCATAACACTTGTCCAGTGTCACATGCTCAAGTTCAGTGGCATGAATTGTAAGCCCAGATGGAGAACAATTATATCTACAGACTACTAAAAATCGCTGGTTCAGCTAGACATCTCCATTAAAATAAGATGATGTCAACCTTCATTTCTTCCCTCACAAGGTCAGAAATAGATAATAGAGATAATACATAATTCAACAGAAAGGTTCTTTCATCCCCAAGTAGGCCTACCCAGAATCCCTTCTGACAATTCTTCTTTGATTTTTAAGGATGCCAAGGGCCACTGTACAAGGTTTAATAGAGACTATTATCCATATTGTTATTGCAAGCAGATAAGTCACACAGAATATAAAATGAAATAAAAAAACTTGCACAGAATATCAAGAATAGAAATAATGTCATAGGCATTCATTGTTTAAAACCATGGAAACATAAGATGCAGGATAATGAAAGGAATATATTATTACAACCCTTTATTAAAACTTTTTTTCTTTTTTTAACAATCGCTAGGACACATTTATCAGTACTTAGGTCACTTTTTCAAAGCTCTTCACATAGTGAGCACAACGACTAAACTGTGGATATTTTTCCATTGCTTTGGTACAAAATGCATTCTTTGACTACATCTTTCAAATTACATAAATAATTTTCTTACTAAAACACAACCACCACCAAAATTATTTGTACCTTCAGGCCAATTACATACTTTTTTTCATAACTGTTAAACTTAAAGGGGACATATCATGTGCTATAATCGGGTCCCCGGTACATCTACCAACCCAGAAAACGTGAAAAGTTACAACCCAGTAACTTTGTTTTTGTAATCCTTTCTCTGCAAGCATGTAAAAAAATAAGCCGGACTTCTCTCCCCTTCTGACGTAGGAAGGGAATCTTATTATAATATTACCGCCCCTTAATCTGCATGTTTCCACCCACGGCGCCGCCATTTGGTTTTCGCAAGCGACAACAGTGTAACTAGTTGTAACGCAATGGCAAAGGTTAGAGCAAAGCATGAAAACTGTTCTGTCGTTTGCTGCACAGACGAGCACAGAACACTATTTGACCAAAAAGTGTCACAGCTGTCTTATAAAGACCTCAGGGAACTGTTTAAACTTGTGTAAAAGTTAAACATGACGGTACATGCAAATCGATGAGATGAATCAATGTAACTCTACAATGTAACAACTACATAAACGTATACACTCCGTATCAAAACTCTATGTACATACAGGCCAATTTGCACATTTACATACTCTTTTAAACACTGTTAAACTTATTTTGGATGTGAAATTAACTGCTGTGCAGTTAAGTTGGAAAGTTGGTTCGAAACTGTTCGAAGAAAGTCGAAACTGTTCGAAGAGTATTGAAAAAGTGACCCAGGTATTTAGAAATGTGTCCTAGCGATTGTAACTGTAAAGATTATGAGGTCACATGAATTAAAAAATAATGACGGGTGACAACTTTTGCAAGTGGTATTGAAGAATGACTTGATTTGAGACATGTATGAAGTGATTTGGTAGTTTTAGTGCATTTTGGATATGATATTTACTGCTGCGCCAAGCTGAAAAGTGTGAAGAGTGTTGAAAAAGTGACCCAAGTACAGAGAAGTGTGTCCTAGTGATCATAAAAAAGCTGTAATTCAGTCAAATTAAAAAATATTTGTGGCCAATATTTTGCATTATATTGATATTATTTATCATTATAATTCAAAAACATTAAAGAGCCCATTGTTACAATGATTCACTAAAAACAACATGCTTTCTTTCCCTTTAATGAGACACGTCATGTTTGTCTTTCACAAGTTATTCGTGAAGGGCATTCGTGAGGAAACTTCCTCCAGGAAAGACCTAGCGGCATATTTTTTTTATGTAAATGAATTCAGATGGAACGTTTAACAAAATTAAAGAAAGATATCTGTGATCTTGTGTGATGAAATTTACAAGCTTAACAAGTATGAAATATCAACTGTAACGGAAATATATCATAATTTATACAACTGCTGGATTGGAAGGAACTAAATGGAACTAGAAAACATTAAAGGGGTGGTATAATGCCCTTTTCACAAAATGTAAAATAAGTATTTGATGTCCCCAGAGTGTGTATGTGAAGTTTTAGCTCAAAATATCCCACAGATATTTTTATATAGCATGTTAAAATTGTCACCTTTTGAGGGTGAGCAAAAATGCACCGTTTTTGTGTCTGTCCCTTTAAATTCAAATGAGCTGCTGCTCCCAGCACAGGGGGCGGAGCTACAACAGTTTGTGTCCTTTTACCTCACACAGACATGCACTGAAAATTTCAATGTTTATGTTCAAACCGGAGTCAGACAATAATGGAGAGACTCAAGAAGAAGTGACAACATGTACAATGCAACAGGACATTTCTGAATGGTTAGTTGATGAATTTAGGTAGCTTATGTGTAGTTCTCTTCTAGTCATTGATTAGCATATTCTGTCATGATAATCTATAAATCACATTCCCGGGGGAGGGGTTTATGTACATTTTAGGGATGGTGATGTCTGAGGAATGTCGTGTTGTCCCTACCAGCCGTTTGTTGTAGTCTTTAAAAAACGATTTCTTTAAAAGCAAATATCTTCCTGTGCTTTGAATTTTGAGCGTCGTAACTTTGCAGATGTTGTTTATGTTCAAACAGCAACATTACACACTAACTAAAATTAAAAAAGTTAAATCATAATCAGCCACCCCTTTAATCATGATTCATTGTTTTAATCTATTGTCAGCCACAATAGTTTGTTTCTCTTTTAAAGATTTAACCAAGCAAAACTGATCCCTGGCAAAAAACTGCAACAAATCCAATTGTATTAAAATAAGCAGAACTAGAGAAATGTGATCTATATGATACATTTCTCTGCATTTCAGTTTATTTGAATACAATTAAAGGAAATTGAATGCAGTGTAAAATACCTGAGAGGCGTAGTTGTGTCCATCAGAGCCACAAACAGGACTAGAGGGGGACACAGGGCAAGCCTTACAGTTACTCTCCTCCTGTCTTATGACCTGCTGCTTCAACCTATAACACATTGGTCAAAAAGAACATAGAATCAATATTAACATCAATCATCACTATGAAATATAAACTTGGGGTTGGGTATTTGTCACTTTATTTATTTAAATATGTTCCTTGAGGTTCACTTATAATGTTAAAGTTTTTTGCACAAAAAAACAAATATGCGGAAAACGTCTCGGGTTATGACTATAACCCTTGTTCCCTGAGAAGGGAACGAGACACTGCGTCGATAAAATCAACTGTTTGGGGACGCTCCCTAAGCGTGCGCCTCTGAAGTATGAATGAAACTAATCCAATCCTGATTGGTGTTGCGTCGTGACGTAACATGTGACGGCATACCCGGAAGTATAAAAGTGACGCTGTCACAACACACACTAGCCTCGCGATGAAGCAAGACGCTCCAAGGCCTCAAGGGGCGTGGCAGAACGACGCAGTGTCTCGTTCCCTTCTCAGGGAACAAGGGTTATAGTCATAACCCGAGACGTTCCCTTTCGAGGGAACTTAACACTGCGTCGATAAAATCGACTCTTTGGGGAACGAGTGCCCACTAGGCCACTTTCCGAATAGGCCTGTCCCGGAGTGAAACTGTCTAGGCACTCAGCAAGGACTGAGCACGTGTGCGCCAGGCGTACTAGGAAGGTGGAGACTTTAGAACCTAATAAAAGTATGTGGAGTAGCCCAACCGGCTGCCTCAAAGATCTCCTGTAGAGGTACTCCCGAAAGAAGGGCCCTAGAAGAAGCCATGCTTCTAGTTGAGTGAGCCCTTACGGCTAAAGGTGAAGGCAAATCGCGCACCTTGTAAGCCTCAGTAATAGCCTGAACAATCCAATTACTAATAGTTTGCTTGGATGCCGGGAGCCCCTTCTTAGGTGACCCAAAACATACTAATAATTGGTCCGACCTTCTCCAAGAAGAGGACCTCTCAAGGTAAACACTCAAAGCTCTGACCGGGCAGAGCAAATGAAGCTTCTCTTCTTCTGCCGACACATGAGGTGGAGGATGGAATGCCTGAAGAACTGTAGACCGAGCTGTATTCGATGGAAATTTAGGCACGTAGCCCGGACTCGGGTGCAAAAAAGCTTTTACTCTGCCAGGGGCAAACTCCAAGCAAGCTGGTGTTACTGCCAGGGCTTGGAGATCTCCCACCCTCTTAAGTGAGGTAATAGCTAAGAGAAAAACCATTTTCAGCGTTAAGTCCTTAGGCGAAGCCGACTGTAGAGGTTCGAAGGGGGCCAGGGACAACCCTTCCAGAACTACTGCCAGGTCCCAGGCAGGAACCCTGGACCTGGTTGCCGGTCTCATCCTCCAAAGTACCATGGAGAAAACGAATGACCAACTGGTGCCTCCCCAGAGGCCCATCACTTAAAGGTGAGTGGAAAGCCGCAATGGCAGCCACGTACACCTTAAGCGTGGAAGGGGAGAGACCCGCAGAGAAACGATCTTGAAGGAACTCCAGAACTGAAGCCACTGGGCAGTTGACTGGATCTAACTCATGTTCTCTACACAAAGTGAAAAACACATTCCACTTGAGGCCATATAATCTCCTAGTAGATGGAGCCCTAGAGCTAAGTATGGTTTCAACTACTCCAGCTGATAGACCAGCATTTAGGTACTGAACCCCCTCAGAGGCCAGACCCACAGCTTCCACAGCTCTGGGTGAGGGTGGAAGATTGTGCCCTCCGCCTGGGACAACAGATCCCTCCTCAGAGGAATCTGCCATGGCGGAGCTATCAGGAGTGATATTATGTCTGAAAACCATACTCGGGTCGGCCACCTCGGGGTAACCAGAAGTAGACTGATGCCCTCTTGACGGACCATCTCCAGGACTCCCGGGAGCAAAGCGATCGGGGGAAATGCGTACAGGCGAAGCCTCGGCCAGGCCTGTACCATGGCATCCAACCCCAGCGGGGCTGGATGTGTGAGGGAGAACCAAAGTGGACAGTGGGACGTCTCTCGAGACGCAAACAGATCCACTTCCAATGGTCCAAACTTCTCCCATATTGACCTCACCACATCTGGATGAAGTCTCATTTCCCCGGGCCTCAGCCCCTGCCTCGACAGGATGTCTGCTCCCTGATTCTGAACCCCCGGAATATACATTGCTCTGATAGAGAGTATTTTCCCCTGGGACCAAAGAATAATCTGATGCGCCAATCTGCACAGAGGGTGCGATCTGAATCTCCCTTGTCGGTTCAGATAAGCTACCACAGATGTATTGTCTGATCGTACTAAGACATGGTAACCTTTGATGTCTGGGAGGAAGCTCCTCAAAGCCCTGAACACAGCCAACATCTCTAGGCAGTTTATATGCCAAGAATGATGATGGTCCTGCCACAGACCCCTGGCAAAGCGGGCGTCTATGACCGTGCCCCAGCCAGTGAGGGAGGCGTCCGTCGAAACCGTTTTCCGGCGACATGACGCTCCCAGCACTGGCCTTTGGGATAGGAACCAAGGTTTCTTCCAAAATACCAGAGAACGAAGGCATCTGCGCCTAACTCTGATTATACGGAACAGATTCCCCTTGAGGGAAAAACCCCTGGCTCTCAGCCACCACTGAAGGGGGCCTCATGTGTAGAAGGCCCAAATGTATAATGTTGGATGCCACTATCATGAGGCCCAGCAGTCTTTGAAACTGCTTTACAGTGATGGCCTGGCCTAGCTTGATCCCGGACACCATGGCCAGGATGGATTCGATACGAGCGGGAGACATACGTCCCTGCGTTGTAACCGAATTCCATTTCATGCCCAGAAGAGCAGTCTTCTGAGCTGGTTCCAACACATTTTTCTTAGTGTTGAGTCTCAACCCCCGATTCTAATTTTGGCCAAGGACGACATCTCAATGCCGAACTGCCATTCCTCGAGACTGGGCCAATAAGAGCCAGTCGTCGAAGTAATTCAGTATACGGATGCCCTGAAGCCTCAGTGGAGCCAGAGTCGCATCCATAAACCTACACATGAACATGCGGGGAGAGAGTGCTAGGCCGAACGGAAGAACCCGATCTAAGAGAACCAGCCTCTCGAGACTGACCTCTGGTGGTTTCCGAGCACCCTTCTCGACTGCCTGAAGCGGAAGACCGGCAGGCTGTAGTCGATACGGTTTTCGTAACCATAACTGATGCTCGTTTTTTATTTTTTATTTTTTTAGGAAAAACGACGCATAGTGCGTTCGCTGGAAAATGATGCGGCCCAAAGCGTCATAGACGACGGGCAATACACATCGTTTCCGGGCCCCGCTGCAAGAACCACATCCGATCCAGCCTCTCGAGACTGGTCTCTGGTGGTTTCCGAGCACCCTTCTCGACTGCCTGAAGCGGAAGACCGGCAGGCTGTAGTCGATACGGTTTTCGTGACCATAGCTGATGCTCGTCTTTTATTTTTCGAGGACAGACGACGCAGAGTGCGTTCCCTGGAAAATGATGCGGCCCGAAGCGTCATAGACGGCGGGCAATACACATCGTTTCCGGGCCCCGCTGCAAGAACAACATCGGTTGCCCTGCAACTGAGTGGACAGCCCCAACATTTAGATCTACCATGGCAAACCAGTCCTCGGTTCTGATTTGGTTTCCGGTAATGGAAATTGTAACCATTTTGAACCTGGATCTCCTCAAAGAACAAGTCAATAGCCTTAGATCTAAAATTGGCCTCAGTCCAACATCCTCCTTTGGAACTAAAAAGTACCGGCTGTAACACCTGGACTTTCTATCTGGTAGGGGAACACTCTCTATGGCCCCTTAACTCCAGTAGAGTCTGTACCTCTTGTTCCATAACCCGAGCCTGTTCTGGAACCCCTGCGGTCGGTACGACCCCAACAAAGCTGGGAGGTCGGTAACCGAACTGCAGTCCGTACCCATATTTAAAAATATTCAGGACCCATATAGATAATTGGAAGGCGTTGCCATTCTACAAAATCTACTAAGGGAACCAGCCCCTTGGGACCGGCCTCGGGTGTTTCTCGAGCACTATTCTCGACTTCCTGAAGCAGATGACCGGCAGGAAAAAGTCTAGAAAAATTTTGTGACCATAGTCAGTGCCCGGTTGCACGCTCTTGGGGTGAACGCCACGGTGTGCGTTCGCTGGAAATCGATGTAGCCCGAACGTTCAAAAACGGCGGGACAACATATATAGTTTTATATATATATATATATATATATTAGTGCTGGGCCGTTATCGGCGTTAACGTGCTGCGTTAACGTGAGACTCTTATCGGGCGATAAAAAAAATATCGCCGTTAATCAAAGTTGTTTTGGGATCATAAATAGCTTTTTCGAATATCGTTATATTTTCGCGCAATTCTAATGTGTAGTAGGCTATGACGCAGCGCCTACTGTCACAGATCGCGCAGTAGGGTATTTTCCTGTCAGGGACACAAGGTGTAGCCTACTTTTACTTTGTTACGTTGGGCGACGTTCCTCTCGTTACTTTATTTTAATGCAATACGTTGTTAAATGAGTTTATTCCAAGCGCGCTGTGTCCTTTGTATGGGCATGAGCGATGCTCATTTACAAATGAATCAGTCTTTTGAGTCGATTCTGTTCACAGACTTCATCAAACAAGTTGTCAGATGATCTGTCTAAATCGGTTCGCGAATCAGTTGATCTGTTCAGTTCCTCGCGCACTGAATCGTCTGAAGCGCTTTCAATTCACACTCGGAGTCGAAACAGGAAGATTTAAGAGCATCACGAGCGTTGGATGAAGTGGCCGATCTACAGTCTAGTCTAGTGAATGCAAATCTGCAAATGCATCATGTTTTTGCCAGCGATGAAGATCTTTATTAGTTGAACATCTTCGTAAGCTGTCTGTGAATGAATGATTCCACAGGACGATACATTCGATTTCATTTCATTCAGGTAATTCATTGTGTGTGTATTGCGCGTGTATTGTCATAATCACACGAATAGTTTACATTGATTGAAACTAATTTGTTTAAAAAATGAGGCTATTGCAGTAACAAGGCAGGTTCACATAAAATTCTTATGACATATGATGACATTATTTTTTGATCTAACGAGCATTGGCGATGCAAAAACGGACTGTCGTGCGTATTGTTTTTTTCTTCTTCCAATTAGCCTACTATGTTTAAAAAAAAGGACGAAAACATGTTACTTGTTCAATTAATAAACAGTTTGTTTGATGACAAATCGCTAAAGATGAAATTGGCCTCCCTTTCTGTCATTGCGTTTTTTTTTTTTTGTTGTTTTTTTTTTTACGATATTCGGCTTTTGCTCCTCGATTGTCGAATGGCATTTTTGGCAGAAATGCACATCCCTACGCGAGGCAAACTATTCTCAAAGACTTACTTTTAGTCATTATTTGGGTAGCACACATATTCTGAATGCCTTCGGGAGAATTCAAATGAGCCATTTTAATCTAGATTAATCTAGATTAATTTCAATATTAATCTAGATTAATCTAGATTAAAAAAATTAATCTATGCCCACCTCTAATATATATATATATATATATATATATATATATATATATATATATATCTTTTATTTATTTATTTATTCATAAACCTGTCGACGATTGAAGTTACAGCGTCGGAGAACAGGCCAGAAGGTGATAGCGGAGCGTTCAGCAGAAAATATTTGTCTTCCCTTTTTTTATACCAGACAAATTAATCCACTGATGTCTCTCAACCATCATAACTGCTACAATAAGCTATGGTACGTTTAGTGCCATGGTACGCCTGTAAAATCGTCTTAGAGTACAGGAACGTACCAGCCTGACCAACCGCCATATAAGCCCAGCCAACCAGTGCAGAGGTGTCCCTGCACGATTGTTGGGCAGCGCCGCGACTTTAAGCGAAGATGCCACATCAGGAGAAAGATAGCTCACTAAAGCTTCCTCCATTTACAGCTTCTTGCCATAACCCGCCCATCTCACGCCCACCACATTCAAATAATCATTTAATGAATGTGATTAGATGTGAAAAAGAGTGGGGTTTTTCCCAGGAGAGTTTCTATCTCTTTATTTGAAGATTTGGGGAAAACAGTTAGCCCGGCGCTGAGGTTGTGACCTGTGCTGCAGGAAACGCTCATCAAGCTTGCTTTTCACTTGCGTTCCCTGCTCATCAAGTAGCCCAGCTGATGTTAAGTCTGGCCACAGCACGAGTCACAACCTCTACCAGCTCCTCATAGCTTTGGCCGTGAACTGGCGCGCCCAAATCACGGTCATCCGCATCAATACTGAGCACATCCACTTCCTCGGAAGCAGAGAGTTCAAGCATTGGGACCTGATCGTGGGCAGGAGAAGCCGCGATGCGGGCTCCTGTAAGACTCTCAGGGGCTACGGGATCATCAGACGAAGAATGAGAAAGTGCCGCAGCAGTCTCATTCTCATCTGCAAGATCCCGCTGCGAACCCCGCGATCTAAAAAGCACGCCAGCCGAGAGCGCAGCACTCTAATAGGAAGTGCTTCACAGTCTGCACAAACAGCTCCCTCAAGAGCTGCTTGTGCATGCTGCGCTCCCAAACAATTCATACACAAAGCTTGTGTGTCCCCACCCGTAATAAAACGAGGGCAAGGATGCACACATCTTTTAAATTGTTCGCTGGCCATTCTGATCAACTGATTGACAAACAACACCAAATAAGACAGACAGTTTCAACACAGAGCGCTTGCTGAAGAGCGAAAGCTAGTGTGTGTTGTGACAGCGTCACTTTTATACTTCCGGGTATGCCGTCACATGTTACGTCACGACGCAACCCCAATCAGGATTGGATTAGTTTCATTCATACTTCAGAGGCGCACGCTTAGGGAGCATCCCCAAAGAGTCGATTTTATCGACGCAGTGTTAAGTTCCCTCGAAAGGGAACATTTATTTTCAACCCTCATTCTGACCCTCCTGACCCTTATCCGTTTTTAGGGAGCGTCAGTAAACGGCTAGTCTCGTGTAGCCAGACTGATGGCAGAAGGTCTGGACTCCATAGCAGCTTTCATTGGCCATGGAGGACGTCTGACTGACGAGTAAAGCAACCAATCACAGTCCTTTTTGTTTCACATCTAGTTTAGGGGCATGAAAACGTAACGTCGATGTCCCTACAACAACAGACTGGTGTGTAAAATTATTAGATGTATTGAAGATTTTGAAAATCCAGCATTTAGCTGATCCTGATTAGCGCTCATTGTCACAGTTGTAAACACAACGGCGTGCTTCTTCCATGAGAGGCTTTGGCATCTTTGTTTCCAGGCGGACCGTTAAAGAATACGACACGTCTCCCGGACATCCTGTAGGATTCAACCAATCAGATGATGACTTCGAAAATCCTGATGTGTTACCAGTTAAGTGTGCCATATGCATCAGACGTTTAGCCAGGGGTCCGTGGGCGTGACGTTGCATAGGAAACAGTATCAACGGGATACTGATGTGACGCTCACATCCAGTGCAGGCAAATGACAGCAGTTAAGTGACTGAATGCCAGTGGGCCCCGCACCCCCTATGGTGTGATGATATATATAATTTGTTGATGTTAGTAACTATTCACTATGAAGGCAGTCATATGCAAATGTATTTGCCGTGACGTCACAGATCCCGCAACAATATCAAAACGAGCTTGATTCATTAAATGCTTTGTTTATAATGAGGATGGTTTTTAAGCTATGAAACTTGCAGGATGTTTTAATGGTACAAAGACCACATATATGTCAAAAGAACAAGGCAAATTACATTTTTCATGTCATGACCCCTTTAACGCAGAGGGACATTGCATCAGTTGCACTTTTTAAAAAATGTAAGTTTAAGGTTTTTTAAGGTTACAAGAATGTTATCTGTAGTTAGATGTATGGAACAATGAAAACCAACCGCTAAGGAATGGCCTCAGGAACATGTTTAGTTTGTAAAAAAACAAAAAAAAAACAGGGACTAAATCTGTATACCTCACAATGTGCCATCAGACAACACATGGCTGCTTTATTAAACTGATCTTATTTCACCTTCACAAGAATATGACTTTCTCCTCTTGAAAATTTTAATTTTTTTTGGGCACTTAAAATTACCATTTTCAACCCTTTCACCTTCTTTGCTGCTGTTCCTTTAAGACTTCTTTCTGAACAGCCATATCTGCTCATAAGCACTCAGTTCTGGTTGTTTTGAGCCAATCATTTGTACCCTAAAGGCTCAGAAATTGGATTTCTTCATGATATGAAGTTCTGATTAATGAAAAGCTAGACTAGACAGTTGCATTCTGCACAGTGCCTTACCATGGCATACCCTCAAAAACCAAACACTATCCTGTATTATAGTTAATGCGCATGAAGAGAGAGTCCTGTATATCTGAAAGGCTCACCTGTGCTCCAGTTTCTTGCGGTTGACACACACGGCACGTTGGTAGCCCTGGGCAACACACACCTTATGTCGGCTGCATTTCACCTTCTGGCAGGGATCTTTAGTGGTGTCCACATCTGCAAGGGCGAGAGATGTACCCCAATAATCTACTATGTAGTCCAATCCTTCTTGAGATTTTAATATTGCATTATTTCAATATTGTTTCAATTATTAATTATCTGTTAAATTTCAATAATACATAAAATATTTAATAATTATTTAATTTACTTTTGCATATAAATTTAGTGTTTTTAAAAACTATTTTACACATTTTATTAAATGATGCCACCACAACCTAAACATAAATAAGCAGCAGGAAAAAGATGATAGATTCTTTTTTTAAATGCTTATTTTTATTTCATTTTATTCATTTAATTTGTCATTTTCATCTCTATCGCAACTAAAAAAACCCACTGCAATTCCAGCCCGATCTCACGGCAATTCGTATGAATTTTACGAGGTGGCTAATTAGTACTAATACATACGACCTCACTCGTACAAATTCGTACGATTTTTGCTAATTCGTACATATTTTACGAGTTTTTACGAGTTTTGTTACGAATGACCTACCCCTGACCCCGCCCCTAAAGCTACCCATCACGTGGGTTTAGACAAATCGTACGAATTCGTACGAGTGAGGTCGTATGAATTAGTACGAATTAGCCACCTTTTAATCACACGTACGAATTCGTACGAATTGGTCGTGAGATAGCGTTGGCAATTCCAACATGAACCCCTAGTCAAGCCCTTATTTACACATACCACGACAAGCATCCTTTGGTTTATGATGGAGAATGATGAAAAAAAAAAAACAGTGAATCAAAAAATAGCATCACTCAAATTCAAACGCAAAACTCTCTACGCTACTGCAGCATTACCTTAGACAGAGAATGTTGTTTTATGTTATTCTGTAAACCATCATAATTACATCCTATACCTTATCTCACCATACTACATATAAAACCCAGACTGCCTGAGAAACAATATTTCAAGACTGACAGATAATTGCAATCTATACACAACGGCACAAGGTTGATCAGTAAGGCTCACTTTATCACAAAAGGCTCAAGCAGATTAAAGAGAACACAAGAATGATAATGTTGCTATAGCAACAGTCCAACTCCAGAGTGAGGACTGATTAGCTACTCATATCAGTAAAAAAACACAAAGAACTCTCTATGTGTCTATCCATTATCAACCCTCTCTTCGTCATTAAATATTTCTTATGAGCAGTGGCCCAGTGAGCTTGTCCCTTTAAAACATACTATGAAGGCCTCCATGTGTACGCGATGACAAATCCAGCTCAGAGAGTCCAGTCACCGCCGCATCATCTCTCTCTCATCCTTTGTTACACTGGGCTGCATTAAATGTGATCATTTTAATCGCAGAGTAGAAGTAAGGAGCTACTGACTCAATACCAAGCCCAGCCAGTGCCTGAGCTAATGCAGCTAATATACATCAGCAGCCAGAGACACTTAACGCTGAGCATATCAGATCAACTCGCGGGGAAAGGTTCACGGAGATAAGGACGCGATACACGCTGTGAACACAGGAAAGGGAAAATGCAATCACGCTGATAAATAAAACACACACGCAGATTAAATAAAGACACCTCCATCTCTTTTTAATGAACTAAAGCTTTGTATCCACTCGATGATCTATTAATTCACATACAGGATGACTCAACAGACTGCTGAGATGCTCTTTTCACAGGTACACACACTGGGAACATGAACTGAATTAAATTAAAACATCTGCTTGTGATAAATCTGTCTACATACTGGTAACACTTTGTTGACCTATTAATGCACATGCATTGTACAGGATGTATGCAGCTCATATGAGATCATAACATTATATATCAGACACGGATGATTGCGATAGATGTGCAATAAGATGTGATGCTGTGAAAGTTTCACCTTGAGATAAAAATCAGGATGAAAAAAGAAATACCTAAACTACGGTAAAAAATTTGAGGTTCGTACGATTTTTTTTCTCTCAAGAAATTAATACCTTTATTTAGCAAGGATGCATTTAATTGATCAAAAGTGACAGTAAAGACATTTATAATGTTACAAAAGATTTCTATTTCAAATAAATGTTGTTCTTTCAAACTTCTAATTAATCAAAGAATTCTGAAAACTATTTCCAACTTTGATAATAATAATAAATGTTTCTTGAGCAGCAAATCAGCATATTAGAATGATTTCTGAAAGATCATGTGACACTGAAGATTGGAGTAATGATGCAGAAAATTCAGCTTTGAAAACATAATATTACAGTTTTAGTGTAGTTTTGGTGAGCATAAGAGACTTCTTTCAAACCCTGGACTTTTGAATGGTAGTCTATGTGTAGTGCACGAGTGTGTAAAATATGGAAGCCTGTATCCACATTAGAGTAAAAAAAGAATGTAAAAAGATCGTTTTGAATATATATCTCCCAACTGTGCTTGTTTACTCACAATGTGACTTTATATCTCACAATGACTTTATTTTTTATCCCACAATTATTTAAATTTTTTTTACTCAAAAAAATGCTAGTCAGGGTCTGTATAGTTTTTGTCTGTATAGTGAAAAGACACAAGCAAACATCATCACATGGTGTTTTGAGAAAAACAACAATCACAATAGATACATATCATAGATTTACTGCTGTGTTGATAACTTGTAAAATGCCAATTCTTTCCTCATTAAAAAGGTAAGGACCACAGCCACCTTCAAATAAGCCAGTGTAAATAAGGCTCTTTGGGAATTTCGGCTGCTTTGGTATCTGTTAGCTGTCTGCTGCCTGAAAATCGAAACATGGAGAGCAGATGCTCGTGAATACCAGACTATAAATAAAATTTTACAAGGTCAATTAAACGCAAACGTAAAGTAAATAATTGTTACTATTCAACATTTCTTCTACACTGCAGATTTATCTAATATAATTCCTATCATTCCACAAAAAGGGTGTATTTTAACACTTAAAACTGGTTGGCCAGAAAAAGATCTTTGAAATATTTTAAAAAGATTTCTTTTTACTTGTAAAATCTCTTCAAATTGCAATTATTTACAAAATACAAGTGATTGTGACACTATAAGATGAGTGAGCTGTTCCTTGTTTTTCTCTTTGAAAGAAAAGAGATCTGAATTGGACTGATGCATGCATTGGCTGCTTTTTAAAGGTGAAAACATCCTATTTCTTGGGGCATTGAGGGCTGGGACAAATCTCTTTTGCCACTGCCTCATTAATTATCTCATAAAGGAGACAAAATCGGTCAATGCGGCAAGATGAATAGGTTCTATTTAATCAATAAAAAAAGATGATTATGAGTGCATATACTTGTGTATACTTTCTAAGAAAAGTCTGTAAAAAGAAGTTAAAATTTTTCATATTGATTTTTCACAGGTTTTATACGTATTTTGAATTAAGCATTGTATTGCGTTGGTTTAGAGTTTAAAGGAAATCTCTGTAAACTTAACAGGATAATTAGTTCTTATTAGTTAAATATTATTTAGCATTTTATATTGCTCTCTAAACCTTTGACAAATGGATCTGACAATAATTCCAAAATTGTCACAGAGAATGAGTTCAATTAATGAGTTTCAAACAAAAGATGTGAAGTGGGTGTAGTGACGGCTGCACAAGTAGCTTTAGTGCCAACTCAAAAAATGGACCATCGGGTTCATGGACCTTTGTTCTTGGACATATGAAGCTTAAGTGGATTTGTGCTTTGAAGGAACAAAGCCAGTGTCAGTCAGTGCTAAATCAAGCCTCCGAGACTCTTATTGGGTCTTCTGTGGAACTGGCAATTATCCATTAATTACATCCTGAGATTTTTGCTAATGGACTCCTCCATTCTGAGGACTTCGCTTATACTGAAAAATCAAGACATAATGTTCAAATGTGTCCGGGCAGTCTCTCTACACCAGCACAACGAGGAGATGATCTCATCTCTTGTGTAACCAATTAGTGTTTGGCAGCCGGGAAGAAAAGTAGGGCTGTCTGCTGTGATAAACATACGCAGACTACTGTCAGGACTATTCGCACCATTGAATAATAATTACAATGGTTGCACGCCACTGTTAGGGATTTGTTTTAAAACACTAACTATTACATTTAAAAAAACTGAATTAATTCAGACCAAAGAGCTAAAAATGCAGTCTGAAATCAAACTCAAGACAATTCGAGACAATTTTGATTTTTTAAAACAAAACAAATTTTAAATAAACTTTGAAAATCTAAAGTTTGAAATTTGCTAAGTATTTAAATCTAGTCAAAATCTAACAGCGATGACATCAATGTAATATTTGCATACTGAATAGCCTACTCTTTCTTACATATATTTGCATCCTGCAAGACTTCTCTCCTCAAATTATATGCATGCTGAATTGTGAACAAGAAGCATGCAGAGCATCATGAAAATACATACTTTATTTACACAGAAACAAAACATAAAACTAGCATTAATTCCTCAATAAATGCTATGAATGCAAATCTAGTCTGAACATTTAACCTAATGTAAAATGAAGTCCCATTTAAAAATAAACTAGGCCATTGTTTGGCACGTCATGTGATGTGGGCACTTAAATTGAATGGCTAAAAGACTGCATCATAAAATGTAATAATGTGACACTATTAGTAATATTAAATATGACTTACTTTCACTTGAGCCTCGATTTTCATCCCATGATCTGATGTAATCATCCTGACAGAAACAAAGAAGTCAAACAGTCAAATGTGCTGCATTGAATAAACTTTGAGCCTTTAGTCAAAAATAATAATTCTATAACTGTGTATCTATCATTAACCAAACTTAAACGTACAATACTAAGATGTTTTAATTGTGAAAAGCAGTGGAAAAGCACTAATGGAAAAAGGAGGGATGGAACTTGAAGAAAAACAAGATAAAAAAAGGTGAAAGCTTGAATGAATTGTCAAGCAAAAATGCATAAGCAACTTAGACTGCTTAAAAAGTAGGTTACAGCTTTGATGGAGAATATTAGATGAAGCAATTTATAAGAGACATCAAACACAAGCAAAGTCATGATACAGGACTACTGACCTCCACTTCCTGGTGAAATGTGAGAAGGATGAATCAAAGACAAAAGAGAAGGAGACAGTTAGAGGAGAGCGATGCATCTCTAAGGAGCAACTGTCAAGAAAAAAAGACAGGCTCCAACTGCTAAAAAAACATCTATTTGCTGTGATATTCCATGATATTCCCACATGTGTCCTTTTAAAAGAGGCAGTTGCTTTAAGATAATTATACACATGGTGCTCATAACACTTTCAACACACTGACTAATAATAATAACAACCTTTTTTGTAAAGTTCACAAGCTTATTAGTGTCATCAGCAGTCATTTATCTTTGCAGTTGTAGGTGTAAACAGGAGGTAAAATGGCATATTGATTGAATTTGGCTTTGTCAGCTAAAACATCGCAATAAATAACTTTTCTGTAGGCCTACTGTAGCAAATGTTCAAATGTCAAGTGGCAATACATACACTTTATCACTCCTGAAGTGTAGACTATTAAAAAAATGGCATTTTCATTAAATAGAAGTTACACAATTATTTAATAGGGTTTTTGATGAAATACTTTATGGTTAAATCTATTTAATAATTTAAGTCTGTTTATGCTGCCTAGCCAAGGGAAATACTGTGTGGTGTACTGAGACATTAGATGTCCATAATCAGTAAACATCTAATGAACAGAGTGGTAAAACCTCTTGAATATAACTTTTTATCTTTAGTTTATGCAAATTGAAGGAACCACCCATTCAAACACAACCCTAAATTCTTTAGATATGCACTTTTGAGAGAAGAGAGTTGTACACTCAGTAAGCGTGAAGTATGTGGAAAAGTCTCTGTCACATCAATGTGTTCCCCCTCGCTGAAAAGATGCAAGGATGAATCAGAGCAGAGAAATATTGCCACGGCTAACATAAATATTGCCACAACATATCATCGTCATCTAATTTTATATGACCATCATTACAACACATCACCATCATCGTGATTTCTTAAAAGCTTAAAAAACTTGAGAATTCTTCTAGCTCAATAGAGTGCAACAGTGTGCCACTTTTTCAGCAGCCTTGGTTCCAAAAATATTTTCCCATATAGTTATAAACCATGAACCAAATCAACCAGCAATGAACTTAACAAACTTTATTTGAAACAAAAAAAATATTTGAAAATCGGACAAAGGTGGGAAAATAAGGGAAAGACCTACAATCCCATGAAGTAATTTATAATGATTTTAAAAAAGATGGAGAAATAAAAAATTATTAAAGGTGTTTTTTTTTTTTTATATAGAAACAATATATTTTAAATGTATTGCAAAATATTGAAGGGAGTGGATTCTGGAATCCACAGCTGCTTCAATGTACAGTATATCTAATGAGTGATTATAATCAAGGTCAATATTTTTCCTTCTAAATATCACATGAGTTGAATGACTTCTCCAAGCTTATGAGATTTTACTTAGTTATAGAAGTTACCAGTGTGATTACTGAAATTATCTTTTCATGTATTCTCTAATGTCTGTATTAAATATCTGAGAGACGACTGAGGGTCTGGCCCATGCCAGGAATGCAGTAACAGTGCTTGATCATTTAGCCCGGCTTCCAGAGGTAAAATATGGACTTGTTTTGTTTGAGAAAGGTCTTCAACGTGTTTAAACATATACTGTATCTGTTCTTCTAGCTCACCATGACAACTAAAGGTCACAAGGGTAATTGGAACCAATAGTTTAAGTGGCCATTTCTTAGTTAAAACATTTTCTTTACTGTTATATTAGAGTGTCCTCTCACTGAGAGAAAGAACATGTTATCTGGATGATTTGGGAAGAGTCTCCTGTTTATAGTTAGAGCCCGACCAAATCCAACCTTGAAGAAGCTGTGTGTGTGTGTGTGTGTGTTAATATTCTTGGTTACAGGTTAAGGAACAAGTGGCATTATTGGAGATTTGTTTTCTTCGACATGCTGGCGCCTAGACACAGTCTTGTGACCTCGGAGGGCCACTCGTTCCTAACTCAGGGTCCTGGTGGCAGCCGAGATGTGCTACTGCCTATCAGACCATGTGTGGAAAATGTACTATATTTCTTAGCCAATCAGAATCATTCAACCTGAAGTAATGACGTAGCTTAGACCTTGGTGAAGGGTATAACTGCTGTGATCTTTGTAAATGCAGAGCATGGCCTACAAACTCCTTGTAAGTCTTGAAGCTGACTTCTGCCTGATGAAACTGCAAACTATCTTCAGTAAAAACAATCTTTAATTTATTATAATTCCGACTCTTGTCTTAAATTGACTGCACTCCTAACTCCTGGTCTTAATTACAACAGCCATATCACCCTGTTGCCCACTGAAGCTAAGCAGGGCTGAGCCTGGTTAGTGCCTGGATGGGAGACCTCCTGAGTTCTTTAGTGAGGCCAGTAGGGGGTGCTCACCCTGTGGTCTGTGTGGGTCCTAACGACCCAGTGTAGTGATGGGGACACTATACTGTCAAAAAGCACCGTCCTTCGGATGAGATGTTAAACCGAGGTCCTGACTCTCTGTGGTCATTAAAAATCCCAGGATGTCCTATGAAAAAGAGTAGCGGTGTAACCCCGGCATCCTGGCCAAATTTGCCACTTGGCCTCTGTCCATCATGGCCTCCTAATCATCCCCATATACTGATTGGATTCGTCACTGTCTCCTCTCCACCAGTAAGCTGGTGTGTGGTGAGCGTTCTGGCCCAATATGGCTGCCGTCGCATCATCCAGGTGGATGCTGCACATTGGTGGTGGTTGAGGAGATTCCCCCCTTCCATGTAAAGCGCTTTGAGGTCCCAGAAAAAGTGCTGAATTATTAATTATTATTAATTAATGAATCATATCTGGTCCTTGGGTCTTTAACTGTATATCCCCTAACAATATACATACACATATTTAAGTACTTTGAGAGCAAAGGGATTTATGGGAGTGGGTGGATGCTAAAGCGTTCTTTTGTCGTGATTCTCTGATTAATGGCTATTTATCTGCAGAATCATAATGTTGTTTTTCATCAGGAATTCCACTCTTGAATGCGATTATTTAAAAAATAAGTTGAAATATTGAGGAATGATAGCTTCAACAAAATATACCACTGATTAACAACTTCGTAGCTGACAGTAAGTCTGTCTTTAAATGTTTATAAGTTGTTGTTCAAAATGAATTCCCCAATAGAGAAAATGAATGGGATTTTTCATTCCAGAACCCGACTCTTGCATTCTATATGCAGAAACAACAATAAGTAACAGTGGCTCAACCGATGGTTTGCGTTTGGGGCGAGGCTATCTGTCTCACTATCGAATGAAAGAAGGGAAGAGTATACAGAGGGGGAAATTACATACTTTCCTTAACTAAGGACATGTTAATGTTAATATTATGAATCATTATATTAACAGTTTAAATGTCATCCAAAATGTGACCACATGTGGATGCGTAAACCCAACAATTTGTTGTCTTTGAAAGCATAAAGACATTTTAGAGTCAACAGCACTTGAGACAATCTAGGAAGCAGTCCTCCACAGATGAGCCTCTCCTATATCCGGAGTCAGCTCATCTTTGGCCTGCCTTGAGCGAAGGCTGCCAGGACTATCCCTCAGAGGATCTTGGTCTCATCAAAAACACCACTGAACGCTCAACCCCTCCTGTGTTGACTGACAGCTCTTTTATTCCTCATATGTCTGAAATGTTATCGGGCATGTCTGAAAATGCACTCTGTAAATTCATCTTTGATTTGGAGGCCCTGATAACACCTGTGCATGTTTGTATGACATACAAGCATTTGATTGACACATGAGAAGAAGATAAAAAGTGATACACACGTGCGTGTGCGTGTGCGTGCGTGTTCAAGCAGAAGTTGGCGGGTAAACTGGGTCTGTCTTTTTCACTCATACTTGACAGTTACATGCCATAATATGCACTATTGTGCTCCTCTGTTGCTGCAGCTATGAAAACATCTGTGACAGAAACACGGCACAAAGGCATCAGGGAACACAAATCTAACATATTTACCTTTCAATTAATATTTTTCACATGATGTCAACCTTAAATGAACACCCACCTGGAAGGCAAAACAATGCCTTCTTCCACTGTCCGACTGTTATTTTAATCAGCTTTTTACTAAGCACTAATATAGTGATGATGTTAAAATATCAAATTCAGTATGCACCTCATTGATCATGCATTTAATATTATGCACATTAAGTGTTATCCCACAGCAAACCATTATAAAGAAAATGCGTTATTTATTAAGTCCACAGTTTTCCCTCTTTGTCGCCATCTCTGTTCGAAATCTGCAATTGTAGTAATTTGCGGAATTATCAACTTTACATGAGTTGTACCTCGGCACAGCACAGCGTGGATGAATCCAATGTTTTGAGGAGAATGTGCAGCTGTCAGTCACCGCGCCGGTGTGGATACTGTCATTCGCAATCACATGTTCTACTTTTTGGAAGTATGACCAACATAAGAATTTTCACCCTAAAATGTCATCTGAACAAGTAAGTAACATCCACTTTTGTTCTGACCAACTAACTGAAAAAAAGCATTGCAGTAAATCGCGCTGATTAAATCTAACGATTGATTATAATATCATGTCAAACCATGCAAATTATACTTTGTTCTCAAATTGTTAATGTTAACAACATCAGCATTGCGTGACTACATGTAAAGCCCTTCAGATACTTATCCTTGTTTTCGTATGGGCCCGGTTGCAGTCTCTTTTTCCAAACTCTCAGTCCAAAGTCTTTAGCATTTTACAGCGGGTGAATCTGTTGTCACTGTTGACTGTTGTTTGAACCCTTCTGGATCCGCCATCAAATTGATAAGTTTAATTATATCAAGTGCTGTGAGAAAAGGATATAAATCTCCACCTCCAACATCCTCACACGCAATATAGCCTACTAGCCGAGACTCCATCTTTATGTGTACAGATGTGACGTAATGACGCAAAGACTATGGCGTTATTTCCCTGTCAAATGTCGAGAGCGCATTATTGAAGCGCGAAAGTACATTAATATAATGCGCGAGCGCGAATCTCTCTGCTCGCGCGCGGGAACTGGGCGCGCGCTCTCAGAAACTCTTGTAAGCGCTCTCCGCTGCTCTTGTAAGAATTTTCTCTGGGCTCGCTCAGAGAATATGCCTGCACTTAGAACGTGTTCAGTGCAATTGCGAAGCTCTCCTCTTCGCTTAAAGTAAGCGTGTATGTGCTTAGACTGTGTCCCGTGCGTTCGCGCAAGCCTACTCTTCTCTTCGATTTCTTTCTCTTTGCTCTTGGCATAAACGCTGTCCAAACGGCAACAACCAATCAGAAATTGCTATTTCATATGTTATGTAGGGTTTTTCCTAGGGCTGTAACGATACACCAAACCCACGATTCGATTCGTATCACGATTTTTGACCCACGATTCGATTCGTATCGCGATTCTATCACGGGGGCGGGGCTTGTGGTGAAAAAAAGAGATTTTCAGAGAAGAAAAAAAATACCGGTATTTTTATTAAATAACATTAGGAAAAACCTGTATAATCTAAACACCAAAGAACAATAATAACTATGCAAATTATTAAACTATACTAGGTAGTGTAGGCTGCTGCTTTTGGGTTGTGTTCTGTACTCCAACTAAATTGATTTCGGGATGGTGCCGTAGGATATGCATCTGCATGTTGGACGTGTTGCCGGTCAATTGAGGATTAATTTAATGCACTTTCTGAGAATTTATATTTCAAGTTTTGGCTGCAAATTTCACGTCCATAACGCTGAAATTGCCAAATTTTAAATAATTTATCCTCAACTAGTTTTGTGGTGTAGGTCTACGTATTTTATAATGTTAACTTCAAATAATACTAATAGTAATTTAAAGATGTGGTAGTTCTGGACTGGAAGGATAACTCTGGGAGTTGGAAGGGGTGTGATCGCGATTCTGCCTTCTCACATCGCGATACAGGATCGTGGACCTGAGTTCGCAATTTCGATTTTATATCGCGTATCGTTACAGCCCTAGTTTTTCCCCTTTTTTCTGCTGTTCTGTAAAGCACTTTGGCCAGCCAGTGGCTGTTGTAAAAAAGAGCTATATAAATTAAAAGAACTTTAACTTGTGAGTGGTCATTGGTTGTTTTTGGTCATAATCATTGTCCTTGTGTTCCCATTGTCTCTTGACTAGCTTTGTTCCCTGTACCATTGTTGGTGATTCTATGTTTAGTCCAAGTTTATGGTCATGTTAATTTCATATTGTCACTTCAACCCAAATCGAATTGGAATAATACTTGGGTTCAATTCAACTCGACTACATTACACATATTATAGACATGATTCATGGGTCTTTTTTTTAATTATCTTTCTAGATCTTTTTGTCTTAATTTTAAAATCTGAAAGTTCTTGTTTTAGGTTCTTCATATATGCCTATTATATAGGCTACCTTGTTATAATTATTAACACCTTTCTTAATGTTTTTTTATTTAATGAAACGGTTTTCATTATCTTAGAAAAACATTAAGAGAACGTTTATATAATGGGAGAATTGAATGTTTGAATAACGTTCTTATAACCAAGCAAGAACGTTAATACAACGTTTATATAAAGGGAGAATTGAACGTTCTAACGTTATTATAACCAGGAAATAACGTTAATACAACGTTTATATAACGAGAGAATTGAACGTTCTTATAACCAAGAAATAACGTTAATGCAACGTCTAAAAAACTGGACGTTTTGAAATTCCCTAGAACAATCAGAAATAACATTTTTATAACTTAATGGGAACGTTATGAAAACGTTCTTATAACCTAAAATTGTTAGCTGGGGAAGAGGAGAGATTCGCGATTGCACTGAACACGTTTTAAGTGCAGGCATATTCTCTGAGAGAGCCCAGAGAGAGAGTTCTTACAAGAGAAGTGTATCTGAGAGCGCGCGCCCAGTTCCAGCGCGCGAGCAGAGAGATTCGCGCTCGGCACATTATATTCCGCATGTGAGCAGAGAGATTCGCGCTCGGCACATCATATTCCACGCGCGAGCAGAGAGATTCGCGCTCGGCACATCATATTCCGCGCGGGAGCAGAGAGATTCACGCTCGCGCATTATATTAATGTACTTTCGTGCTACAATAATGCGCTCTAGACATTTGACAGGGAAATAACGCCATAAAAGACATGCTCAAATTTCCTGCGGAAATCCACCAGTACCACTGGAATTAAAAACATAATTACAAGCTTACCGTTTTGAATCGAGCTAAGGCAAGCAGATAGTTTTGAACACTGGCTGGTTATGTACTTGCTCAAAAATGTATTTTGTATCATTTTTAACCCAATTATACGGACTGGAGCTTTAAAACAATGATAATGGAGGACCAAATTTAGTATACACCTTATAATGAAGCATGCTATGTACAGGCAAGCAAATGAACCCAGAATCTGAATGCAACAGTTTCAAGTTAAGCATTTTACCACAGAACTATTATAAAGAAACCCCTTTACATGCAATTTCACGAGTTATACATTCCCTCACATACATATTCCTGTATATACCTTCCCTCACATACATTAGAGGGAGTAAAGTTTAATGCGTATTTGGCGTGCTGGCCGGGCGGAGGGCTTCGACCTCCGAATTAGCTCCGAACCCAGAATAAGCGTTTGATATCACTGCGTGATAGTGTGGGATTTGACGTTTAATGTCGCTGCTGAGAATAGAGATGAAGATCGCAGAATAAAGGCTCGAATTTGGGTCTGTTCCTCACAATCGTATGGATTATAAAGATCTGGATTACAGCGCGAGCGCACAAATAAAATGTATTACTTTTGTGAATTGATGTTGCATTTTTGGTGTATTTTATGGTTCTGTTGTTAGTCATAGCATATGACTACGGCAAACAGAATAAAAATTACATGATGTAATAAGTAATAAATGATACACTCAATGAGCTGAAGCACTACTGAACAACAATCTTCATCATGTGATTGAAAAAGTCATTCTACTATATTTCATTTTAGGAGCCAGCCCATGTCACTATTTTGCATGGCAACCTGCTTTCAGTGTGTGACCTCTCACCTTGTTGTCTCTTTAATTTCATGTCATGCCTTGTAACCTTAAGGGGATTCAAGTTTGGCTGTCTCTATTTTGCCTTTTCTGTTTCCACACATACTAGAGATTTGCTTTGACAAGTTTGGCATGCTCAAAATTACTCATTGTTGGAGGCTCACAGAAAAGCAGCCTTCCATAATTGATTAAAGCCGGATGGACCCTGGTGGTAATGACCTCACACCCACATATTCATCATATCCCAGTGTTGCTGGCAATCACGCAGGCTCCAGTCCTTACGGTTCATAAACACCCCAGGCAGTGCATGAAGCTGAGGGCCCACACAGCTATTCCTTTGACTCTGAATCTAATCGGATCGTGTTCCACAAGCTAAATAAATTAAGGGAAAAACAGATACTGTATTATATCGGAAGCTTCCAAACTATGTTTTCACTGTCACACCATGGCTATAGCTGACAGGCAAGTAGTACAAGCCTCCCACTTGACTTATGCATAGGGCCTTTTCCGACTGGGCTTTTCAGATTAACCGCAAACGGGAACATCAAAAGCTTCGCTAACAGCCCCCCCCCCCCCCCCCCCCCCTGACTGTGAACATCCTTGCTTTCCACATGTAGAAAAAACTCTGGCCTGCCATTCTGTAAGGTTTTTTGTAGAGCCAAGCAGATCCTCCAGGAAAGAACTCCAAAGAGAGTGCTGATTTCTCAGTGAGAATGCCCTAAGAGTATTTGTCACTGACTCAAGCATTTAAGTGAAAACATATAACTGAGGGTGAATGCTTCATAGTGACTTTTATTACAGCTATCTTTATTGAGACACATAAGAGGTTACCATGTGCACTTTGATGCACGAGACATTTAACAATTTGACTTTGTGACGCCTGACTCATTGTAAACAGATGAAGTGATCCATCTAGCACAAATGCCCAGCAGATCCGCAGCACTGTAATACTCTATAATGGATAACACACAGATGGACAATGAGATCACATTATAATTTTAACAACTTCAGCAATTGAATTTACACATAATTTATCATGCTAAATCATAGTTTGCCAACTTGTGCCCCAGGTTGGAACATGAAGTGCTCAAGTATTATACAACAGTTCAATAAACAAGAAGATAATATTGAGTATATGGTGTAAAGTATTTGAGAAAATGTAATTAGCTGCTGTACATAATCTTTTTGGTTACTTTGTTCTTTGACTGAGTATCAAAGATATTAGCAACATTTCCTCTCTACTTGACTACATTTTTAAATAAGTACAGTATATGTACTCTTTACTCAGATATACATTTGTAATGAGTAATGCAATTAATGTACGGAGTAATGCAATTGCTCATTACATTTTGCATGTGACCAAACTTTTTCTGCATCAGTTTATTTCTGCTACAAAAGCTGCAGTTGGTGATGAGGCCGAAACCAGCACGTCCAGTGCAAGTAGGCTTTGACTATTTCAATTTCATTTATTTTTTGAGCCCTTGAGCTTAACTGAGACTTGAAAGTTGACGTTTGAGAGGCTGTTCTGTCGACCTTGATTTATCGCAATATTAAGGTGTTTGGCTTTTTTTTTTTTTTTCAGGACTAATGCATATTTTAGTCTACATTCAGGTAAAATTAAGTACTGTTAAATCAGATACTCAAACCCTATGGGCCCTAAACACCTGGCGCGCTGCGGCGCCAGGCTCGACGCAAGTGTTCTTTGCTAGTTTCAGCCTGACATGGTTATCTTTTTCACGTCCTGCGCCACATTGTTTAAATAGCAAATGCATTTGCACCTATTTGTGGGCCCATTGGCGTGCTGGTCCGAAAACGAGGTGTGTTCAGGCGCATTGTTGGCGCGTTGTTATTTTGAGGCAACTGAAATAGACTGCGCCATTGACCAACAAAAACCTGTCAATGGCACAGTATAATTTTTTTTATTCAAAGGGCACATTAGTAATATGCGCCTATAGGCGGGTGCACAACGCGCATACACTCTGCTTATTACACACACAGGGATGCACAGCAGACCACAAACTAGCCAAATATTACAAATAAAAGGATTACAATGTAAAAGTCTAGCGGCACACTGTTGTTGTTTCGTTCAAACATTATGGAACATGGTAAGTAGACTTTGGGAGAAAAGGAGAAATAAAACGAGGATCAATATCGGTGTGGCGTTTTCGAGATGCCGAGAGCTCTGCGTCCGTGACAAACTTCGACTTGACAGATCTTCACGACTTGACAGAGACGCCGCTCTTGCATATTTATTAGACAGGTGAATTTTATATAGCTCAACATGATGAAATGTTAGAATATGATCAGTATGTTTTTCTAATGTTGATTTAGCTTATTGCTAGTCAGTCTCATACAGACAAACTAACACATAGAATAACATTATAACTTTCAACACACTCAAATGCAGTTTAGCATGATAGTGTAGACCAAGTGAAACAGCGCTGCGTTACCTCACAATTTTACTTTGTTACATAAACTGACCAGTTTGAGCAGTAATTCAGCACTTGCGGGTATTCAGTAGAATAAAATATCCTCATTCCTTTATATCCGCGGGACTCGCGTGTGGCGCTGATATCTGTCTCATAACATGAATGTATTCACTCATCCATAAACATTATTTCCCATAAACATTATTAGATCCATCGGCAGTTCCATAATTCCGCTTATTCACTACGTCATCAATCTACGCCTTTGTTATTGTAAGAGGTTAACGACCCCTAGCAGCGATAAAAAATTGCATATTGTAGCTTTAAGTGAATAGGGACAATCCTTTTAGACGCGCCGACCATTTGTCCCATCGTTAAACTAGCAAAAGTGGATTCGGACACGTCCTAAGTGCACTTGTGCCGTTAAAATAGGGCCCTATGTCTACACCGTACGCGACCGTTGACGCAAGAGCCTGTTTACACCGCACCCGACAAAGCGAGCTTTGCAAATCCATTTATAGTTATAGTGATCATCCTTGGTGTGAACGGGCCTTAATTTAGACACAATTCCAATTTAAGCCACAGTCAAATCAACTGTTTAGTTATGAGTCAACATACATTCATTTCAGAGTGTTTGAACGAATCGGTTGAGTGAATGATTCATTGACTTAATAAGGACAGTCACCTGTTTCATTCCTAAATGATCTGTAATTTTGAACAAATCAGTTGAGCGCATGACCCTATTCACCTTATTTTTAACATCAGCTACAGTATATATTATAACTTGTGTGTGCAAGACTTCCGATGTCATCCACTTCCAGTTATTTTTAGCTGTACAAAACAGCTCTTTATACTGTTTGATATTGCAAAGTGCAAACTGGTATTTCTTTCCATAATATTTTAATGTATTAACATAATTATAAACACACTGGTTTGTAGCACAAATAGTTTTTTACAATTTACTTCACTTTGTTGTTCTTCTAGTTATTAACTTAAAGGTGCTCTAAGCTATGTCGGGTGACGTCACTTCTTGTTGACGTTTAAAGTATTGTCAAACAAAACGGAGGCTAGCTAGACCCTCCCTCCTCCTCATCCGCGCACTAACCCCCCAAACCCCACCCCAAGTCCGGTTATTGGCTGGAACAGTTTGTCATGTTTCGTGGAGCGGGTTGCCGGAGTTTGTTTTTGTTGCCGTTTGTGGAGCCTGGGGTGTCTGCAGAGACCGCGTTTTTTTTACAGTGTGTTCAGGGGACAGGCAGCTAGCGGATAGTGAGGCCATCCTTAAAAATATTTTGGTTTGCAGTAACAGCAAAAAAAAAAAAAGAAAGGGTCGGTAGGTAGGTCTATTTTTTTTTTTTCAAGATTCAATGTAAAAAAAAATTTACATTTAAAAAAAAAAAAAATTTGTTTGTTTTTTTAAATACATTTTTTTTTTCCACAGACAACTAACAGGCATTAGGACTAACGCAAAGAGGGCGCTTGAGACGCGCACAAGTCAGCAATATTTCTGATGATTTATTGGCGTGAAGTTTCGTGCACAATGACAAACAGGAGTGCAACATTCAGGGATTGAAATTAACACCCTCCAACCCGCCAAATAATGGTAAAAATGAACTTTGGAACCAAATCTGTGTATTGTATTGATCTGTCCACCTAAAACACATTTTTGGTTAAAAAAAAGGCCGGTGGTGGTGGCTCACTTTGAAATTTCAATTTAAAAGAAACCACTTTGATTTTAGGGTCAAATTGTAGGACGTCCTCAATAGTCCCACCAACATTTTAGTGGTTTCCTTCAGGTCAGTCGACACGATCACCGTTAGACAGGGGAGAAGGGAGAGGAAAAGATCTGGGCACAGTTTTTCCAAAACTTTGTGCCAAGTTAAAGCGGTGTCGAGATGTTTTAATGCATTTTTTAGAATGCATTTATTATGGTGCCCAAACCCATATGACTTTGAACGGTGACCGCGAAGATTTTATACTGCATCATTACTAGGGATGGGTATCATTAAGGTTTTAACGATATTACTACTCTTACTGATACTGCTTATCGATCCGGTACTTTAACGGTATTCTTATTGGTTCTTTTGGGGTTTTTTTTTTTTTTTTTTACATTCGGGTAATAATTAACATTTGCTTTATATTTTGAAATGTAAAATATCTATAGCAAAAGAAAAATCAATCCTTTAACAAAACGAATAAAATATCTAGGCTATTTGTTGTGCAGCAGTGTGCAGGCTTTTTTGTTTTATATACATGAGATAGGATACGATAAGCAAAAACAAGTACAAACACATGTTCAAAAAAAGAATACAATTAAACAAAGATACAAATTATATACACAGTGCTTTAATTTCAGGAAGGTCTAAAATTACTTTTCAGGTAAGTGTTTCTGTCTGAAAAGAAATTTAATTTAGTAATCAAATGTAAAATAACACTGCATAGTTTATCATAGATAGATTAATGCTTATTAAAGTTTAAGTTATTGATTCAAGAGCTGTGAGTGATTTTCTCTGCCTTTTGTAGTTTGATTCGCATTAATGGCTTAATCGTCACAGGTTTATTAGACGCTGCCCCTTTAAGACCGAGTGCAGATCTGATAGGTGACTGATGCACCATCATTTTCTCCCAACTATTTACGTCCATTTAAGACATAAACTGTGTTTCAGTGAATCTCAGAGCTGGTCATTTATATATTTTATGTATATTTGATAGTTTAGATGCGCACATGAAGCCCAAAGTTAAGTATACTTTTCTTGTCTGGTTGCAGTCCATTTTGGAGAACGCGTCGCCTTGTGAACAGCGTCTCTTGCGCAGATTTTTTTGCTTTTAATAGCTCTTTTAATGATTAAACGCGTCCGCAATTGAGCAACAGTAGAGTCTGCATTTTACAACAATCACCGATCGTGCTGATTCTGACGGTAAGTTTGAGTTTTAGGAAGAAATGACAGCGCATCGCTGTGAAGGGAAGGAAGTTGCGCTAGACAGAATGAGTTGTAGCTAATGGTTTCATCTCAAATATCTTTTTTTCTAATCTTTGAAAGCCGAAATCTAAAATAAAATTAGAATAATATCCCAGATCTAAAGTGTAACCACGTTTGAATGTTTAGTTCTGTCCTCATTGTCACTCATTAAGCAGGGCTGTCGTGTTGTGCGCGCTAGTGGCTCCGCGTGAGAGATCGCTCTCTCTCTGACTTCTGGACTGCGAATAGCAAAATTGCATCACAGACAAATGGTTTAATATTATCATATATAGAAATGGCTGAAATTCAGCCCCGGGGCCCGTTTAATACCGGGTTTCGGTACTCATCCCTAATCATTACCAACTTACCAAGCGCGAACAGTGATTGAAACGAAGCGAATGTACAAGACATAGTGTGACATGCGTAAACCAATGGGTGTAAACAATCTTAGATGACGATGACGCCGCACGGGTTTTTATTTAAAAGAAAGAACGTAGCCTACGTTTGTATCTAGGCATAAGCAACTTTCACAATACTAACTAAAATATAATTAATATTATTTTATTTAATTTGTATTAGTTTGAAGAGTAAAAAAAAAAATCGGTCGGTCTTAACGCAAGTTACAACCGGCAAGTCGGTCGGACTAACAGGGGAAAAAATAAATAATTGGGTCGGTCCTAAATTGACAGGGTCGGTCGGGTTACGGCAAACAAGAATATTTTTAAGGATGGCCTGAGGAGATGGTTGCTGAATGTGACATAAAATGTTTTGGCCTAAAAAACGCTTGACATCTTAGAGCACCTTTAAAGCGGCTAATGAATCAAAAGTCTTGCACATTCACAGAAAAAGCTAACTTCGCTTTGCAAAATAGGGTGAATAGTTATAGTTATCATCCTTGGTGTTCTATTGAGGTGAATGTCATTTAATATTGTATATATCTAGTTCCAATCCTTGATTTTGATTTTCATGAGTGAATCTATTCACCTGATTTCATAAATAGATTCACTCAAAACGATGGTCTGTATTACTACTTTTGTAACGGCACTCGGAAAATCAAAATCGAGGACTGGAACTAGCTGTTGTATCCGGTATATTAAATTACATTTTTTAATAGTTTGGGGCAGAACTATGGTAGTCAGACCAATAGCAGATAGGCAGTGCAAAAATGATATAACACACATTAGATGAAATTTTAGATTTTTCCCAATTCAAATTAGAGTGTCAAATTATCTCCAATGTGCCCAGAAAAACTGCTTCAGTCAGTAATGTTTAATCTTCTGGCCTCTTCAGCGTCAATAACACTCCAACCGATTCTAAGGAACCAACTGACAGCTCTGAAAGTGAGGGAGAACAAAACAGCACAGGCAAGTACTGCCTTTAAATGAGCAAACCTGACACTAGAAGCAGTCAATAAGGCTTCCTCTGCTTGAGAACGGAATAAATGAAGGACTCAAATGCTGGGGGTTATAGGGGAAAACAGGCTACATTACCGCTGGAGGCAAAATTAACTTAAATGGGGTTTAAAACAATTAACTTAAATTGGACATTTTTAAAAAAAAGTACATTTCAAATAAATGCTATACCTTCATCAATGATGAGCAGTCTTAGGGGGCAAAAATAACACTGTCATTGTTGTATTTGTAACTGGATGCCCAGAACAAAGGCCTTTTATAATTCTGTGGTTTTAGTAAGTCAGCTTGATCTTCAGAGAACACAGTGTTTGGTACCCAAACTCCCAGGGGCTGCAGGAAACAGCCAAGAGAGTGACAGAAATGTAAGATAGCACTCGTTCCTTTGCACATATTGGAAGGAAAAGGACATGTTAAAAGAGCTAAGACCCATTTCAAGCCTCAAACTGGACCAAATTATCCTGGGTATGCCACTCACGGCACCTGCACTTTCCAGATAAAAAGTCTAATTCAGCAAGAAAGGCCCAGACCCCAGGAGTAGAATGATGAAAGGCCAGTTTCTCACCACTCAATTAAAGCCCACCTACACTCCTGGTCTATAGCCAAGACACTCTGCTGCAATGCCCTCACTCGCTTTTCTCAACAGCCATTCTACCGCACTCAATGTCCCCTGTCTCGCAGGCCCGCGACCTACTCCTCGGACAATCCAGCCTGTCGAGTCTCAATTCGGGCTGAGAGTGACAAACAGATGTGCATAAACATGCATCGAGTTTCAAAAAAAGCGTAATGTTTTGCATTTGAGGGCACTGAATGCTGATTTATCATGGCTTAATGGGGTATTTGGGTGTATCATCTTAAACTGCATTTTCCGTAATTATTGACCATATGCCATCTCTGGCAGTTGTGAGGACATTCCCACCATCAAGAGGAATCTTGATGGACTGGAGCTTTGATGGGCCAGCAGAGGTTCTCTGCAGATGCACATCCATTCGGCTAGTCAGATGAGATCACTCACTGACAATTTGACAGCCAAATATCGAGGCATTTGCATACTGCCAGGTTATTTTAAACTACATTCATCAGCGACAAACACAAACTTGCTTAGCGGTGCCAAACGAAGCCTTCGACAGAGTTCTGTCCAAAAAAGAGACTAATGCATTCAACATTTAATCCACAGAGAAAATTTCATAAATTAAGAAAAAGACACATCTAAAGCAATCACAAAGAACAGGCTTCCTCCACCCACCCTGAATGGAAAAAAAGTGAACTCTAAATGAAATGGCAATGAATGGTTAAATGGAAAACCATTTTCAGTGTAGGCTCGAAACATTTTTCCTCATTAAAAATGTAGTGGCGGAATAACAGGTGCAAGCCGACACGGTGTTCTGGAATGAGGGAAAGCACTGATTTTTAATGAGCTTCTGCTACATTGTGAAGGGGGGGAGAGAAGGGGAGAGTAGGGTTTCCAGCCACTGTATATGGTTGTTTACTTTCAGTAGAATAGATAACAGATTCACTACTGGTTTCTCTCTTTAACAGGGTGCAATCAGAGCCATTTACTCTCAGCAACTCTAATAGTGTTAACATTTCAATGAATGTGAACATGTCACTCCACAAGATGTTTATTAGCAAAAAAAAAAGTCTAGCAAGCAAATGTGCACTGAATTGATCCATTATATAATTTTTTTACTCTCTTGAATTATTATTTATCATATCTCGTTTATATGTAGACCATAATGTTGAGAAAATCTGATATATAGCTCACTTCAAAATTAATGTGGCAAAGGCAATGGTGAATATAATTGTGTCCAACGGGGATTTGTCATTTTAAACTGCCCAGTCTATTACATTGTTGCAGTATATTTGGTCTTAAATACTGAGCATGAAATAAGATTTAATTTTCCACTTGTATGGAAATAGATAAGAGAGCATGACAAAAGTGGTACTGATTCTATGTCTATGTCAGCAGTCAGAAAAGATCAGATTGTAATGTAATCATATCTAATGCCGCTACTGTTATTTTTAAAAAAAGTGAATAACTCAATGTGAATAGAACTTGAAGTATTATACTTTGGAAGTCACAAAAGTATTATAAATCAATCAACCAAATGAAAACTTTTATGTTGAATGACTTTTTAAATGGACCTCACTCAATTTGCTAAAATGAGAATCTGAAATACTTCACTAAGATTTCCAGATGGGTGCAAATTATAATGTGCTGTATGTAGCGTTGCACAAACTATTCTCCATAGACAGGATGTTTTCAGATGCCAATGTCAACCAATGTCTCAATGCAGTACTCACGAGCAATCACACACCCGACCCTGAAGCGCGCGCACAGAAAGCTGCCCCTCAAACAGCATGTGATCTTGAATACAGATCTCTTTTGCAACTTATTAGACTTCAATGGTCAAATACATACACAATTATGTCAAAAAGCCCATCTTGGCGAATATTCACGTAAACGCAGTCAGTTATAACTTGAATGTCAACAGTTCGAAATCGGATGTGTCAATAGGATCAATGTATGTCAATCCGTGCATTACCTGTGTTGCTGCCATTAATGTTAACCAAACAACAAAAGAAAAAAAATCACTCACTGCTCTTGACTGAATAACTTTAGTAGTTTTCATAAGAATCAGTGTGCATTTAATTCATAGTGAAGACTGTGCAGTGCTTTATTTTTACATTTTGATTACTTTAGTCAATTTCTGTATTATTTCTTACTTGAATGCTACAATTAAATAGACCTATACCTGAAAAACTTAAACTGTTTATTTCATTTGTATCTTTGTTTTATTGTATTTGTCCTATTGTTTGTTACTTGCATCTTTGTTCTTCTTATCAGTAACAATAACAAAGATAAAAAAATAAAAATAAAAAAAACTGTATTTTGATATTTATTGTAATCGTGAAATAAAATTACTCATATTATGAAATAAGACTTTGGTCCTTTTTCCTACCCCTAGCTCAAGCCCTCAAATATAAGTCAAATGAGTGACAAGTGAACTTTTTATCATCTGAGTTTGACAGGGTAAGGTCAATAATAAATGTTTAACTCGGCTTTATACTTTTAGCTAACTGACCAATGTTACAAAGATCTAAATATAACCGTATGCTCAGCTATATCACTAGTAGTTTCTCACCATAGGCCTGTGTGGTTGCAATGGCATGTGAAATTTATTTGAAAATTATTTTTTAAAGGGGAGGAAATACTCAATAAAATCTCATTACAATAATCTCATGTATCTAAAAAAATACAAATGATAGAATCAACCAAAAATGGAATGCAAAATGTATATGTGTCACGTTTTCAGTGTGTTTAGTTCTGTTTTGTAATCTTGTTTCCCCTGTCTTTTGTGATTTTGGTTCAGTCCTGTTAGTTTTCTGTCTGATTAGTAATTCCCTTCACCTGTGTTCTGTTAATTATCCCATTAGTCCCTGTTCATTTAAGCCCTGTGTTTTCCCTCAGTGTTGGTTGGTCGTCGTCGATGTATGGTTGTTTTCCTGAGTTCCTGTGTTTTCATGTATCCTGAGTTTGTGAATAAACCAGCTACATTGAAATTCTGTTCCCTCGTCTTCAGTATCCTGCAACAACCCTGACAGAACGACCAACCTTTAAAAGAAAACAAAAAAAACCTCCAGTGTAATCCTCCAGTCGAACATGGAGTTCGATAAGCAGGCCTTTGTGGGAACCCGCAAAGCTATTTTCCGTGGGATCCGTGGAGGTCACAGGGGAGGATATGGGCGATATGGGTCTAGACAACTTTTTCAGCGTCAACATCTCTGCGTCCAGCCCAATCCTCATCTCATCCGCCCTGTCGAGCAAGAGCCAGAGCCAGTCTTCGAGCAAGAGCCAGAGCCTGTCACCTGCCCACCAGAGCCTGAGCCCATCGCCTGCCCACCAGAGCCTGAGCCCATCGCCTGCCCACCAGAGCCTGAGCCCATCGCCTGCCCGCCAGAGCCTGAGCCCATCGCCTGCCCGCCAGAGCCTGAGCCCATCACCTACCCGCCAGAGACTGAGCCCATCGCCTGCCCGCCTGAGCCCATCACCTACCCGCCAGAGACTGAGCCCATCACCTACCCGCCAGAGACTGAGCCCATCACCTACCCGCCAGAGACTGAGCCCATCGCCTGCCCGCCTGAGCCCATCACCTACCCGCCAGAGACTGAGCACGCCGCACTTGAGCCAGCTCATGAAGACACAGTACTAATTGTGGTGTCTACAGCTCTTCTGTGTGTGTGGGCAGCACATTCATCGAGTATGGCCAATGAGTCCAGCCCTGAGCTTCCTTCGCCGCTGGTCCCGTCCAGCCCTGAGCTTCCTTCGCCGCTGGTCCCGTCCAGCCCTGAGCTTCCTTCGCCGCTGGTCCCGTCCAGCCCTGAGCTTCCTTCGCCGCTGGTCCCGTCCAGCCTTGAGCTTCCTTCGCCGCTGGTCCCGCCCAGCTCAGTCTTCTTCGCCGCTGGTCCCGTCCAGTTCAAAGCCTTTTTCGCCACTGATCCTGCCCAGCTCAGGACCTTCGCCGCTGGTCCCGTCCAGCAAAGAGCCCACTGATCCTGCGCCGGATGCGCCGGAGCCCACTGATCCTGCGCCGGATGCACCAGAGCCCACTGATCCTGCGCCGGAGCCCACTGATCCTGCGCCGGATGCACCAGAGCCCACTGATCCTGCGCCAGTCCTGTCCTGCCCAGAGTTTCCTTTGCCGCTGGTCCTGCTTAGCTCAAAGCCCTCTTCGCCGCTGGTCCTGCCCAGCTCAGGGCCTTCATCGCTGATCCCACCCAGCCTCCCTCTCCCACCTCCGCTGTTGCTGTCTTCATGCTGTACTGTTTTGCCTCTACTGAGCCCTTTCGACCCTGCTTCCCATCAACAGCTACCCGCCAGTGTTGCTGTGGAGCCGCCTCTGGGACTCCAGGCCTCAGCATCGCCCTGGTCAGTGGATCCCCTGTCCTCGCCTCAATCCCCTGAACCTCTGACTCCACCTTGGTCCTCCGACCCTGCAGCTTCTCTTCGGCTCATTGTGCCCTCACCTCCGCCGGGTCTTGTCAGCCCTATAGCTCCACCAGGCTCACTCCTCCTTTCTTCCTCGCATTGGTCAGCTGTCACCCTGGTTCCACCTCGGGACTTCGTGCTGCCGGCTGCGCCTATGCCCTGCATCCCTTCTGCTCCACCGGGCTCCATCTTCCCTCCTGCTCCTCAGTTGTCCTCCTTCGCACTGGTTACGCCACGGGCTTCCATAGCCCCTGCTCCGCCTCGGTCCCATGAGCCTGCAGATCCGCCTTGGCCCTCCAGACCTGTGGTGTCGCCTCGGCTTGGGGTCTCTCCGGCTCAGTTGGGGATCCCTGGAACTTCTGCTAGGCATATGCCACCGTGGCCACCTGAAGGGGATTCTCCGCCATGGCCGCCCGAAGGGGATTCTCCGCCTGCGGATCCTGCTCCGCCCTGGACGCCCGAGGGTCCGTCAGCTCCGCCCTGGACGCCCGAGGGTCCGTCAGCTCCGCCCTGGTCGCCCGAGGGTCCGTCAGCTCCGCCCTTGACGTCCGAGGGTCCGACAGCTCCGCCCTGGACGCCCGAGGGTCCGACAGCTCCGCCGTGGCCACGCCCACAGCCCGTTCCACCCCGGTTCCCCGTGCTACCAGCTCCGCCCTGGAGGCTTCCCGGCCCTGTACCACCATGCCCTTGTGAGCCTCCAGGGCGCCCACCCTCCCACCCCTTTGGATGTTATACGGCGCGAGGACGCGCCTTCGGGGAGGGGGAGGTTCTGTCACGGTTTCAGTGTGTTTAGTTCTGTTTTGTAATCTTGTTTCCCCCGTCTTTTGTGATTTTGGTTCAGTCCTGTTAGTTTTCCCGCTCTGTCTGATTAGTAATTCCCTTCACCTGTGTTCTGTTAATTATCCCATTAGTCCCTGTTCATTTAAGCCCTGTGTTTTCCCTCAGTGTTGGTTGGTCGTCGTCGATGTATAGTTGTTTTCCTGAGTTCCTGTGTTTTCATGTATCCTGAGTTTGTGAATAAACCAGCTACATTGAAATTCTGTTCCCTCGTCTTCAGTATCCTGCAACAACCCTGACAATATGAAATATTAATGTCATGGGCTTTTCATGTTCTGCTGCTTTCATCAGTGTTCGCGTGAGTTATATCATTATTCTGCTGTGAGAACCTCAAAGGACGTTGAAAGCCAACATCAATTTGGATTATTTGCCTTTGTCACATGCAACACTTTAAAAATGAAATAAGCCGAGTTCAGAGAGAGATTAACTTTTAGGATCTACATCAGTTCCATCTCTGTCTCTAATCAAAGATAACAGGTGACTGTTAAAAAGGTACTGAACTGTGTCAGAGGGCCTGTCGCCGTCTCTGGTGCGAATCCTTGCTGTCTCAATTTTTTTTAGATATGCTTTCAAGCACTATCATGTGTTTACCATCATAAACCATTCATAAATGCATTTTGATATTGATTCTAATCAGGGCTGTACAGTTCGACATATATGGTACAAAAAAAATCGGTACCATGCACGATCGCACGTGTGAGGTACAGTTTTTGCGTGATTGAAACAGAGCTGCTTGTTTGTGTGAAGTGATAGTTTGTTGTGTGTGTGTTATTACAGTAGTATTTCTATTTTTTCTTTTTTCTTTTATTTAGTAATAAAAATTATAATTATGAGTCATATCGATATATAAAAACAAACTTTTTGGGCCAAATTGTGCAGCCCAACAAACAAGCACAACAATCAAATTCCTATGCAGTTGCCTCTGCCATTTCCTCAGCTTCACGAGTAGAAAAATTTGCTTATTTTCGTCTTCCGGCGAAAATGAAGCGGTATTTTCAAGTGCTCAATCAAAACGGATGGATGTTGTTTGGATTGTGATTTGAATTAGTGATGGTATATAAACAAAATTGACTTGAAGTTAATCCAGAGGTGTTATGTTTCTGCAGTCTGCCATATTTGCACATAAAGAAAATGTTTGTCTTAAAAACATTTCTTGTTTGTCTTAAAAGCATTTCTTGTTAAGGTTTGTATTTTGTTTGCCCTTTATGGAACACTACATGTCCTTTGTCAGTCACATGCCTGTTTAAGTGATGAACTGCACTACTGCACTAGACTTGTTTTCAGAGATTGTAATGTTTTATCCTTGTGGTACAATTGTGTGGTCTATGCTACAAAACCTTCAACCTCTGTAGTACCAGTGCTATGTGCATCTTCTGATGTATCGTCTTGTTCAATGGGTCCTGCTTCTGTCATATCTTGCACAAATTGAAAGTTAAAGGGAAAAAATGCTTGTTTGTATTGTATTAAACATTCACTATAAGGGACTCCCCATCTGTGCAATGACATGACAACCCAAACAAAACAGCTGACAGCATGTCATGGGCCAGTTCTATTCAGTGCAGTTCAAGAAACAGCAGTAGGAACAACCTGCATTTTAATTTAATGGTTAAGCCAGAGACAGTAAAAGGGCTGAGTTGGTTCCCCTAAAAGCTCTTTTGGTTTTCTTTTCCTCCACCAAAACAACCGCTGCATGTGTCGGACAAACATCGCTCCTCTGCTATTCATATGTGTGAGATGGTGTGATCAATATACATTGATTGGAGAATGAGTCTGCTGCAGGGCCTAGTTTGAATGTAAGCCACTGATGTAGAAATGCTGTGTCCATCTATTTATAATCCCGGTCTAATTCACACGTAATCTTTTCATTCCCATATTTTGATAAATTCCTGGTTCTCTTAGATGTTTTTCCACGTAATCATTTAAGGAGTTATACACTTAATCCAGTTCTAGAAGGGTAAAAATAGCTGCCAGCCAAACACTGATGGAGATAAATCACAGTTTCTGCTGGCCGGTTTAATGTTTCATTTGGAGCAGAACTCAACTGAAATAACTGAAGAACGGTATAGGTCACCCGCCAGCTATGAATAAACATGAAGTCTTAATATCAATCATCACTTTACCTAATTCTGATAGTGTTGCATGTTGATTTTTGACCATTTTTATGCATGGCCTATTCATAAAGAAATACCATTAAATACAGGATCAAATAACATACCTGTACAGTGACACATGCTACAACATAACCTTTGCAAGATTGATCAATCCATAAATCTCCCTCTGAATACATATGAAGTCCTAATCAATTATTAAAGTTGCTTATTATTACATCACATCCACCAACTGGGCAATGAATGACACCATATGCAATCTGCATTATACTGTAATCAAACATATTGTCAATTAAACAAACAACAACAGATGGTACACTGTTACCAATTTAGGCTATAAGGGTTTGACTGAAGATTTGAGAATCTTCAGAGCATTTTACCTGGCTATGCAAAATACATCCAAAGATTTGTCTAAAGTCTTCCTTTAAGCATTTTACTACAGCATGAACCCAACAGTTCAACCTATTGTATCCCAAGATCTTTTCATCATCTTCAATCCAACTGCTTTCAAAAGAAGATCGATTTCTTAGGGAATGTTTAAGGACTAATGTTGTCTAAGGGAAAACACTGTCCAGCATTCCTAACCCTTCCTGACAAATCTAAACCATCGATATTGATACGAGCTAAAGCAGATAGAGTCATGTAATGTCACCATTCATCGTCTTAAAGACAACTTACATCTCTGAAGCGGTTCCAGTGCTTGATCTTGCGACTGTACTGGGAAATGGTGGACAGCCACTGTTCATCTTCCATGAAATTCCCCGTTTTCTCTGCTTCTTTCCCGCTCTTAACGTCCACCTGCACGGAAACCCGTACGAGCATCAGCAACGGGACGAGAAGACATCCCAGATCATTCATCCACATCATTTTGTCTGATGTCTCGATTGCTCTGTTTTAAAGGACGAGAGACGGATGCTGAGACTACAGTGAAGTGTGACCTGATTACAGGATGCGTCTTCCCTCTATAGAGAGAGAGCGAGAGAGAGAGGGGGGAGAGGGGGGGGGGGGGGGGGGGGGGGGGGGGGGGGGGATAGGGAGGGAGCGAGATGAAGACGCGAAGTGCTATCAAGCTTGTCAGTAAATGCACGTTCGGAATTTCATTAAATTCAGTTATCTTCAGTTATCTTAAATACTCATTCGGGATCAGTTAGCCCATACTGAGAACTGAAAATAACCATATGACAAAATATGCCACACTTTTCCCTGCCAATCGTTTTTCAAATAAAAATACTTCAATTTAAAAATTAACGCAATATTACTATACGTTTTTAAAGCAAATGTAGCCTAGTATTTCGGCATCTTTTTTTTATATAAAAATAAAAAAAATACATTAAATCACTACATTTGTGTTAAGAATGTAACTAGAACTAATGGTGGACAAATAGTGTCTAAGGAATAATGGTACCCTTGTAATTTACATGATCCCTAAAACCAAATATCCTCAGACCACAATTCAAGACTTTTATTTTATCACATTACTAAAAAAAATTATAAAAACAGGCTAGATAATATCATAGTCTTCTTTAGTCTATTCCATATGGGATCTAATAAAAATGATGCAAATCTCAAACAATTTATTTAGAAACTTCGACTTTCCAACTTGTAACTTCCCTGGAAAGACTTGAACGCACAAATACAATGGACTCTTTCCTATCTCATGAGGCCATTTGAGAGGATTTATGAATGAAAGTGAAGACAACTGATGCTGGTATTGGTCACATATGGCAACATGGCAAATGTAGAACGTTTGAATTTCATTCATACTACACACTTTCATACTATATAAAGAACATACTTTTTTAGCGGTCACAAAGTAATTACTTATTCAAAATAAATACCTATACTTAAGAAACTATAGCCTATGCGATTTCGGACGCAGCCCAAGTCTTTATGACTGAGTTATTGAATCATTTACTCAACCGATTTGTTTCAAAAGCTGATACATTTATGAACAAAACAAGTGACTGGCTGAATTTGGACTAGCACACTATCATACTGTTTATATGATATATATTATGTTTCAGAAATAGTAGTAGCCTATGCTAGTATGCTAATTTAAATTCAGCCACTCTCTTTATGAGTGAATAATTTAATCATTCATGCAACCAATTTAAAAACAAATGAATTTGTTCAAATTAATAAATGAATCTTTATAAAAACCTAAATTGCCTCTTCCCCAGTAACAAGTGATATCTAGCCAACACTATAATGTTTTTTTTTACCATAAAATGCTGCAAATGAAACATTAATGAAAACTTTTCAATTATATTTTGATTTATATAGGCCTATTTATTTAGAACCGATTATTTAGATACTTCCTAATTTTTGTTTATTGCATTTTGTTTTAAATAGACAAAAAAATATAGCTTGTTTTGGCTTCACCTGAAATATAAAATGGTTCACTACACCTTCATTTGCAGCAGGGATTCAGTTTTATCAGGGAAAATCATATTAATGCTTTGCTAATGGCAGAATATTAAGTATGTAATCTGTTTCCCAAATGCAAGCAACCACATTAACAAGGACCATGGATAGAAACCATTTATGAGTGTGTGTTATTTAATGCGTTTGATATAGTGCATCATTATAGACCAAATATAATGTAAGAAACATGCACCCTGATATTGACACCAAAACGATGTGTCATAAAAAGCACTGACTGACAGGACAATTGACAGAGCACATGACATTGTTTATCTGTGTGAATATGTCAGCATATAGTGTAACTCAACCCTGAAAGCCCCACAGGGGGTTTCAAGTGGTCATTTTTGACCATGTCTATGGTTGTCATTATAGCTGTAGTTTCAATTCATACATGTGACACCTGATTTATATGAAAGAACAAATGCTGCAGGCAAGCAATGCAAAACTCATACTTGACATACAACATGCAGACAGGGGTATATATATATATATACAAATTGTAATACAATATGTAAATCAAAGTAAACAATCTTTCATGAAAAAATGCTCTTTAATTTCTTAAAAAAAACAGTGCATATATATACATGTTCTCTGTTCTCACATTCCTAGGGAATCAAACCGTCTTGGTGTTGCCAGCACCATTGAGCCAGATAGGAAAAGACTTAAGAGACACATTGACTCTACTCCTCCTCTCTCATGCTCTAAGAAAGAAACATCAATGTTTAGAGGTGATGTTGTACGGCACGGATCAGGATGGGGTGCAGTTTTTCCCCTGCTCTCAGCATATCCCATGAGGCTCTGCAGCACAGTGTCACTTCTGCAACTGATGCTGCAGTGAAGGCAAATCGCTTCATTTCAATCTTTCATCTGCAATGAGTCTGAAAAGTCCCAGATTTCTCATACTCTTCTGTTTGCCTTTAGTGATTTTTAATGATACTGATATGTTTTTTCACTTTTGGTGTCATTTTGGCTTTGCTGATATATACACACACACTATCCTGCTAATCAAATAAACTTAAAGTGCCTAGAAACATGCATCCTGATATTGACATCAACACGACATAAGACATAGAAAGCACTGACTGGCAGGACAATTGTCATGAAATATTGATATGAATATTGTTTTTTTAATGAAGTTATTGATAGCAAAGCCTATTACAATAAAGAAAAAAAGACAAACACTACAACAATGTTACAATAATGTTATCTGAGGTGATTTTCACAAGAGAAAAACTAAAGTAGCCTATGGTTCAGTTGCCCAGAAGCTTCCCATTAAAGGTATTGTAGGTAGGAATTGTATAAAAAAAAAAAACTTTTTTCCAAATTTGTTTAAACTTTCTGTATATATCAATGCATAATTAAAATGTAAATATGTATACCTCTGACGACTGTTTTAAAGACAGCTCATTATTTCCATTCACTCTACCCCCTCCCTTCTGGGCTCCTTCCAAAGCCACGCCTCCAAAACACATGAACGCGCGACTCCGACCGCTGAGCTGAAGACGCATTATTTACCTGAGACGAGCGGAGAGGAAGGAGCGCAGTGCATGTAGTGACATCATGTCAGAATCACATGTAATAAAAAAATCTAACTTTATCATTATGAAGATAAACAATCAAGTAGCATATTGATATTGGTAAAGTTTAAAATATATATTTATTGATTCGCTAACGAGCTAGTTATCTATAAGGCAAAGCTAAAAACAGGTTGCATGATACACGTTTTTCCATTGCCATCATTTACACTGTGATGAAGATGAATTTCGTGTAACATTGATAACATATATGGTGTTCTGCATGTAAGAGTTTCCATGATGAAAGCATTGTTGACTCTGATGAGGACTACACTCCAGAGACAAGTAGCGCTACCACATCGTCAGCTCGAGGACAGATCCGGGGTCGAGGGATTTTTTGTTTAAAAACAAAACAAAGGCGAAAAAACGTGCAGGTAAACATCCAGGTGAACATGGTAAAAGAGTTAGACAGAGGGTAAATATAATTCTAAGAAAAGTTCCTGGATGCGGATCGGCCTACTATCTGTTAAACATGTATTTAGTTATCTAAAGCAAAATTATGCACAATTCAACACTATAGCTATCATCTTTTCTAGTAATGTTACTGTCTTCCTTTTTTTGCCTGGTTTGCCTTCGCGAACTGCATATGTGAATTTTGATTGGTCTTTTTCTGCCATTGTTTTGCTATTCCTAGGTTCCGTGCCTCTTAAATTCCTCAAATCAAACGGATGCGCGCGCAAGTGGGCAGGTCCTGTGTGGCAAAATGGTGGTTGCCATGGTTGCGAGAGAGTGACAGTCGCCTAAGCCAATCCTTTGTTTCGTCCCGAATGGAAATAATAAGCTGTGTTTAGAGCAGATTAAACGGTCTAGAGTCACTCAGTTTTTATAATCTTTTTATCAGAGTACTTACATTTTAATTATGCATTGATATATACTGAAAGTTTAAACAAATTTGGAAAAAAGTTTTTATAAAATTCCTACCTACAATACCTTTAAGCTATGAAAATGTATTTCTGAATGTTCTCTGAACATTCAAGACTGAACGAGTTCCATTTTAAAAAACATTTTTTTTCTTGGTAAAAAGGGAACATTCCATTTTTCAAACATTATGGGACTGTTACTTTGGAATGTTCCCTAAGCATTCTGAAACTAGTAACATTTAAAAAACTTTAGACAAATATCCAACTAAAACATTTCAAAGAAAAAAAAAACACGTTTGTGATAGGCTATAGATTAATTTTGTGCAAACGTTTGGGGAACATTATTAAATACCAGTTAACTTTGAACGAATGTTCTATTAATGTTACTGGAGAACTTTTGTTCCTATAACTTTGAGAGAACCTTGCCAGAATGTTATGTGAACTTGTTAGCTGGGTAAGCTATACAGCGCTTTCATGGATGACATGTGAATATTATAAAATAATCGTTGGATGGCACTTTTGACCTATCAGAATTGAGTATGTAAGGCCTGCTAATTCGATCCAATGGCGGTACTCGATTAGAGGTGAAGGTTTCACGCGTGTTCCGTCTCTTCCCATGGCAAAGGGATTTTTAATTAAATGCAATACATTTTATCTTATGTATTAACTCGTTTCATCTGACTCCATAAAATGAAAAAGGTTTAACAATGATATCTGTGCATCATCAAATACACGTTAATGTTTGACTATTCCTTTTAACTCTAATGAAAATAAAGTCAAAGTCTGTTAGAATAATCAAATATAACAATTTATTATGTCAGGTAAATGTATCATTACAATTCCATAATCAAATTAAAGATAATCAATGCAAACCATCAAATGCTTCTAGAACAAAGAACTTTACCCAACATATTGAATGCGGAGTCTTGAAGAGACAGCATCATGGGCTGATCTGATACAGAAAATGCAGCCCTGAGCTCTTGTTGCATTTTCCTTTAAATAGCCAGACCTTATTTGATATGTAAAACATGAGTTTAGTGGAAATTTACTAAGTTCCCCCACCATAGTTACTGGGGGTAGAAGTTGACCATCTGCTAAGAACAGTGGAAATTAGCATTCATGAATTTACACCTTTGGGAGTGCCTAGAGACCACATTCCTTTGTGTGCCAGTTATTCCTAAACTCTTAAAAACCTTATTACCTTTTGTTTTACTTCTTTTGGAATGAGACATTATTACCCAGCGCAGTCTCATCCCAAGACGTCAACCAACTGACGCTTTTGACCATACGTCAACATCCGACGTTTTAGGGTACCCTTTTACGTCAGTTAGATGACGCTATCTAATCCTAACCCTACCCCAGACCTAAACCTACCCGCGTCATCTAACTGACGTTAAAGGTAAAGCGTCAGTTGGATGACGCCCCAGGATCGTCATCTTACTGACGTTAAAGGGTACCCTAAAACGTCGGATGTTGACGTATGGTCAAAAGCGTCAGTTAGTTGACGTCTTGGGATGAGACTGTGTTATATTACCAGCCACCCTGAGACCTTCAAAATGACACTAAACAATAATCATTCACATTAAACCCAAATAAATTCTTGTGTGAGTGTGGGTGATCTCTGCAAGAGTGGGGGATGTGGGGAAGGAGTGTATGAGAGATGTTCAAATGTTAATGTGCAAGCAAGGTCCTTTGTCTTATAGACCTGTGGTGAGGTTGATTCCATCAACCAGTTCTTCCAGTCTTACAAGTATTTCAAAAGCTGTGTTATAATAAGATCTGATAATCCATTCTTTCTGGATTAGTTTTTTTTTTTTTTTGCTCTGCCTTTAAAGCTTTAATCCTCACTTCTGCATTGCAAGGTGTTATTTTTTTCATGCTTCCTCGCCAGTATAAATCTGCACTCAAAATGTCAGCAGCATTCTCTTTCTCAGAAGCACACAACATAATCTTTAAAGTGGCTCAATTATTCTTCGCTGAAGGCATTAAACAATGCCTTAGCCCATTATTGCCTTCCTCCGCATGCAGCAATACTGGCAGACATGATCTTTGCACAGTTTTGCTGACAGAAGGATTTTAGAGTTGTTTTAGGGTTAGGTTCCCCAAAAAGGGGGCCAAATTGTAAATGGCATGACATTTTAATAAATTACTCATCTGTGCAATAATGTCACTGAAGGAAAGCGACCTCCTCATGGTCCACAAGATAAGTGGCTCGGATCTTAATGTTAAGCTTAAGTGTAACTTTACACCTAAACTTGCTGTGCAGCGTATTGGAACTGCATGAAAGAACACTACATCTCAGCAAGAAATATCCAGCATCAGAGTTTCTCCTGGCCCCTCTGGGAGCTGGGATCCTTTTCGTCCTCTCATGCAATAAATCAAATCTTAAATGGAACAGTGTTTTGGATGAAGACACACACAGAAGACACACACAGAGACACACATTATTTAGATGCAGTGTGCATACTGGGTTAGACTTGAAATTAATAATCAAACACATTCCTCTCCCTCAAAAAAAAAAAAAAAAAAAGAAAAAGAAAAGAAAAGAAAAGAAAACCTCTAGTATTTTGCAGTCAGGCGCCATTATCATGCCACATGCATTCACAATCAGTTCATAGTTCTTCTGGACATAATAATGGTTTCCAAGACTTTAAACATCAGTGACCACAGACAAAACAGGAGTTTTATTTACTAAAAGCATGGTGTTTCTATGGTTACTGACTACTCAAAGCAGTCCAGGGATTTTTCTGTTGCTCCTTCCTTCACTGTGCTGCCCATAAAATCAGCTCAATTCATGATTTCATGAAACTCTGACCACCAACACTGAGCCCACCTGCATCAGACCGGACACTCGGGCCTTTTAGTCAGCCTGGATGTCCTTGCTTAATGAAGCAAGGAAAGTATGAATGAAATTACAAGTCAAGTATAAATACATATATATAGATTGGGATCTGCAGTCGACACGTCAGTGTTGGAATTGCCATTTAAAATCTGAGTGGCTATTACTGTATGATCAACAACACACACAGAATAGGTATGATCCATATCAATGCTTAGAGAAGATTAACCTACATAGAACGACCCAATCAAGACTTAAAAAGGCATTTATGCTTCTTTTTTTTAGGTCTTGATAGGATAGTTCATGATTTTAATATGCATTTGTGTTTTGTACTGTGTGCAATTGTATTATGCCCATAACAGAGATGTTGATGCGGAAATAGCGTGTATTTCTTTATTGATTTCTAGCGGCAAAGCTCATTACTGCCTCCCGGTGTGCAATTCCAAAACTGACATGTCGACTGCTGATCTCAATCTATAGTCAGTACGATTTCTTTTTTAAATGAGCACTTTCGGTGTAGTTTCATTCAGCAAGGGCTCATTAAAAGTGACAGTAAAGACTTAAATTGCTACAAAAATCGATTTAAAATAAATGCTGTAATTTTGAACTTTCTATTTAATCTTAACAAAAATGTATCACGGTTTCCATGAAAATAACATTGATAATAAGAAGACATGTTTCTTGAGCAACAAATCAGCATATTATAAGGGTTTATGAAGAAACATGTGATGCTGAAGACTGGAGTAATGATGCAAAAAAAAAAAAATCAGCTTTCTACGTTTTAAAATATATTAGAATAGAAAACAGATATTTGAAACCGTAATAATATTTCACAACATTACTGATTTTAATGTATTTTTGATTGGTTAAATGCATCTTTGGGGAGCACGAGAGAATTTCTGAATTAAAAGAAATGTATGTCCAAACAGACTTGGCTACAAAGATGACTTATTATTGGAGTATGGAAATTAAGCATGATTATATTTTAACACTAAATTTGTTAAAAAGAAAATGTATTCTTATTGTTTATTTCCTTTTGGGTAACTATGTTACATTACATACATACAAAATCATAAAATGTTGCACTGAACCGAAAGAACATAATATATATACGTATATAAAAAAGAAAATCTCCAGAAAATTAGAATTTCAGTGGCTAATTAGTCTAAGCACCATCTTCAAGCAGTGATGTTTTTCCTTCCTATATTACATAATATGCAGGAACAGTATACAGCAAGACTGGAGCTGGCAAGGCACTTGATTATGCTTTAGAACCTTCAATCTACACTTTGCAAAACATACTGTTAAATGAATGTTAATCCATTTTCTAAAAAAAATAAATTAAAATGGAAGAAATAGTATGACACCATTTAATAAATAATTAATTTTCCATTTGCATAAATCTCAAACATTCTTTTTAAAAATCCAACAGGCAAAACAATTCATTAAATGCTGAATGACACCGACGTAATCGTTTGATTTTCTGTGGTCCGATCAACAGATTTAAACACTACTAGAAATTTCAGAGTTGGCTCAGAAAGCCCAAATATGGGTGTTGAAAAAATGCTTTAAGAAAAAACGAGGTGTAAATAAAAAAGGAAAAGCAGTAAGCTAGCAGCATTGATTACCATTTAACAGCAGTTTACTTTCCTCTCTACCAGCAAATCATCTAATTTTTCATTCTTAATTCATTACATTTTTTAATCCATATTTAAAACTACTTCACAGATGTTAAGATCTTCCACGACTTGTAATTTTCCGAAAATTTTGAAGGAGAGATGAGAGCGAACTCCTGTGGCACCAGGATGGGCTATCTTTGCTTCTCTTAAACTGGTGCAATGCAATGTCCCGTTTTAGCAAAGAGAACAGAAAATTTCTGTACACGAACATCTTCAAATGACGTCACAACAGGACACTACCTGAAACAAACACAAACAGTCAAAGAAAGTCCACAGGTAAGAACGCACTAGATAAAAATGCTAAAATTCAGAAAAGGAAAGTAAACCGTAGACTCACTTTCTGCTACTCAGTGTCCATGTATCAGAACCTGTATATCTGAAAGTTTCGAGCAACTGGGTGTTGCCATTTTCTGCGCTCTTTGGTACAAGTCTGTGTCCCCAAAGTAACGTGCCCGATACAACAAGCCTTCCTCTGCAAATAAGAGCACAGATGTCTAGGTTTTCAGAATATTATGCAAAATTACACTTGAATTACTTTTTGTTTTTTTAACATCACACATTAAGCAGCTTCATATGCATCATTAAGCAGCTTCATATGCATCACATACTTTGTTGTTTCTCCTTCCAGCAGTTGTTTCTCAGGTTTGATATATAGTCATCCTCCACACTTTGTTCAACATTCTTGAGATTCATTCCTGTATATTCTTCTGAGAAGTGGTCACCAACATAGTAAGGCACCTTCAGAGTAGGAGTGTGTCGCCTGTTTGTGTGGCCCATGGATCTAAAGCAGGTGAAATGTACAATAACGTCAGAGATATTCATCACCCACAAGACAACCATCATTCTTCAAAATAAACATGTTTTTGCTTTCACTTTAAACATTTCTCTGTAAAATTGAGGTTTAAAAATGAAAACAAACAATATATAACATAGTTTGACAACTAGCTCAAAATGCACAATGAGATAGAGAAAGAGTTTCATATAACTTTTAAAGTGGCTCTATTATGCTATTTTAAAGGTCCCTAATTTTGTTTTTAGAGGTCTCCTAATAATAGGTTTATATGCATCAAAGGTCAAAAAACACATCAATTGCCTCCTAAATATACATTGCACATCACCTCATTTCTCAAAGCTTATGAAAATGGTTTGTTCGAAGATTCAGTCTCTAACTCAGCTACAACTACAGTGTTTAAGGGCAAGAATCCGGTTTGAATCCCGCTGGAGCGGGTCGAGTAGGACTGGTTACAATTGGTCCCGTGACCTGGATGGGAGTGATTTTTAAGGGAATGAGTGGCAAGCTAGTAAGAGCTGTGCGAGTAAACCTCAGTCCCCTGGCTTCAAGAGGCATGCTAGCGACTGACGCCAGAGACCTGTAACGCCTTGATAACGCGCATACCTCCCATGCCAGAGACGCCAGTTCGAATCCCACTTGAAGCGGGTCGGGTAGGTTACATTTGTAACATGAAGTGAGACTAGAATTGCTGAGGAATCGTTTCAGCAGTTCATAATCGATTCTTTCTTTTAGGAGACAATAACTTTATTGGTTGTGCACTTTGATCTTTAAAACTCTGCAGACCTTTTACATTCACAAACAGCAATATTACACACTACATGAAATTAGTTAAAAAAAGCATCTTAAGCAAGTATTGTCACACACCAGTTTAAAATAATAGTGTATAATAATAATAATATACCAAGCACACTAGATCATAATTTTAAGATCATGCACATTTCGGTCAATGTTTGGTCTTACGGTCTGTTGCTGAGGCTGTATGGAGGACTGGAAACCATCATCTGGCTGAGAGCTGAGACTATGATCAGAATGAGTATGGGCATCAGCTGTACAAACAAGGCAAAGCCACCCTGGAAAATGAAAATGATTTATTAAAATAAAAGTTACATCATGACAGAGTAAAATAGCTGCCGTTATATACCATCAATCTGAATAATTATTTTAAATGCATAACAACAGCTCAGTTAATGCAAAGTAACATTCTGTAAACAATTGCATTTTTTTTTTCTTTTAGCCATAGATGGCACAATATTTCACAATGCTCTTCTTAATTTTGTCATTTCATCTCTAAATATTTGTGCTATTTGGTCACTCACAACAGTTTATAAAGTTAACTGATCTCATTTTATGTATCTGGAAAATTGTGATCTATGAATGACATTATATTATGTTGAATATCAAAGATTTTTGTGTCCATTAATGAACGTAGGATTTGTGGACATTCATATTTTCAGATTTGTGGAGTAAAAAAAATAAAAAAGTTATTATTTTGAACTTGAAAAGGTAAAATCCTAGAATTGGGACAAAAGAGCCCAAGTGGCATGTTTTTGCTACTGTTATTTTTTTTTTTAAATGATTTAATACTTAATATAATTCATGGGGTAATTATTCAATAATTAAATTAGTTAGGCCTGTGGTTCCCAAACTGTTTAGAGTGGCATACCCCATGGGGCATTAAACATTCTTCTGCACACCCCCCTGCAGTCACATTTTCCATTAAGGGACAATATCTGCCCCCTTAAATAAATTTTCAGGTGCATTTTTTACCTTCATTAAGGCAAAGTTTTTCTAACCCTATTAAACTTATGTCATTTTTTAAAATTCCATTAATATAATTAAGCATTAAATTAAACTAAATTGATAATTTGAATCAAATGAAATCATCATCAACATAAGCCATCTTTGCACTGCAGTGGTGCAGATTGGCCTAATGTTTGAAATGAAAACGTTCAATAGAGAAATATGAAGTGGTGGTAAAAAAGTGATACTTTAAATATTCAACATGACATCATGACTTTTGCGTAAACAGACACGCCACTTTCAAGTCAAGTGGCGTGTTATCTATACGCATTTTGAGATATCCGCGTGTATGCGTGTATGTCTACGCCATTAATGTCCAAGTGATTCCGCGTATATGTACACACCATTAAATTTCCGAGCGAAACGAAGCAAAATGTAGATCTACATCTGGGGAGCGATATTTTTTTTTCCCTAGGATGGCAGGGGAAGACTCATAAATGCTATTAACCCCAGTGACGGGTAGGTTTAGGGACGGGGTGGAGGTAGGTCATATATTTATATATACAGTAATAACGTTAAGTCAACTGCATTCATAAACATTGTGCGTGTTGATAGCACGCCAAAAATGGAAATACGAATTGGCGTGTCATACACACGCAATTTTATGAGATCAGTCTGAAATATTATAGCCTACTAAAACCAACAGTAAGTGGCGGTAAGTCACTGTTTTAATGAGTGAGTCACCTCATCATTCATTCATTAACAAAGCAACTGGCTGTATTTATGAATAATGACTCTTCCAATTCACTCAAAGCCGCATATTCGTTCAGTAATGAAACCGCTGTGTTGGAGACGCACAACAGTTCTGATGTGGCTTTCGTTGGAATTATTATTTCGTTGCAAAATAGAGCTAACAATACTGTGTTTAAAATGAACATCACTTAATATTACCTTTTTGTTTGTTGAACGGTTGGCATTGTTTGCTTGTATAATAGCTATAACCCATTATCAACATTTAAAACAAGAACTCACACAGGGTCTTCTATCGATCTCTATGCACAGTCGGTGTCTATATTTGTTCTTCATGCTATAAGTGCTAAAACACCACTTTTACAAATGTACATTGTCGAGAACAGCAGTAATGTAGCTTGATTTGCTAAGGCAGCATACTCTGCTCATATGCACACTGCTTGTGTGGATGCAGTAAGTTTTGAACGCAAAAGATGAGGTAATTTGATTGGATGTCATTTATTTGACCTTTTACGCCACTAGCATTTTCCTGTTTTTACACCAGAGGTGGCATTCTGCCTGTTAGAAATGCATGCTTGGTTTTGACGTAATTTTAAGGTGGAGTAGAACTATTGAAAAATTTTGTTTGTGTACCATCTCTGTCACCTCACGTGATGCTATTATACCATATCTTCATTTAAAATATGGGCAAATAAAGAAGTGTCATAGGTCTGTATAGGTAAGTATATACGATAAGCAAGGCAAGTATATAAGCAAGTCATGGAATAAATGTACCTTTCAAATGAATAGTACAAATTATTGCTAAAACACAATTTTAAATAGAACAGTTGATTTAGTATTTCATATTAATGACACATTAAAAAATATATGAATGTTTTATGAGGAATGATATCAAAAGTCATGTATACATTTGCCAAAAGTTTTCCCAAAAGGGGGGTAATTTTACAAATGTTTCTATTTATTTCCATATTTCCACATTGTCTGATGCATCAACATTCTGTAAATGGAAAACTTGTATCTAAATATGTTACAATAACTAAGTAAATGCACACTGTACTTAAGTGGGGCATCTTTCCCTACTAGTAAAAAATCTGCACAAAAAACTCTTATTAACTTGGAATACTCTTACTTCTCTCTGTTGTTCTCGTCGTTCGGGTCGCTGCTGATGGCCAAACCTCATCCTGCCATTGCTGTACACATGCACATTACCTAGAAACAGAAACAGAAATGGCACAATGACACATTTGTGGATTTTAAATGTATTCCACCACAACCACTAACATGTTGCATTTCTAATACCACATTTCAAAAGTCACATGACTCACTGGTTGGAAATCCACCTCCAAAGAACATATTGAAAAGGTCCTCCGGAGAAATATCTGCCTCGAAATTTCTATGATTTGTCCTATGCCTGTGAGTTGGGTGGGCTTTTTCTTCACCGTAGACATCATACTGCCTTCTTTTTTCAGGGTTACTGAGAACTGCATAAGCATTACCTATAGCTGTTGAAGACCAGGAAACAGAACAAATGAGAAGACCACATGCAAACTTTCTCCATACTGAGAAGAAGCGCTCAATGCATGAGTTTTAATGTATTATACCTTTAAATGCCTCAGTGGCACCGGGTGCATGGTTTTTATCTGGATGAAACTTTAGAGCCAACTTTCGGTAGGCTTTTTTCAGATCCTCCTCAGAGGCTTCTTTACTGACTCCAAGAGTCTCATAATAGTCCTTACACCTCTTAATTCTGCACCAACGGAAAGACAGATCACAGTATAATAGGAAGAACGTAGTTAGGTGATGAAACCACTATGCACACATATATTTAAGCAAGTAGTCTGAAACAAATAACAGACCTTTTGACAGCATCCAGCTGCTCTGATGTGTATGGTTTGGCAGATTCTGTGGCACCATGTCCAGAAGAGTGATCTTCAGCGCTGTGGCTTCTGTTTCGTAAACCATCATGTTCTCCGAAGTTTTGTTCACTTGTAGAAGGTCCTCCATTCTCAGCAATAGACTCTAGTAAAGCTGAGACAAGAGCACTTACATTTTAACAAGCAGCACTGGTGTCTGTCTGTCTATCTATCTATCGATCTATCTATCTATCTATCTATCTATCAGTGAAAATATTCATATTAAATTTCAATTTACCTTATATTATGTTAGATTACATTACCTACATATGTAAATAGTAGCCTATATTGACATTCAACAGAAGTGATATATAACCAAGAGGACAAAATATGTGGTTCGTGTTTTTTTAACATACAGTTTGATCATTTAAAAGTAGAAAATGCGTGTATACCGCAGTTATAAGAGATCGAGATCTCCGGGCCTTAATTACCGTCTAACTACAGGCTTCAGGTTTTCCGGTGGCCCTTTAACAGACCTCCTACGATCTCCACTATACACTTATTTACATTACACGCACATCTCGCCTTGTCCGTGGGAAACAGTCTCTGTGCCTTCTCGAGGAACCGTCTGGATTTGTCGAGCTCATTATCTCGCAGCGCTGCGATCGCTATTTCGATGCAGCGTTCCGCTTCGTCCTTGTTTGATTCCATTGCGACGGCGGAACTGATGACTGATCTCTTTCCTGAACCAAAAGACGCAGTTTGATGACGTTTGAAACAAAGTCAAGAGTTTTTCACTAGTGGATGGAACGTCCACTCTGTAAGCTAAGGTTTCCCATTATTGTAAAATTACTTAAACTTATAAATAATGACGATGATGATGATAATAATAATAATAAATATAATAATAATAATAATAAGAATAAATTACTTGTGATAAGATAAAAACGTTACAATATAAACTGCTATAAAAGACTCACTTCTTAAATCTGTTCTTAGCCTATTTAACTAAAAATGATAAATAATACTAAATTAGGCCTATGTGTGATAACATAACAACTTTTACAATATAAACTTCGTTCTTGTGTGTGTGTGTGTGTGTGTGTGTGTGTGTTTGTGTATAAAAAACGTACAACAAAAACATCTGCTATAAAAGGCTCACTTCTCTTAAATCTTTTCTTTATTTAACTAATAACAATAATACATTTGGCAGATTCCTGAAGAAATATCAGAAAGGTTTGGTGATATTATTGGTAATGTTTACCGGTAAGCTACTTCCCTCTACTTATCAGTGTTTTGCATTATATTTGATTTATTTGTTCATTTATTAATTTATTGTTTTTTTATTTAATATATTTAAAAATCACATTCATTTATAAATCTTTTACTTCATTAATTATTTTGTTTATTCTGCTTATCTGAATGTGTTTGTTCTCCTAAGAAAGTTTGTACAATGTCATTTTTGTTTCTTTAATAATAATAATAATAATAATAATAATAATGAATATGATTAATATGATAATAATAATAATCCACTCTTGCATGTATAAATGAAACTATGTGGTAGCTACTTTGCTTTTCTACAGATTGACAGAACTGTAGGCCTACATTTGTATTTACAAAGCAAACAATGATACATTTTACAATGCAAAATAAAGTAGTTCTTGATCCTTTTATTCTTTAATTTCTTTTTGTTTTTTGTTTTATTGTTTTTATTTATTTATTCACCTTTTACGGTGTCGGTTTTCACGATGGGAACCTGTAATTATAGCTACATATTATAGTAGACTTTTAAGATAATGAAAATAAAATAAAATAAATAGGTAAAAGTAGTACTGCTCAACCTAAGGCTGAACAATTGCTGTTATATTCAGAGATTTGATAATGTATCTTGCTTGTTTGTGTTGTTGAATAATAAAATAATAATAATAATATAAAAAAAGTTAAAAGTAGTAGGCCTACTTCCGGTAACCGACTGTTGCGGTCTGAAAGCAGAGTGGGCGCACTAGTAAAGAAAGTAGCGTCATTAGAGCGCCGTATCAAAATGTTGTCAAGTTGGCACATGGAAAAAAGGTAGAAGGAACAATATTTGTTTTAGCGGACTGTTTACACGTTTAAAAAGCGAGGCGGAATATATCTAGACTGGCACTCTTTGAGCGTGTGACCCCACGGGCTCGCTGACACTGACTAGGCTAGAAGTCTGCACCAATGTCGCGTGCATATGAAACAATGCGCTTACATTTAACCTGGCCATTGTTGAAAAAGATCGTCACTGTACCAAAAATATGTATCGGTTATTTAATAACCAGCCGCTGTGGTGTCAATACTTTCTGTAAGCCTGTAAAGAGAAGAAATGAAAGGAAAACCAAACTACCAGCTGATTGGCACACTCTTTCTTGGGAAGAAAGACTGGCTGACACTGTGACTCCTTTGTGGAGAATGAATTACGAGAAGCAGCTCCAGTGGAAACAAGAGCAGCAGCACAAAATCTTGCTTGAGATGACAAAGCAACTAGCTCAGGATTCAATGCTCCCTTTTTCAAACGAATTAAGATTCCCTCTCCTATCCATAGTACCCTCACCAGTGAGAGATGGATACCGCAATAAATCAACCTTCTCTGTCAACAAAGGGGAAGATGGGAATCCAAAAACTGTTGGATTTTATATAGGCAATGGAAGAACAGGTAACATAGTATGTGTCCATGGTGACCATCTCCTGAACATGCCTTCAAAACACAGCATGGTTGCAAGGTACTATGAAGATTTTATACGACGTTCACCACTCCGACCATGCATTTTGTTTCATGATGGTGGCCACTGGAGAGAAATCACGATAAGAACCAATTCTGCCGGTCACACCATGGTCATTGTCTACTTCCATCCTCAAAACCTAAGGCCTGAGGATATTGGCATCCATAAAGCTGCTCTGGTGGAGTACTTCACACAAGGTCCCGGAGCAGTTTGTCAGCTGGATTCTCTTTATTTCCAGGAGAGCACAATGACCCGTTGCAGTAATGAACAATCCCCCTATCAGCTTCTGCACGGACAGCCCCATATCTTTGAGGAGGTGCTCGGCTTCAAGTTTCGCATTTCTGCTGATTCTTTCTTCCAGGTGAATCGGGGAGCAGCGGAAGCTTTGTACAAAACTGTTGCGGAGCTGAATCGGGCTTGTGTTGGGGGCACACTGCTGGATGTATGCTGTGGTACTGGAGCCATTGGCATTTCGTTATCCCCACAGATGGAGAGAGTCATTGGCATAGAGCTCATTGAGCAGGCGGTTGAGGACGCCAAGTGTAATGCAGCACTAAACAGAGTTCATAACTGTCAATTTCTCTCAGGCAAAGCAGAAGTTTTACTGCCAAAAATGATGCCCACTTTGAATTCTGATGGCGGACTGACAGCTGTTGTGAATCCGTCCCGGGCTGGCCTACATTATCGAGTTGTCAGAGCTTTGAGGAACCACCCAACCATAAGAAGGCTTGTCTATATATCATGCAAACCTGATGGGGAGGCAATGAGGAACTTTAGAGAGCTCTGCTCTGGTTTTAAGAGAAAAATCACTGGTGAAGCCTTCAAACCAACTATGGCTGTCCCTGTGGACCTGTTTCCACACACTACTCACTGTGAACTAGTGCTTGTTTTTGAGCGATAGTGATTGTTTAAAAAAAAAGTGGCTGCTTTACCAGTGAATGTCTGTTTATATATGCCATTAAATGTCTATAGGAAAATTTTCATTACTCTTAATTACAATTATGATTGTGGCATCATGAGAGGGCGTGTACTAGAGGGCAGATATATTGCTCTAAGATGGCTTTATAGTCTTGTTAAGAACTACTACTTCTTCTTTTGGGTTTAATGGCGGTTGCTTGTTAAGAACTAACACTCCCAGGTCACCATACGTGGAAGCTGGTAAGCAAGATGGCTGCCTATTAAGGACTACAAAACCCAGGCTGCCAGAGATAGCACAGCAGTTGCAGCTGCAGCTAAAAAGACAGCAGCAGGGTCTAATAGAAGGTGTGAGAAAATGCTGTAGGTGTGTGTGGCTGGGAAAAGACAAGTCTGTGTAAAACAAAGAAGATCAAGTTATTTTGTTGTGAGCTGAAGTGCTTTGAGTTGAAAACCTTCGGTTTAAATATTACACCCACATCTGAAGAGACTGTTGAAGCGGTGTTTACTGGGAAATTGCACAAGCTGAAGATCCTGAACCTCTCATGCTGTCACAATATATATATATATATATATATATATATATATATATATATATATATATATATATATATATAGTGTGTTTATATATATATATATATATATATATATAGTGTGTTTATATATATATATATATGTGTGTGTGTGTGTGTGTGTATATACACACATTATATATGTTATAATGAAATAAAACCATAAACGTTTTTGTTAACTAAAAAGGTTTGTTACTTGAAATAAAATAAACTGTAAAATTAATTAAAATATGACTTCAGCTCAGCATTTCTCCTTTTTGTGTTGTTTAACCTGATGTACTAAAATAACTAAAACTGGAATCAAAATTGTAGACATTAAAAAAAACTAATATGAATAAGAACTAGATCTCAGTGATACTAGCGCACATCTAAAATACTAGCAGGCCCTTGCATTGTCACTAGGGGGTACTATTGCGTCATCCCTCTTGTGTAGTGCTACATGCATGAATATGTAAATGTGAAGACAAGCCTGTGTATTTATGTATACTCAGCGGTGTAGTGCAGGGTATACGCAGGTATACGGCGTATACCCACTTCTTTTTCAGTCGGCATACCCACTTCTAAATCCTCTCTGATGCGCATCATTTAGTTGCTAATCCAATCTCGTGAATAAAAAACACCCAGTCAGGGTCGTATCATTGAGATCCCCGAGGTCCTGACCTCAGTCGTTTTTTTTAGTGTAGCCTATATAATGAAAGTTGTGAAATAATATTAATATTAACTCTAATTTGTTGCTGCAATGATTCGCCCATCGCGACGATAACTGACCTTCTCATCTGATCTGCTTCAACACTCAAACACCCGCTCGTCAATGTCAAAATGTTTGAGACCAATCAAAGCAAGCAGGATTTTTGTTCACAGAAGCGCGAGCCGAGCGCGAATCCCAACGCGACGCTTCACTTCAGTTAACGATCATACAGTGCGAGATAAGATGCAAGTAGCTAAAATATACGGCTGTTTTTCGATAGAAGTTTTAAATGACCGACAGAAATAATCAGTTTGATCAAAGACAGTGGAAATGATAAGCTCAATTTAACAACACAAGCACCCTATTAAATATATAGCCATTATTATTGTATAAATAAATATATTTGTATAACGTTACCTCGATTGTGTTCGACTTTTCACTGTTTGTATCACTCCGCTTGTCTTTGTGTGCGCAACTTGCATCATTAAGCCAGAAAGCGGCGACAAGTGACTGTCTTTATGAGTGAGCAATTGAACCATTAATTAAATGAACAGATTAGTCCAAAAACATTGATTAATTTAGGAAAGAAAAAGTAGCTGAAACTGGAACTGATTCTCATGTTTAATCTGATCAAATACTTCATGATTTTAAAGCTGTTGTCCATTTTTTTGGCCATCAAAACACCATAAAATGCTCATCTAAATTTTGACCCCCCCCCCCCCCCCCCCCCCCCCCCCCCCCCCAGCAATATCATTCATGGGACCTGGGTATTTACAAAACCTGATATGCAAGAATACTAGTAATTCTATATGTTCTATTCTATTCATTATATTCTATCTTCTATAGTCTAGCAATTCAATACTAATGCAAGACTAGTCACATGTCACTATTTATAACACAGATCGTTCGTCCTTTGCTGGGACGCTTAAAAAATAATAATTTTGGGGGCATAAATTAAGAGTATACCCACTTTTCCAGGCACCACTACATCATTTTTGAAGTCTGATGGTAAGTATGATTAGTTGTGACAATTGGACACATTCCTTAAGCATTAACAGAAAGTTCACATTTGAAAAATATCTACAGTGCACCACAGAATAAACATATAGCCTACTAGCACAAATATGTGTATTTTCACATGCCATGCTCTTTCTCTTTTAGTTTGGACATGGAGTATGGCACAATGACGTGTGACTGAGAAGGGGGGATGATTTGGATGAAGCATGCTTACAACAAAATCACTTACTGAACTAGGGGAAATAAAAGTGCACTGATCGAGAAAACAGTAAAGTTGATTTTTGACCAGATTGGCTTTGCGGCTAAGCCGTTTTGTGCAGTAGCCTATGTCACAGTTAATATGAGTGCAGAATACAATCCTATTCAATTATAATACTGTGTTCAGCAGTAGGCTACATTTTGAAATTAGAGATGAGATCTGGTTATGGGAAATTAGCAGCCCCTTTCCCACTGCCTAATTGAAAAACTATAGAGTTGTTGTTGTCATTTTAGCACATAAAGATCAATAGTTCCTCTCTTGACGAAACCTCATTGTTTTAGCACGAGTAGCTCTTCTTTAGAGGGACGACATGTTGGAAAATAGAGCTTGGAAAATGGCTTATGTTTACCAGTAGGGCTGAACTAGCAACAAAATAATCTCTATTTAAATATAAATATTAATGTTTGCATTTAAATCACATTTCCATACAAACCTATTTGTGTTTTAGCGTTGTAAGGCTTTCTGTACCTACTCCAAAAAAGCAGTTCCAATTTTCAACCATTTTCCCCAGCAGAGAACCTTTCCCTGAACAGATCTTAAAAGAACTGAAACTTTTTCCAAAATAAAGAACATTTTGTGCAATGAAAAAGTTCCATGGATGTTAAAGTTCTTCGTGGAACCATCCACATTTAGGCTACCGATAGGCTATTCATATGCAGAAACTATTACATTGAAATAGTGCCAAATTTACAGTAGCCCATGTGATGTGCATAGCAATTCTAACTCAACAGATGCCCATAACATATCATTTGTTATGTCTCTGGTAATAAAAACATTGTTTTGGCAAGAAAAACCCATATTGATTTAGGAAATAGCCTATATTTGTGCTAGAAATGCAAAGACCTGCATTTCTGATTTACTCATGGGCATTAAAAGGCACAAGCTTTGTTGTGACCTGATCTATATCACACAGTGAGATTAAACAGCTGAGGTGTTGGCTATCAAAAAACCAGCGTTCATGGCGTCCACATCATGAACATCAGATAACCGACCAACCAATGAAACTGGTAGGGCTGGATGGCATCCCTACAGCCTCGCCCAATTGCATCATTTTAAACGAAATCAGAGGCTTAGACAAGCAAACATTTATTCACTCGACGGGAGAACCTGCTCGCATCAATCAAATTGCGATATTTTTTTTTACAGTTGCATCGGAAACAAGGTAAGCGCGTAGCAGTTGCGTGAATGCGCGTTTATTTCATCGCGTGCTTTTTTTTGTGACAGAAGTCACACCCATTTTGCGCAGAATTTAATATGTATTCATTGTATGAATGGTTTAAGGGATTTGTCTTTTAATATAATAATAGTAAGTTTATTAAAATGGTAGCTTAGATGGCTCTTCTTTGCCTACGGTCGTGAAAATATAATCGACTCGTTCTCTTTACAGGAGACTCCAACGAGCATGAAAGCAATGGCCGAAACGACGACGACGACAGAGGATGTTTATGATGATGCTTATGAGGAGAAACCGGGCCCGAAATCTCCAGCACAAATCGTCTGGAGAAACGTTTTATTAATGACTCTATTGCACATAGGAGCTCTTTATGGATTGACGCTTCTTCCATCTGTCTCTTTCCTAACACTCATATGGAGTGAGTATGTTGCTCTTATTCTGACTCTGTAATTGAACTGACAGGTTTGTAATAGCAACCTGTTCCTGTGTTTATTACATTTCTATTTTATGGCCTAATGGTAATGTATAGATGACGTAAAATACCTATCTGTAACTTTGTGTTTTCGTGTATCAGGCTTATAACATTCCTATCTTTGTTTGCTAAAAAATCTTACCTTTATCTCTAAATTCTTTAAACTAATGCAATGTTAGTGCTATTGTTACAACCTACAGCCTACCAGGCCAGGGTGATCTGTAACACAAGCAAATATGGATATTTAAAATTGTGTGCCTTAATTTATTGTGATAATCAAATGTAGCCTACTAATATAAGTAGGCTACTTGTAAATATTTACAATGCCATCACCATCCCCACATAACCCTCATTTAAACATATAATACGGATTTAATTCAAAACTGTTAATAAAATCAGGGAAAAAACTAGAAATAAACCATATTAAGACAATATGATGATAATAATAAAGAAGTAAAGTTACTTTCACAATTATGTTCAGTATTTTATCCTATATGTGTACAATAGAAGTGCTTTGGAAATTGATTAGTGTGGATTTTATGTCGAATCAAACATGAAAATCTGTTGATTTGGATGATCTCAGTTTTGTCATTTAACATCCATTATCATGATTACAAATCAAATGATAAATCAGACATGTAATCTTACTTTCTTAGCTCAGAATAGTCCTGTAAATCTTTTATATTTTTATACATCCTCCTCACAATGTCTGATGTCACCTCACAGGAGGCTGGTGGTCATGTGTGATAGTTTTTAACCCCTATAGCTCATGCATAATGGGTTAAACGGAAAAACATTCCCTGGTTCACCCTTCTTTTTGTGCCAAGCAGGTGAATTTATTCTGTTACAGATTTAAGGTGTGATTACTGTTCTTAGATATTATCATTAATGTGTCATATTTTATCCAAAAGTGAAAGTTAGGCCACTATTTCTTAGCTAAATTTGTTATGTAGAACAATGTTAAAAACATTGTAAGTGTGCGTGAGTGGTAGCGAGACAGTCCCGTGAGTAACTTGAAATTCAACCAAAATCTGAACTGGGCTGCACTGTTGTGTAGATTTTTGGCATCACGGCAACGCATAATATTGCACCCTGACGAACAAAGAACAATTGCTGTTGAAATAGGCTCTCCATTGTAAATTGAGCGGTGTCATAACAGTGTGGCCTTCTTCACAGTCTGTGGCCTGTTATCCCACATCCCTTGCAGCCTGGTCTGACAACACACAGCGAGACATTCTGTCCTCTCATAGAACGAATCAAGGGCACACATCGTTACACACTATAGAATCTGTGTGTAGTTCAGGCTAATGTGTTTTTAAACATTCTTTTCTGTTTTCTCTCTTAATGTGACAGCGGGAGTGTGTTTCATGGTAAGTGCTCTTGGAATAACCGCCGGCGCCCATCGCCTTTGGAGCCACAGGTCCTACAAAGCCTCAGTGCCATTACGAATCTTCCTAGCGGTTGCAAACTCTATGGCTTTTCAGGTAAAACATTTTTAAGTGAATGAAACCATATTCCACATTAAATTATGCAATCGTGAATGTAGCTCAGATGGAGGTGGTAGGGCGTAGTGGTTAAAGATCTGGGCTAGTAGGTTCAAACCCCACAAGAGCCGAACGATCACCATTGTGCCCTTTGAGCAAAGCAATTAACCCCAGGACATTCACCTGAGATTGTCCCTGTAAAATGTGGACTGTAAGTCACTTTGGATAAAAGTACTACTTTTTTTTTTTTTTTTTTTTTGCAGCTTTCATTCACTTGTACTCCACTGATGTATACTTATATCCTTTTAGAATGATGTCTATGAGTGGGCCAGAGATCATCGTGCCCACCACAAGTTTTCTGAGACTGATGCGGACCCACACAATGCCCGCAGAGGATTCTTCTTTTCTCACATCGGCTGGTTGCTGGTCCGCAAACACCCAAAAGTTATTGAGAAAGGACGTAAGCTGGAGCTCACTGACCTTAAAGCAGATTGGGTTGTAATGTTTCAGAGAAGGTCAGTAAGAAAATGTGACACTTCCGATTCAGTTTTATAAATCTTATCACCTAAACTAAAGTTCAAAAGTTTGGGGTCAGTACATTTTTTTTTAAGAAATTTGTATTTTTAGTAAGGTAGGACGCATTAAATTGATCAAAATCGACAGTAAAGACCTTTAGAATTAGACCAAGGTTTATATTTTAAATAAATGCTGTTCTATTGAACCTTCTATTCATTAAAGTATTCTTAAAATAAAAAGTACAATGACAAGAAATCAGCATATTAGAATGATTTCTGAAGCATCATGTGACACTGAAGACTGGAGTAATTCAGCTTTACTATCACAGGAATAAATTACATTTTAAAATATAACACAATAGAAACAAATGTAATAACATTTCTCAATTACTATTTTAATGTATTTTTTATCCAATAAATGCAGAGAAACTATGGCTGCGTCCCAATTCGCCTACTTATACTACGCCCTAAAAGTATGTACTCTTTTTGTGAAGAAAAAGTACATACTTTTGAGTGTGTAGCAAAGGAGAAGGCAAGCTTTGGGACACACTACTTCGTCATCTTCAACGGACAGCTCTGTCGCATGCATCCTGTCACCGTAAACTGCCCTGTCAATCATCTCGTCACAGTTAAAATCCTCCATTCAATCTAATATAATTTCTGACCATTTCAGAGAGAAATGTTGTAGCACGTTCATCTGACAGTCGTGGGTCTTTCATGCGGAGACTCTCCTCATGTGTTTGCAATTTGAATGTAATGATGCATTTAAAAGTTAATGGCTATAAACATATCTTTACAAAAGTTCACAATGCTGCTGCAGATGCAATATAATAATGCAGACAACATTGAATAAATACATTTTCGTCAGGTTAGATACTGATAATTAATCACTCAAACCCCTTTATCTAAACCTCTCTACACAATCGCCGGACTCGCGCGTCCTCCATGTCTGCAGTTGTTTAACACTTTTCACTCGTGTTTGTAGTTCTAACCGAATCCTCGTCCAACGAACGATGGGTTGTGGGCAATATCAGCCGTTAGAGTGTGCATCGATCTGCACTTTGGATTCTGACCGGAAATAGGAGACCATCCGGGTCTCTTTGGAATACTCATTTCAACATACTACGATTTGGGATGTACTAATTCTATTTTCGAATACTATTTAGGACGGATAGTATGCGAATTGGGACGCATCATATGTCTTATTACCGACCTCAAACTTTTGAACAGTGGAGTACATACACTACTTTTGTATTGATATAATTATCACTGAAAAAAATTACAAATACATTCTTCATAAAACGTTTTTCTCTTTATAATAATATAATTTAATGATGCTTTATTTAGCTTTTAAAAATCTTCTGTTTTGATTTATATATTTGGATAAACTCAAAACTGGTTCAATTGATGAACACTATGGGCCAGATTTACTAAACAAGGCAAATTAGTGTGAGAGTGCAAATCCAAAAATTCCTCTGTCCACACCTTTTCATCCTAAATTTTTCACTGCGTGTCTTAGTAAATCCTGACAGTAGTTTTTTTAACATCAAAAGATGGTTTGTGCTGGTGCAAGCTGTTAGTAAATCTGGCCCTAAATCTGATACAATAGCGCTGAATAATTTAATCAGTATTTACTGGGTGAAAACCTGTGAATGTACAAGACAGGACAAACTTTGATCAAGGTTTTCTCAGTTCTTATAAGCTAAAAAGTTTTTTTTATTTAAAATATTCACTACACCTCTGTGACCCCGTCATTAGGAGTGCCCATCTTAACCAGGCCACATATTTGGCACTAGCTAGTTTGGAATAATCAATATCCCTTTCCATCACTTTGAATGATGTCCAACAGAAAATGTGCTGAGCTTTTTGATAAGGGTTTAAGAATGTGTCTTGCCAGATCAGATAATGGAACAATTACTGGTTAGTCAGCATTTCAAACTGCGTGTTGTGGTCTAGCTGAGGTTTAACAGCTGTTGTTAAAGGGTTAGTTCACCCAAAAATGAAAATTAAGTCATTAATTACTCACCCCCATGCTGTACCAACCCCGTAAGACCTTCGTTCGTCTTCGGAACACAAATGAAGATATTTTTGATTAAATGTGACAGTTGGATCACTCCTCCATAGGCTCCCTAAGGGAATGAATCCTGACGTCCCAGAAAGTCAATGAAGAAAATGTTTAAATATTCCATGTGACAACAGTGGCTCAACTATAAGTTTATCAAGCGACGAGAATACTTTTTGTGCGAAAAAACAAACAAAAATAACGACTTTATTCGACTATTCCTTTTCTTCCTTGTAGGCCTGAAACGAGACTTCAAGAGATTTCCACGATGCATGCGCGAGAATTGCAATCTCCTTCAACTACTTCAGTTAAGTTCTCGCGCGTGCGCGTCGTGGAAATCTCTTGAAGTCTCGTTTCAGGCCTACAAGGAAGAAAAGGAATAGTCGAATAAAGTCGTTATTTTTGTTTGTTTTTTCGCACAAAAAGTATTCTCGTCGCTTGATAAACTTATAGTTGAGCCACTGTTGTGACATGGAATATTTAAACATTTTCTTCATTGACTTTCTGGGACGTCAGGATTCATTCCCTTAGGGAGCCTATGGAGGAGTGATCCAGCTGTCACATTTAATAAAAAATATCTTCATTTGTGTTCCGAAGACGAACGAAGATCTTACGGGGTTGGTACAGCATGGGGGTGAGTAATTAATGACTTAATTTTCATTTTTGGGTGAACTAACCCTTTAATTCAGAAAACCTGTTACACACAGTAGAAGAATAGCAATTGGAATGTTTGTTTTCAATATCTTACATTTCTCTGTCCCTAGGCATTACAAGTTATCTGTGGTGGTGATGTGCTTTCTCTTCCCCACGCTTGTACCGTGGTACTTTTGGGAAGAGAGTCTTTTGACCAGTTACTTTGTCCCTTGTCTGTTGAGATACACTGTGGTCCTTAATGCGACCTGGCTGGTCAACAGTGCAGCTCACATGTGGGGAATGAGGCCCTATGACAACAGCATCAATCCCAGAGAGAACAAGTTTGTTGCCTTCAGTGCCATTGGTAAGAACAATGTCTTTTCTTTTCCAGCTTAATATTCATTCAATCATTCATTCATAATTTATTAATTAATAACTTTATAAAACTCTTCTTGTTTGCACATTTACTTATTTATATACACTGTATGTAAAAATATGGAAGCAGTTAAGTTGCTTTATGTTTTTTTTAATAAAATATATGAATAGTAAGTAATATGAATATTATTAAAGCTATACAGACACATTCAATCACACAAAAAAGTACAGGATATTGTATTTGAATGCACAAGTAAACCAAACAGCAACAGTATGTACCATTCAAAAGTTGGTGGTCAGTAATATTAGTTTTTAAGAAGTCTTTTCTGCTCACCAAGGCATGCTTTTATTTAATCAAAATGACAGTAAAAACTGTAATATTGTGAAATATTATTGCTATTTAAAATAACTGTTTTCTATTTGAATATATTTTAAAATGTAATGTATTCCTGTGACGGCAAAGCTGATTTTTCAGCAGCCAATACTCTAGTCTTCAGTGTCACATGATCAGTGTTGGGGAAAGTTATTTTTAAAAGTATTGCGTCACTCCCTGGAAAGGTAACTAATTGCGTGACTTTTTATGGTAAGATACTTTTTGTGTTACTTTTTCTCACTTAGGCTGGGCTTGCTTGTATTGTTTTTTAATAACAAATAAAGTTATTTTAAAGGTCCTTTCACAGCCTCAGACTGAAGGAAATGCAAATTCACACCTGTACAGTAGAGGTCAATAAACGGCAAAAGAAATGAACTCGCGTTACTTATCTGAAAAAAGAATCTTAGATATGTTGTTGTAAATTTAAGAGTAATACGTTACTTTACCCGTTACCTTAAAAAGTAATCTGATTATGTTACTTGTAATGTGTTACCCCCAACACTGCGCATGATCCTTCAGAAATCATTATAATAGGCTGATTTGGTGATCAAAAACATTTCTTATTATTATCTATGTTAAAACAGTTGTGCTGTTTAATTTTTTGTGGAAACCATCATACATTTTTTTCAGGATTACTGATGAATAGAAAAAACAGCATTTATTTGAAATAAACTTGAAATAAACTTTTAAATATGCATTTTAATTTCAGGTGAAGGATTTCACAACTATCATCACACGTTCCCCCATGATTATGCTACAAGTGAGTTTGGCAGTCGCCTGAACCTGACCAAAGCGTTTATCGATCTTATGTGCTTCTTTGGGCTGGCCAAGGATTGCAAGAGGGTAACTCATGAGACCATCATAGCCCGCGTTCAACGCACCGGTGATGGAAGCCACAAAAGTGGTTGATTTGATCATTCATATCAAAAACAAACAAAACAAACAAAAAAAAGGTTATAAGCCAACATATACAAAAGCATTTCTTAGTGTGCAGTGAAGATTGATCTGTATACACTCTCATATGAAATAAGAAGCTCTAGAGTGTGTTGGACTAATATGTGTTCTTAAGAATTCTTTCCTTTTCATGACTGTGGGGGATTATTGTTGGAGATGGTAAAGGCCATAGATTGGGAGGATAATTATGTCTCAGTCTGCCTCAAGAGACAAGAGATGGTACTTCACTAGTTAAACAGCCATGTGCCTCATTACAGCCCCTCTCATGAATAGGTTTCTCTGGCTTAGCAGTTACGGTTCTGATTTAAAAAAATATCATCCCAGAGAGCTATGCAAGCTGTAAAATTAAGTTAAGCTATTAATATATTGGCACCACATTTTCTTAGGTGATACACCTAACAGTGAACAACTTATCATCAGTGATAAGTTCTGTTTCGAATAGTTTTGTTAGTAGGCTACTGACAGTATGCCTATACATGTAAATACATCTTACTGTCATTATTGGTCATATGTATTCACATTATTATTATTATTTAAATAAATTATTCTACATGCCAATGCAAATGTCTTCAGATCAGTGGTGGTTATAATGAGGAATTTCCTCAAGTGAAATGAGCAATTCATCAGAAATTTGTATTTCATTTTTCATATTGCATAGCTCTCTATCTGGTTTCCATGGCCTCTTTTGGTCCTGTAAAAGAGTACCTGGCAAATGTGGTGACCAGGAATATGGTGACCTCTTTTCTAATCAAATACATTGAAGCACCAAATGACTATTTCAAGTATTGTGGAAAATATTTAACTAGAAAATATTTTGAAAGAAATGTATCTGTTGAGGTAAATGTATTAGGTGCATTTATTCTAGCAGATTTATTACAGGACATTTATTTGTCCTTATTATATAATCCAAGAATTGGAATATTTAATTGTCTTCATCAGATATCTTGCCCTTTGCCTTATAGAATAGGGAGATTTTGGTTAGACTCAAAATTGAAAATGCAAAAATGATGTATCGCATCAGAAGAATTGTTATAAACTAATGAAGTTTTAAATCAGATGTATCATTCAGGGTGGGCTCTTTTCTTGGCTCTTCTGTGATGAATGAATGACAACCTACAAATATTGCTTCTCTTAAATGTTTGATAGGTTGTTAGATTTCTCCAAATATAAGAAAAATATTCTCACCAAATGCTATATTTAAAACATTCACCCATGTTTAGGAAGAAGACACAAATTGACTATATTTTACAGCTCAATTATTTGTACAGTGACCTTTGATGTCTGGGAGCCTTGAGTTGTTCCGTGAGTTTTGTTATGAATCAATATTAATCTTTTCTTAATTTAATAAAATGTGTGTATGTCTGAAAATGTAGTCTCAACGAACCTTCTTTTGGAACCCCGACCATGTATATTCATAAATCTTTGTGGTAAATGGATGTATTTTTTAAGACAAAAAAATGTAATACAGCTTATCATTGCGATTCATCCAATGAATGAAACGTTAACCCGTGCGCGAAAATGTCTGTCTGTATCGTTGCATAAGCTTCCTGAAACAAATGTTTAAACATAAAATAATGATTTTCTATGGATCCCTAAATTAAAAGAAAATAATTAACCTATTGAAATTTAAATCTGAAAACTTACTAAACCTGTTAGGCTACTGTACTTTTATTTATATTTCATCTATGGGGAAAAAAAGTAAAAACTTGTGAGCACATTTTAAAATTTACTAAATAAATGTATGCATAAGATTTTAAGTAAAACGTCATTGCAACATCAGATTATAATCATGAATATGCCATATATATTTTGTTTAACATTTTCATTGATAACATCTACTCGCATTCAAATAGACCAAACAGTGGATTTAGAATAGTGGCAAATTCGCTTTACTTTATATAAAAGCCTTTCAAAGCTTAATCCAAAAACATCCCTCTGGAATCTCCCAAATAACTTTCCTAATCCTAATTTGCACAAGAGAAGATACGCGGACGTCAAAGAAGCTGAACCTAAAGGTCATGAAGCTTCAGCTAAGGACTAAACTGAGAGAAAAGGTAAAATAACAATTTTATGAAGTCCTCCTGAAAAACGCAAACACAATTATCCTCCTTATCTATGTTAATTCCAGCGGTTTATCTTTGAATTCAACTCCTCGCGCGCATGGATACATTTAGCATTGTGCCGTTTTATATATGAAGAGTTCAGATGCAAAAGCCTCTAAGTGCCATTTGAAATTTTCTTCTAGAATGATCATTTTTATCAAGCTTGTATATTAATGTTCAGTAATTTCACTTAAGTGACAATTAATAGTTAATCTTTATTGCCATTTAGGTGAAATTACTGAACATTAATTTACAGGCTTGATACAAATTATCATTCTAGAAGAAAATTTCAAATGGCACTTAGAGGCTTTTGCATCTGAACTCTTCATATATAGCCTGCACACTTTTAACACAGTCAGGCTAAACAAAAAAAGGTAGCCCCTGTCCTGCGCATTTATTTTTTAAACTATTTTACTGAAATTTAATTTATCAGCCTTTCTGTGCATTTAACCGGATTTCAGCGGATCTAAAAACTGTATTCATAAGTTTGAATTTAACTTGCCAATACATTCCTGCGAACTCTACAAATAACATTTGTCGTTTGATCCAGTAGATAATGTCAGTAATCCCTGAGCGTTATCAACCACATACTGTATCAGCTCCTTTCATGCTGCTCTTGAAATGGAGTTTTAAGGCACAACCTTAGAGATGCCATCCTGATTTCATATTAATTCACTCCAACTGTTAGCACACAGGGAGCTCTTCCCAGCTATTTGTCCTGGAGGAGCCCAGGGTGCCCTTTTGATCATTTCAATCTCTCTCTGGTACAATAGTTCTGATTGGCTGAACGAGTAAGAAAAGGGAAAATCTTTAATTAAGTAGATAATCTCTTGTTGGGATGAGAGGAGCTCCATTTCAGAACCCCCTTGGCTCACACATGAGACCCCCAGCCTCTGAATTCTGGATGTAGGTTATATAGAGCTCTTGCAGACCCCTCTGCTTTCCAAGGTGAAGATAAGTCTGCCAGTCCTCTCTCTCAGGATGTTCATGCATTTGGAGTTTTATTATTACGCTTTCATCCTGATGGCTCACATGAAGTCTTGCTCCAGTTGGTGAGTTCCGCGTTTCATTTTATTTTAGGCTGCATGGCGATTGATTAATTCATTGATTTTATCGAACGTTTACATGCTGTGCTAATCTCTGGATTAAAAAAAATCGGGGTGAAACAGAGACTTCAACTGATCGGTTTTCTGTTATGTTCCGTGATAAAGAAGCTTTGAGCCTCGTTTCATTGATTAGCATGCATGAGGAGAAGCTATGTTCTTCTTTTTTTAACTTACATTGTGATGTCATATATATATACACACAATTTCCATTTGAAAATTTTACTTTTAATATCAGTATGCCTATTTGTAATTAGATAAACTTATTTTAAAATGTTTAAAAATGATGTTTTATCAATTTGAAGTGTTACTTGTAATTTCAAAGGGAACATATGCAAGTTTTGGGTCATCTGACTTAATAGGCTGCTCTATCTTCCAGGTCAGTGAATAATTTCCTGATGACTGGCCCAAAGGTAAGCCAACATCTTTTGATCTGCTTTGCTGATCTTTACCAGGAGAGAGAAACTTCAAAATGTCGAAATCATTTATGGATGTGCGTAGTTAATGTTTGACGGTGACCCCGTGATCACAATGCAAGCAAGTGGCAAATTAAAAAGATTCGCACACCACCATGGGTGCTGTATTTCTTGAACATGTATCTTTGTGGATTAGGTATTACTTGCTGCTTGGGGTGGACTGGACCATATAGTTTTCACACACTTCAGCTCATTCACAATGTGAAGTTGTGAGGACTTTTTACTGAGTGGCAAGGGAAGGGGCCTTTGGTGGGTGGTCATCATTAGCAACCCAGCCGCCCGTGAGAGCACTTGTGGTGCTGTCTCTTCTAAACCACTTGAGACATATTAGATTGTATGAACCACAGTTTCACAGTCACATAGACCCTTTTTGTTTACTTTTTGTGTGCATTTCTGATCAATCTCTGAGTTTGTATCATTGTGGAACTACAAGAAGAAGAAAAAACAATTACATTAAACACACACACACACACACACACACACACACACACACACACACACACACACACACACACACAAACAGTTACCCTACTCTAATGTGTCGTTTTGGTGCTCTTTTTTTAAACATATAATTAAAAAAAAGAGAATATCCAGCAAACATATATTTTAGACCACTGTGGAAAATATTTACATTCATACATTAACATATTTAAAACTTTAATATAATTATTATTATAGACAGTGAGGCCATTTTTGTGCTTTTTACATTAGGTAACACACTTAACTATAAATACTAATTTTTTAACATTAAGTAATGCATTAATTAACTTACTATGATGCATATATTTTTTACTGCATTTATTATTTGTTAATGTTGGTTAATAAAATAGAAAATTGTTCATTGTTTGTTCATGTTATTTCATAGTGCATTAACTAATGTTACCAGATACAACTTTTGATTTTTATGATACATTAGTAAATGTTAACATTAACTAAGATTGATAAATGCTGTAGAAGAACTGTTTACCGTTAGTTCATGTTAAAAAATGAAGCTAACTTATGTAAACAAATGAAACCTTATTGTAAAATGTTATCTAAAAAATCAAAAAGCATGAAAATGACTCCATTATATCTATAATAATAATTTTACGAATTATATTAAAATTTGAAATGAATTAAATTTTAAATGTAAATATTTCACTATTGTTCCACAGCAACTTTTAAATATAATAATTTAATAAATTAACATACAGGTGCATTTATATATGAATTGTGCATGCTGAGAATAAAAAAAAAATCATTTGTTTTAGTGAGTTTTTTTTTGTAACCACTTCATAGTGAGTGTGTATATCATCCCAAATCTTTTTGTGTGGTTTGCATTGTTTCAGGCCTACTTGATCTACTCCAGCAGTGTGGCCGCAGGAGCTCAAAGTGGGATTGAAGAGTGCAAGTATCAGTTTGCGTGGGACCGCTGGAACTGCCCGGAGAGGGCTCTTCAGCTCTCCACCCACAGTGGACTCAGAAGCGGTGAGAACTATGACCTCTGTTGATGATCGTTTTATGTATATTGTGCTTTCAGATCTTTAAAAATGCATACATTTTAATAGAATAAAAGTGCAAGTGTGTGTTATGGATACTGTGTTTAGTGACTCAAAGCCCATCTGTATCAATCACAGAAACAGCTCTTAAAACAAACACATTGATCCTGTTTAAACCACAGAGGAGCGTCTCCCAATGTTGATGTGCCTGAAAACACTGCATTCTTGAGTCAATTAAACCCGGTCTGTTAATAGGCAAGTAGAAAAGCCACCAAGGGGATATTGTGCATCAGAATGAGTGAGTGAAATGGACGCCCTCTCAAGTCAAAGGGTGTGGGTCAAAGGTTTGCTTCAGACTCCTTTCATTAAGCATTCCTTAAGTGCCAAAGAGGGGACCTGTCGCAGTCCAGTGCCGACCCCAGACCGACAATACGTGTATATGAGAGTAGACCAACAGAGCTACTCTCTGTTTGATGCAGGGGACATAAGAGTCAAAAGCCATCCCTACTGAGATAGATTCTAAGCATCTGAATAAATCCTGATTTATGATGTTCAGGATGTTAGTAAAAATTACATGCACTAGTGCAGGGGTAGGCAAGTTCGGTCCTAGAGAGCCGCTGTCCTGCAAAATTTAGTTCCAACCCAACACACCTGAACAAGCTAATCAATGTCTTCAGGACATTGGGCTATAGGCAGGAGAGGTTTTTTTCAGTGTTGGAGCCAAACTCTGCAGGACAGCGGCTCTCTAGGACCGAACTTGCCTACCCCTGCACTAGTGTTTGACCAGCATACATAGAACATTGTATTTCATAGACCAGATCAATAAAATGGCATTTGCACAGAATATTAATTTCAGTGTTGTTTCTAATCACAGCAAACAGAGAAACAGCGTTTTTCCATGCCATCAGCTCTGCTGGAGTCATGTATACCCTCACCAGGAACTGCAGCCTCGGTGACTTTGATAACTGCGGATGTGATGACACCAGGAACGGCCAGCGAGGTGATAAACTACGTCTCAACATAGATGGAAAGTCAATGTTCTGGGTTAAGCATGTTAATGGAAAGTCAATGTTCTGGGTTAAGCATGTTAACATCATTTTAATGTAGACAACCACTTACTAACCTTATATTCAGTTTTACAACTTTGTTCCCATGAAAATATAATGGCTAAAACCCTAAAACAACAGACATGATGAGAAGAACATCACAGTTCAAATAAAACACAAGTTTTAACAGAAGAATTAAAGGGATAGTTCACCTAAAAATGAAAAAATTGTCATTAATGACTTACCCTGATGCTGTTCCAAACCCGTAAAGACTTTTGTTCATCTTTGGAACACAAATGAAGATATTTTTGATGGACTTTCTGTCCCTCCATTGACAGCTACGCATCACTTTGACGCTTCAAAATTTCATGAAGAGATCGTTAAACTAATCCATATGAATTGAGCGGTTAGTCCAATTTTTCTGAAGAGACACGATCGCTTTATAAGATGAACAGATTAAATTTTGGCTTTTATTCACATATAAACATTCATCAACTCACACATCAGTTGTGGTGAACGGAAGATCAAGCATGTTTGCTTGACGTGTGAGAACCAGTGAGGTTCATTCTTGTGTTATGCAGAACGTTTGAGTTTCCGCAAGAACCGATGAGGTTTGTTCTCTTGCATCAGGCAGGTTGGTTGAGCTTCTGTTTATGTTCACTGATCAGTGTTTATGTGAATAAAACCCTAAATCGGTCTTTGTCAGGTGACGTCACACTCGTGATACACGAAGTGCATTATGAGCGCGGCCGCCATTTGTAAGGTATCGATGCTGGGGTATTCTATTGTTGGAGAATTGTTTTTTTTCATTCTTTTTTCAAACTAAACCATCCTTAACATGACACTATCATCATCATCAATACAGCAAACCTATCTTTGCTGTTACTAACTTTACAGGATTTATTTACATTCCTACCGAAGGATACAGTAACTTGGTGAAATGTCCGCGGGCTTTAAGAGATTTATAGATTTCAAATTCTTCACTGGTAACGTTATATGCGCTTATACCATAAACAAGATAGTTGACAATGCCCAAGTATGAGGATGAGAAAGCAATGCGGGATCAGCACTTCAACTTACTGCAGTCAGCTGAGCTCATATATGGATCTACGTTCTGAATGGATGACAATTTCTCCAAATAACGGTACCTGCCATATTTATCGAGTTTATTGCGGTACGGCATTTTCTCAGTTTTCTTGTGCTTATCCAGTTTTGCGAGTTATTTACTTGTTATCTCTACTCTCGTAATCTCTTCAATGTTCACAGTCAGTAGCGATACCTCAAAAATGGCGCCGCGGTGACGTCACACACAACAAACCCACGTGTCTGACAAAGACCGATTCAATCTGTTCATCATATAAAGTGATCTTCAGGAAATTTGGACTAAACCTCTCAATTCATATGGATTCGTTTTATGATCTCTTTATGATCTTTTTGAAGCGTCAAAGTGTCAGTTGCGTAGCTGGTCTATGGAGGGAAAGGAATCACTCTCAGATTTCATTCAAATATCTGCATTTGTGTTCCGAAGATGAACGAAAGTCTTACGGGTTTGGAACGACATGAGGGTGAGAAATTAATGCCAGAATTTTCATTTTTGTGTGAACTCCCATTAATGTAAGTGCTTTTATACACTACTGTTTGAAAGTTTGGGGTCAGTAGGATTATCTTATGCTCACTAAGGGGCTGCATCTATTTGATAAAAAATAAAATAAATGTAAAATATTTTGTAACTGTTTTCTATTGTCATTTCAAAATGTAATTTATTCCTGTGATTTCAAAGCTGAATTTTCAGAAGCCTTTACTCCAGTTTTCAGTGTAACATGATCTTTCAGAAATCATTCTAATGCTGATTTGGTGCACAAGAAGCATTTGTTATTATTTTTTTAAGTAAGAATACATTATAAAAAAAGTCTGCTTAATATCCTTTTCAAGATTCTTTGATGAATATAAAATTCACAAGAACAGCATTTAATACATCCTTGCTAGTATTGTTTGTTTTTTTTAAATAGAAAAATCTTACTAACCCCTACTTTTGAAGAGTATTAATATAATTATATATAAGCTTCAAAATTTTGCTCTTAAATTCTCCAATAATTTACCCCACTCATAGTTTTTAAGAAAAAAGATGGACAAGTGGAAATATTTTTTCTGGTAATCAATATTGTGCCATAAATGCAGGAAAGGAATGTAAAAAAATGTTGATGTCACATAAGTAGAAATGTTCAATTTAGTCAAGCAAAAACATTCTGTTGTCATCTCAGGTGGTCAGGGATGGCTATGGGGAGGCTGCAGCGATAACGTAGGATTCGGAGAGGCGATCTCCAAGCAGTTTGTGGATGCACTGGAAACCGGACAGGACGCACGAGCCGCCATGAACCTGCACAACAACGAAGTAGGACGCAAGGTATATGAAGTCATCTGGGCTGGCTGGGGCCTAAATTTCAGGCTTGTCTGTTGGCCACCAACAGCTCGCAGAGTGGCTTTTGAATCATTTTTCAGTGCTTCTAATGATAGCTTACCACCCAAGAGTTTCATTCATGGACCCATAAGCAAGGTGCCACTCGTTCTCCCAATAGAGTGTGCGCTGTACCAGAAGGGCCTATTTACAGCCTGTGAATGTCCTTTATGACGAGGCCTTAACTTGAGATTCTTGGGATCAGTGGTGCAAGCTTAATTAGACGACCTAGGGGTCCGCACATTGCAAAGGTTCTGTATTCTGTTGCTTCCCAAATAAGTGTTTAGTTTTATTCTTGCAATAAGGATCTTACATTTATGTTGGTCTTTGTTGTACTTGAGAGAGCCACGGGGATCACAGCCATGTGGCTCAAGTGCTCTTTGTTTATCCTGTCTGTGCCCCGTCTGCAGGTTTTGTCAATTCATTGGCACCTGGAGCATCATTGTAACTGAAAAAATGTGAAAGAATTCTTTTTCACTTCCTCCTCAATGGACTTGCCACTGGGTCTGCCTATGACAGAAAACATGTTGACAATGGCTATGCAAAATAAATACACCCCTTTCCTGCGCCTAACAATCTAGCTCGATGTGAAACCCTGATTCTGCGTCTTGCGCCGAGTGAATGAGAAAAGAGGCGTTCCTTTTTTAAGGACAGCTGTTTGTTTCAGCCGAAGTCAGGAATTCTTGTACGACCACCAAGAAAAGAGAAATCCCCAGACTTGAACTTTGAACCACTTCCTCTTAACTCAGAGTTTCCTTCTGCTTGTTTAAGTGGATGTATAGGGTGCCTATAAAGAGCGCATTGTATATTTCGACTGATGAGTTCAATCCTAATTAGAATGTTTTGAAACATAGAATGCATGAATGAATGTGTTCTTTAACGTGAGATCCTCTCTTCAACCAGGCAGTGAAAGGAACCATGCAGAGGACGTGCAAGTGCCATGGAGTGTCTGGCAGCTGCACCACTCAGACCTGCTGGCTGCAGTTGCCCGAGTTTCGCGAGGTGGGCAACTACCTAAAGGAGAAGTATCACAGGGCCGTGAAGGTGGACCTGCTGCGTGGTGCGGGCAACAGCGCAGCCAGCCGCGGAGCGATAGCTGAGACCTTCAGCTCCATCTCGCGTAAAGAACTGGTGCACTTGGAGGATTCCCCCGACTACTGCTTGGAGAACCGCACACTGGGCTTGCCGGGCACCGAGGGCCGTGAGTGCTTGAGGAAGGGCAAGAATCTGAGCAAGTGGGAGAAGCGTAGCTGCAAACGGCTGTGCGGAGAGTGCGGCCTGGCTGTGGAGGAACGCAGGGCCGAGACTGTGTCCAGCTGCAACTGCAAGTTCCACTGGTGTTGCGCTGTAAAATGCGAGCAGTGCCGCAAAACTGTCACAAAGTACTATTGTGTGAAGAGGGCCAAACGGGTCACGAACGATAGTGCCAGCCGCAGGAAAAGCTATAGGTTGAAGAAGAAGCACTAGAGATGTCCTGAACTGTTCGCTACGGTGGTCTAGAAGTTAAGCAGATGTTTTTGTCTACAATACACCCTGAGCTTGAGAATGAAATGAGCTCAAAGGTTCATCTGAATGCTTTAATGGACACCTTCCAGAGTTGATACTTTAAACACATATTTGATCTGTATCATTTCATCTAAGCAATTCAAAATTACTCCTGTATACATTGTAGGATAGCACTGAACACCGCATCTAACCAATATATAGCACAATAGACTGTGATTAACCTTTTCATTCACCAACAGTGATGTACTTTGATGGATCATTTATTGGAATGATAATTTTTAAAGGAGTTTTGAATTCACGATTCAGTTTGAGTTTTGAAGGCCATTTCTCTAGCTTCCATTAGAATCATTGCTTGCCTAATGTTTTCTTGCCTGTTTTTTTTTTGCATTCTGATAATAGTTTTACTCTGATACTGTATATGAACTGTAAATAAGAGGAAGCACTTTGTATATTGTTAATTTATTGCACAGATACTATAGTGCTGTTTTTTCTATGATAGTTTCTTTCTATGTGTTTTTTTTTTTACTTTGCTTTCATAATTAAAATTATGTAATAGGTGTCATTTTTTAATGTTTTCATTCATTTAGGTCAGATGAATGTAATTAACTGAGCCACTTGTTGTTTGTGTAGCAAAACATCCTCTGCTAATTTATTTTGGTCAGAAATAAATGTGCTTCATAATAATAATAATAATAATAATAATAATAATGACATTTTAAGTGTAAAAAAATGAAAGACCATATCGTAAATCCCAGTTCCACACACTGTAAAATTAAATTATTTACCGTAGACTGTTGGTCAGACCTAATGATTTCTTTGTCTTGGGCATATATAACCCTTTTCTTTCTGTATTCTTCAGCTTGATGTCACATAACCCTGGGGCAGAGAGACAATGAGAGAGAGCATTTAATTATAGTCTTCCTTCCTTCACGCCTCTCTCAATTTCTTCTTCACAAATGCCTCCTTTTCTGTCTTGGTAATCCTCAAAGCACTCCCAATGCTTTTGCGCTTGGATGTTTCTTTACTGTTTAAGACTAGTTTAATTAACTTTGTTGAGACAGAGGGAAAACATGAACCAAGTCGCCCCACAAATCATCTAGCATCTAATTTTGTATGCTAATCTCCTTTTTCATGCCACCATCTCGGGAGAAAAAAAAAAATGTTGGGAAAATTTCATGTAGCCTGTGTTGGGCTTCCTGTGGATGTTTTATTCCAGGCCCACCTATTTGGCTCTTTTCAGTCCTCTAGGGCCTTCCTTTGCTCGATTTAACAATGAATGGCGAGCTAATCAGCTCCCTCGGAAATGCACTGCTGCTGAAGACGCTAATCCCTCTCTCCTCCTCCTTCAATGGGCTGTCGCCTTCAAAAGGACTTTGGGAAAAGGCTTTGCATGGATTCACACTGTTTGCTGAATAGAAGTTAGTTCAAGTATTGTACCCAAACAAGTAGGGTTTATAAACAAATACTTGCCAGCTACCGTCCCATCTGTAGAAGTGCCAACCCTACAGTAAAACACAGACAAAACTGTGGCCCTTTAAAAGTTGTCCAAAAAAAAATCCTGAATTCAGTCTTTTTTATTGGTGATAGCTTTTCCTGAGGCGCTCGTCTTTGCTGTGGTTTCAATGAAGCACCTCATTGACATCTTATTTACGAAAAATACTCCCCTTGACACCTTGCTAAAGTTGAAGTGAATTCCTTCATACAATTTACACCATGTCATTTGTTAGGTTAGGCAATAAGAGCAACTCACTGTTATAGAGATATTAAATTGAAACGTGTATTTTGATATTCACATTTAAATTTCACTTAATCTTTAAATTAATTAAAGCAAAGTTAGCATAAAATAGCCAAGGACTGGAAAACATCCTATAAATGCCTACAGTATTTTATATAGTCTCTTTGTTCAGATCTGTCCCCTTTGAAAAATTGCATGCATATCATGAACTCAACTGTTCATCTTGCCAAGCTATGATATCAAATACAAAACAAGAGGAAGTAAATCTCAAAATTAGCCAAGGTAAGTGATAAAACGGCCCCAAAGGCATGGTTGAAAAATCAAGCCCCAGTTGATTCAACCTTAAACCCTACTGCTAAACTTCCGTTTTTTATTTGTTCACATGAAAGCAGGGTCATGACTGGAAGGTTGGCCTTGCCATGGATGATTTGCAGTGAGGCTTGAGTTTGAGGTGGCTGAGAGTGAGGTGACACACTGGAAGAGAACAAGATTAGACTTTGTCATGTTTGGCATGTACCATGTCAGCTTGGTTGTCGGTTGAATTCTGAGATGTGCTCAGTAAATGTGTGCATTTGGCTACTTTTAATAAAGATCTATTACAAAAATATATAATTTTTTATACTGTAATATAAGATTATATGAAAAACTATCCTGCTTGTGTTGCACTTTTTTCTTCTTTTAATTTTAATATGTTGAGAATTATATATAGCAGAGTGGCTTTTGGGCATATATTCTCTCAGCTTACTTAAATGATGAAGCAATCCATAGAAATTGGGAAAATTACATTTAATGGCTCTGAGAAACCTTGACTAATAGGATTTAAGACTTAAGACATCTGGGGGAAGAACACCAAGAGGTGGCTAAGGTCAGCATGGGTGTGAGTGAGGTGATGGGTGGGAAAGCACTATTTGTCTTCTCCCTTTGACATTCCCCTAGTTTTGTACACCAGTTGGTTCACATGACTTCCAGATTAAAGGCTATACCCCAAAATCACAGCTAAAATATTTAAAGCTTTATCATGGACAGTTATTTGATACCTATTCCTAAAGTTATCAGCTATTCACACAAGGATAGCACAGTTGTTGTTGTTTTTAAATATCTGTCTTTGCAGATGCATGAAAACATTAATTTGTATTAACAGGTGCACTTTGAGAAATATTTGAGTCTGGCATATAGTTCCATCTGCTGGTGAACTAATTATTGCCACGACAAGATTGCTAGTTCATAAAGGCTAGGCCCTGTCCCAAATGGCACCCTAAACACTTGTGGTGCTTCTCAATACTCAAATTGATGCTTCCTTGTTTCCTCGCTCCTCCATCCTCCAGCCTGTGACCCAGAAACCGATCAAAGAAAGGACATCTCAATTCTCTAATTGCACCACGAAGAGGCAAGAAACAAGGATTGAGGAAGCTTTCAGCGGAGCTATGAGGAAGGATGCACAGATGTATCCTGTGCGGAATTCTTTCTTGTTGAAAAACCCGACGCACATATAAATTCTCCTCCCCCTTCGCATCTGTCACAATAATTGTAATTCTTTGCCATTTAAATAAACCTTTCATCTCACATATTTCAACAAGACATCTTCCTTTAAATGAACAAATTAAAAAAATTATAATGAATTTTTGAATGACCAAATTTCAACAACATAAAAGGGCATTTCCCTTGAGCGCAGCTAATGACCCTTTGAAGTGAAGCTTGAGTGATCAAGAATGTTCCAAAATACAAATAAGATTTCCTTTGATTCCTCCGTCCTCATTTTCTTTCCTTGCATCCTTCACTTGCTTCCTAATGGGTTGGGGCTGAGACGTGAGGATAGGAAGCAAGGAAAGGGACGAGACTGCGTCAGTAGCTGACACTATGGGGAAACCTCTTTCTCCTGGAATACTGAAGCCCTATTGCATTGAGCGAGTAATAATTACTGACCAATGTCGATCAAACGCTCGTAATGAGTGGAGCCATATGCCATATAACATGGCGCTGGGCCATCATTGCCTTAGAATCTTTCGACAAAAAAGTTAGGTAACCAGAAACATTTCCTCTCGAGATCGTTTCTCTCGACATTGCGTCTGTAGCCGACGCTATGGGGATCGTGTAACATCCTGTCATGTTACAGTGACTTTCCAGCGACAAAGCACGGAAAAGTTACCATAGAAACCAAACAGCAGTATATCAAAGACAGGCTATAACTGAATATAAAACCTAACAAATAAGTTGTAAAAAGTTTTAAAAGTTAGCAAATGAGAAGCCCAACTTGCGGCCAAACAATGTCCTGAATAGATATACCTCGTGCCCAAGCGCATGAGGACGGCAAGCCTCTAGTGGAGTGGGCCCGTAACCCAAATGGGAAAGTCTAACCTTGAAAGTCTAACCTTTGTAAGTCAAAGCAATCGCCTCCACAATATAGTGAGATAGTCTCTGTTTTAAAACTAGCAGATCCTTAATGCGGGCTCCAGAATAAATGAAGAGCTGCTCCGACAAACGAAACTGGCTGAAGCGTTTAATGTACTGTATATGCACAACATGTGTACAGGACACAGCAGCAATGTTTGTGTGTCCTTTGTTACTTACGCCTACAGGCCATATGCCTGCAGTGTTATAACTTGGACCAAGTTGGACCAAGGCATTGTAAGCACCGAAGGCACATAGCCATGTCTAGGCCTCAGCTTAACCACACATTCATCCCCTTCTGAACTCCAGACAATTGGGTTTAACGGACAAAGTTTGCAGGTCTCCCACGCGCTTTCCACAGGCTTAAGCTAGCAAGAGCGCTGTCTTTAATGAGTACACTCGCAGCTGGGCAGAGTGAAGCAACTCAAACAGTGGTTCAGATAGTGCCCTCAGAACTAGTCTCAGCCTCAGACGTCACGCCCATGGACTGTTGGCTGAACGTCTGATGCATATGGCACACTTTTCTGGAAACACTTCAGGAGTTTCGAAGTCGCGATCTGATTGGTTCAATTCTACAGGATGTCCGTGAGATGTGTGCGTCATGTTCTTTATTGGTCCGCATGGAAACAAATGCCTCAATGCCAAAACCCCTCGTGGAAGAAGAAAGCTGTTGTGTTTACAACTGTGACAATGAGCGCTTACCAGGATCAACTAAACGCTGGATTTTCAAAAGTATGTGAAGTTCGCGGCTCCATTGTTGCACAACGTCCTTGAATGAATATTAGATTAGATGCACGCCGTCTGTTGTTGTAGGGACATCGACATTATATTATCATGCCCCTAAACATGACTCGGAACAAAACAAACTGATTGGTTGCGTTACATGTCAGTCAAACGTCCTCTTGGGCGGTCCTTGGCCAAGAAAAGCTGAGATAGATTCCAGACCTTCTGCCATCAGTCTGAAGGTCTGGCTATGTGAGACTACCTCAGAACTAACGGCAAGTCCCAAACAGGCATCATAGAAGGAAAAAGGGGGTTTAACCGCCTCAATCCATTCAAAAACCTGTCACTAACTTATGCCTCCCAACCAAGCATTGGTCCACCTGAGCATAAAATGATGTGATAGCGGCCACATACACTTTAAGTATAAGCCAGTATAAGCGCAACATCTCCTGCTCCATCCTGACCTTGTTCAGCAAAAGCGGCAGGGCTCTGACTGGAGGAAAAGCATATTTGCGCTTTCTGGTCCAGCGGCTCGACAGTGTAACCCCTTCCAAGGGAGCGTATGTTCAGGATAAGAACAGCGGGCAGTGTGTGTTCTCTTCCGACGCAAACTAATCAATCTCCGCTTCTCCAAACAGGCTCCAGATTACCTGTGCCTTCTGGGGATCATTCCCTCACATTCTAAGAGGGTGGAGATGGGACGCGAGGATTGAAAGCGAGGAAAGGAACAAGACATTGCATCAGTAGCTGACATAACGGATAACCCTCTTTCTCCTGGAATACTGAAGCCCTATTGCATTGAGCAAGTAAACAAGTAAAACGTACTGATCAATGGTGATCAAGCGCTCGTGATGGGTGGAGCAATACTCTATGTAACATGGCGCTGGGCCATCATTGCCTTAGAATATTTCGACTGTAAAGTTAGGTAAGCAGTCTGTAGGAATGCAGATGCAGCCTTCACTCCCCGTGGGCTACACTCCCTTTGGACAGTCGGCATTCCACCAATCTCTGCAATGCGCAAGGCTGCACACCACCTTGGTGATTGAGATATTCCACCACCGCCATGTTGTCCATATGGAGAAGAATGTGATGGTCCGAAACATACAGGTGAAAATTGAGCAGGGCTAGATAAACTGCCATCAGCTCCAAGTGGTTTATATGCCATGCTATCTGCACACCTGTCCATGAAAATAAGCATCCTTTAGATCCACCAATATGAACTACTCCCCAGGCTGAACATGCGTGAGGATCTGCTTCATCGGTTATCCTGAAAGAGTGCTTTGATAGCATGCAATGCAACGGTCTTGGGTCTAGATTTTGACCACCTCTATTGCTTGTTTGACAAGAAGTGAATGTATCTCTGTCCAGAGCACCAGCTCCTCCTGCAAACCGGGGCGGCCTGCTTTTAAACTGGAGCGCATAGCGTTTTTCTATCATATTCAGCACCCAGGCCGGCAGAGCAAAGCACGCATTCGAAAACCTCTAAAAGGGCTGCAATGTCTCGTGTTTACTCAAAATGGCTCGCCACTCTGTGGCTGGAAACCATTGTCAATTCCTAACCGAGTGGGAAACATATGGGCTCCAGTGCATTTGTGCAGGAAGTGGCTCATGACCTTGGACTGCTTCTGAGCCTGCACGAACTTCTCAGAGAACATCCCCATGGCGTCGCCAAAGAGACATTGGGAACTCACAGGGGCATCCAGCAGAGCCGCATCTTCTCTGAGTCCTCCATCTCAGTGAGAGTGAGGCATAGGCGGTGGTTCAAATCCACTAAGCTGCCCATGTTGCGGAACACTCTTTGAATGTATCCTCGTCCATCTTGAGTAGCTTGGCCTGGAAGACCATTGCATGAAGCGCGGAAGCTACCTGTCCTGCTGCAATTTAGGCCTTCTCTGTAATGTTGGTTGTAGTTCGACATGATTTGGAAGCAAGCTGAAGGGCAGAGGTGGGCCATAATGGCTTCCTCGAAGGGCGGCGGCTTTTTCACTGCCCCAGCAGTCAGCTGAAAGAAACGAGGTGAAATGAGGGGTGTGCAGTGACAGGGAGATCTCATCATGCACCTCCAGGAAGAAGGGTGCTGGAGGGCAGCAGCTCAGCGGCCCGACTGCAGAAACCACTCATCCAGGTGGTTCATTGATGGCTCATTGGGAGCTGACCAATCTAGGTCTAGCTCCTCCTCTGCCTTTTTGCGGATCCTCAACAGCTCAGCATCGGCAGGTTGAGCTGCCTGGAGCGAGCTGCAACACCAGTCGTCCTTCTCCGAGGCCGTTGTGGACATCGCATTATTGTTCAAGGCGCCACATAAAGTCGGTTCAAGTCGGAGGGGGTGAAGACTGTCCTCACCATAAGAGAGCAGAGGCTCCGAGGGTTGTGGCACACGTGGGTGCTGGGCCAGCATGAGGTCGTTTCAAGAGGCTCCTGAGTGTGACTGCCATTGCTTCCTGTCCCACGGCTAGACGGAACCGGGAGGAGGAAGTGGAGGCGCAGCAGAAACAGTGCTCAGCATGATAGAAAGCTTTGAGTACAGCACCCCGAGTGTTATATGCTGGGCCCGTCAAGTGCTATCTTAGCATGGGTGGGTCCCAGGCACAAGAAGCCCGCCTCTAGTCCGTCTGGAAGCTGAATTGGGCCCTGCACTGTTGCATTCACCATCTTCTTTCTCGCCGGAACGCTCGAATCTTGAAAGGGAACCGCTCTATATTTAATGAAGCATGTCCAAAAAAACAGAACCGGAAGAGATGCAACCTATTTTACAGAATACAGAAATGTATTGTACATAACCTGTTTTAGAAAACCCCTGAATGATATAAGGCCAGAGACAATAAAAAAGAGACAATGCAATAAAAAGTTTTGGGGCCCTCCGGAGGTTACCTGTATATTTTACAAGAAAAGCATCCATGATGGTTGATGGCTAAAGGGAAAAGTAAAAGTAAAAATCGACATGAAGTTAACTCTGTTTGGTGTCTTTTTTCTTTTTTTTAATCTACCAAAGACTCTTCTGTGATTTGGTCAAAGCTATTTATAAATGGATAGTTCGCCCAAAAATGAAAATTCTGTCATAATTTACACATCATTCCAAACCATCTACCTCAATGAATTCACCCTACACTGAATATGGTGCATTCAACACTGCCCATATAGAGTTGTAGACTTGGAATTAAGCCTTTTTCCCCATTATTATTTGATTCACGGAACTGGACACCAGTTATCTTGCCAAGAAATCTTTATTCTTCACACATGTCAGCATAGGAGAGAAACTTGAGAAGATGTTGTATTCGTGCCAGGCGTGTTCCCGGTGTTTCTCTGCCGTAGTACAGTAAGATTGAGCTTATATACACCAGTGAGCTACTTTCAACTTCCTTGTAAGGTAGAACAACATGTTGCTTATGTTTAAAAATGGAACATATTCATGCTTACACATGGTACAATCCACTTTCCACATTAAGAGACTAGCCTATCCCTCGGTGTATAGTACGGTGGCCGAGAGAGCTCAACGCGCTGCAACTGAAGCAAACACATGCAAATAGAAAAAAACACATGCAAATAGAAAAAAACGCATGCAAATAGAAAAAAACACGTGCAAATAGAAAAAAACGCGTGCAAATAAAAAAAAAACACCTGCAAATGAATAAAAAACATCATCATCAGTTTCACAACACCTGTGCTCCAAATACAGAAACGCGCTGCAAAAGTTCACAACACAACCAAATAAACGCGCTGCAAATAACACAGACCACAACGGAAATGTTTCCAGGGGAACCAAATAAGTGACGAACCCGGCTGGGACGTGCTTATTGCTCGTGAGCTTCCCTTTGCCCTACTCCCTTCGAAGGGCAGATGGCAGAGCCCTTAAAGTGGGACTTTGGAGTGCGCAGGGCTAGTGTGCTGTTATAGCCGTGTGGAACGCACTTGATGAAGGAGCAACGAAAGACAACGTAATTCCTCATTATTTTCACCTGGGATGTTCCCATGACAACGCAGCACAGTGTCCATCAGCTGAAGAGCTGTTCATACCACAGAAATATAATGCTGTTAACATAACGGTTTTAAATAAATTTTAATTTACAAAAAATATGTGTGTATATCTGTGTGTCTCAACTTTAAAACTTTGGACCCTACATTACCTAACATTTCTTATGAAACTTTTCTTTTTGAAAATTTAAACACAACATGAAACAATTTGTACAGTGTAACAAGACAGATAAATATTTTTCCTTCATGTTCTTCTTCTCTATCTTTTTTATTTATATATTTTAGTTTTCAGCTCATTGTTCTTTTCTCGTTTGTAATCTGATGACATTGAACATATTGTTAATACATGTGTTAATCAATTTTGCATATATTGTATACAAGTTGTATGTCATGAAAAATGTAATCTCTGTATGTTTTGCAAAATAAATAAATAAATAAAGTAGAATTTTAAGCTGTAAGCACCAGCACGTCCCAGCCGGGTTCGTCACTTATTTGGTTCCCCTGGAAACATTTCCGTTGTGGTCTGTGTTATTTGCAGCGCGTTTCTGCATTTGTGTTGTGAGCTTTTGCAGCGCGTTTCTGAATTTGGGTGGTGTTGTGAGTATTTGGAACACGTGTGTTGTGAAACTGATGAAGATGTTTTCTTAATTTGCTGGTGTTTTTTCTATCTGCATGCATTGTTTTCTATTTGCACACGTTTTTTTCTATTTGCATGCGTTTTCTTTTATTTGCATGTGTTTTCTTTTATCTGCAGCGCGTTGAGCTTTCTCGGCCACCGTAGTATAGTTCATTCATGGTACATTTGCATCACTTGAAAAACATTCCTTTCCTTGTAAAGAACATGGCAACTGTACACATTTGATGTATCATCATTAGTGGAACATCTCTGCTCAGTGAATGTTGCATTGCACACATACCTCTATGCAAAATATAACTCTCCCAGGTAAGATTAAGTGTTTTGCATACCGGTTTGAAATATATATTTGCCTTAAAGTCCCCGTGAACCGGAAGTTGCAAACGACTTTTCTCCAGTGTTGTGACGTATTTCCGAGAGAAACGGAATACTAAATGAGGCAAAATAGTGGGCGTGGCTTTTATCCAACTAGCACCTGATTGGATCTAGAAAAGTAGGTGTTTTCATTCAGCCCAGAGCTGAGAGAGAAAGAGAGAAATAGAGAGTAGGGCCCTGTCCCAAATGGAACCCTAAGCACTCGCGGTCTTCCTCTGAGTCCGCACTTTCGCGACGTAACGCCGCTTTGAATGTCGGGAAGAAGTCTGCTGTGGAGTCCGCATCAGCGCGGGCTCGGCAAAAGTGTGCATCAAGGGCGCAAATCGACCGCAGAGGGGGTGCTCGCGAGCACCCTTCTGAGATCTAAAAATGACAAATGGGACACACTGCGGTCTCACGGACTTAACGGACACGCGCACGCGGCAGCCATTGTAAGTCCACAAGACCGAAAGTGCACATGAAGTGTGCCATTTGGGATTGGGCCAAAGAGTTGCGACACTCGTTGGCCCTGTCCCAAATGGAACCCTAAGCACTCGCGGTCTTCCTCTGAGTCCGCACTTTCGCGACGTAACGCCGCTTTGAATGTCGGGAAGAAGTCTGCTGTGGAGTCCGCATCAGCGCGGGCTCGGCAAAAGTGTGCAACAAGGGCGCAAATCGACCGCAGAGGGGGCGCTCGCGAGCACCCTTCTGAGATCTAAAAATGACAAATGGGACACACTGCGGTCTCACGGACTTAACGGACACGCGCACGCGGCAGCCATTGTAAGTCCACAAGACCGAAAGTGCACATGAAGTGTGCCATTTGGGATTGGGCCTTTGATGTCGCCGCGACGGCTGTCACGTGGTTCATGTAAGCCCCAATAGTTCCAAAACGTACGCTGGCTGTCATGTTCTTCTATGGGACAGACAGCAGCGATTGCATTTTTGAACGGTAAATATAAAATAAAACACACAACCAAGCACTTTTTCAGCTGTTATTGCATTTTGTTAATGTCAGTTTTGCATTTGGAGAGGCAGGGTGACAACGAAATACTGTATATTACTTAGATAAGTTAACGTTAGCTAGCAGGCAGTGCTTGAAAATTGGTTGAAACAACCAAGATAAAATATAAATAATTACGCTTTGCATGTACAAATGAAGACCAGTATAAACATCGCAAAGGGCCTCTGATACAATATAAGTTAGACAGTTGACAATTCAAAAAGAGGTAGATATTTCAGAAACTTACGTTACCTCTGGAACAACTCGACGCGCAGCATTCACCACTCAAAACTCAGCCAACACGTAACATAATGAAAAGTTAGTTAGTATATACCAAAAATTCAACTAAATAAAAGTTGCTATAAAGGTGGTAGCGATTCATTACCGAACTAATTAGATGCTATACCTTCACAACTGGTGAAGTCGCGCTAGCTAACTAGCTATCAGGCAGTGCTTGAAAATTGGTTGGAACAACCAAGATAAAATATAAATAATTACGCTGTGCATATACAAATGAAGACCAGTATAAGCATCGCAAAGGGCTTCTGATACAATATAGACAGTTGACAATTCAAAAGAAGTCGATATTTCAGCAACTTACCTCTGGAACAACTCGACGCGCAGCAATGTAAGTGAATGGGGTCCAACAGCCAAATGCCAGTGTTTGGAACTAATCCGAGCTCCATATCCCGGAAGTAGGCGGTTAAAAGCGCCGCCATTTTTTTACAACGGAGGTCTATGGGAGTGTCGCAACTCTTTCTCTCTATGGCTCTGATTCAGCCTGTCTACTGTCAGTTGGAGGGACGTGGTTACGTATGTTAAGCAGACACCCAAACCGTCAAACCTACGTCATCAGGGAAGGTCCTCCAATGCAGAGGGGAGGGGAAATTTCATATTTTGATTAAAGACTACGAAGCCAAAAATATTTTTTTGTGTGGATTGACTTGCATGGATGAATTGTTCACCACAAAACTATCAATTTAGGCAAACAAAGTAAGTATGGTCAATTTTGAATTCATGGGGACTTTAAGGGATCATGAATATTTTTTAATATTTTAGCAGTGTTGTAGGCCTAGTCGAGACCAGCTCACTCGAGTCAGAGTCGAGACTGAGACCAGAGAGGGTCGAGTCCGAGTCGAGACCGAGACCAGAGAGGGTTGATTACCTAATTTAGTTTTATTTACTTGAGTGATATTAAAAATATTATCAGTTAGGGGTAAAAAGGCCACAAAGTAGGTGCTGTTAAGGTAATTTTATTACAATTATTACTTGTCAGTATTAAGTGCTCTTGTCCACATAACATCATTGTACCACAACATAGAACTCAATCTGATTAACATTTAGTTATGGAGGGGGTGCAAGAGTCATCAGTCATCATCGTATTCATTCTATTATTTATTTAAATGAGATTTGGTTTTCTCTGTGACACTTAAATTTTGTCCTATGTTGTAAACATTAAAATAACACAGTTGAGACAAATGTAGCATGTGACTTTCTGGAAAGCAGGATCACTACAGGCGGATGGCAGGTGGACACATCGTAAAACAAAAGCGAGAGCGGGCGGCCGCGGGACGGGTCACTGGTGTAGGAGAGCACATGAAGCGCGGGACGAAAAAAGCAGTCCTTGCAGACTTCTACACGCAGTAGCTGTCAAAATGCTAAAATTTCTTGCATATACAGACATTATGAGTTCTTAATCTTACTTTATCTTAATCTTTCTTTGTGCTTTATTTGTTGTACCCTTTGCTTCGGTAATTGAATGTAGCCTACATGTCGCAGAGGTTTTCCTTTTTAAAGTCTTATAGCCTACTGCATATGGATTCTTTGTGGCTCTTATATGCAAACTGAATAATGGATGATTTAGCAGACATTTTCAAAACATAGTTGAGCTAGGCTCATGGCATCCTGACCTGACCTGAGCCTGCCTTGTTGTCGCTAACGTAAGTCATGCGCAGTTTTGCACAAGAAAATCGCAAATCATTGGACGTGTCAATCAAACATCAATTTGAAGAAATATTAACATACAGTAATAATCATGAAAAATATTTTAAATTGGACTCAAGTGGACTCGGGAATAAGTCCGAGTCCTAATATGTTCGAGCCCGAGTCAATACCGAGTCATGTACACGAGTCCATGACAAGACGACTCGCGAGACCGAGTCCGAGTCTCGAGTACTAGGCTACAACACTGTATTTTAGACAGACTGGAGCAAACCGGTATTAAATGTTTTGCCAAATGATCTCTTTAAGGGTTCCAGTCTGTGAAAACAACAACAACAAGGATTCAAAGTTTTGGGGCTTATATCCAGGACTAATAGCATTTGGGCCTGCAAATTTCTCAGTTATCCAAGTCATTTAATGTTCACCAAGTGTCACTGAATCAACTGGATGTCTTTTTCTGTAGCTTAATAAGAAAGTGTTTCTCTTTATGTAATGCATCTCTTTATGTGAACACGATCCAGGCTAACCAGAATGAATCTAGGATATTCTTCTCTACCATGACCCACCACCACGAATAGCAGCTGTCAAATATCCCCATCTACTGTTCTATTTGCAGCTCTGCACTTTTCTCTTTCCCACTAGTTGTGTGCGTACGAGAGATTAATGTAATCTTTGATTTAGATGGCCAGTCTTATATGGGACAGCGAGACATTTTATTTATTTCTTGTTTTGTTTAAAGGGTAAAATGAATGAAAAGATTTCACAGATCTTCTATTTCTACAAACAGCTTTCAGGACTACTTGATTCTGGTTCTAAAAATCATATCAGTGAACAACAACTGTTGGAAACACCGTGGTATTTTGAGTTAGATTTTTGTAATGATTGACATTTTTGTAACATGTTTGCTTTTTGCTCGCTCATTCGTACATTTATGAATACCCGGCGTCCAACGGTTCAGTGACTTTTACTTTGAAAAAAAAAAAAAAACCCCACTTCCGGTCGGTGTATTGGAAACATCACCAATATTTCTGTTTTCACGCTGCTTGTATGACTGCTCGGGTCGCTCTCGTTTTTTCGTGCTTCGGGGGGTTTGTGAAAGCCCAGGAGCGGTTCTCGCGCTCGCTGCTCCTCTTTCATCTCAAAGGCTGTGCCGGCTAGCCTCGTGCAGCTTCATTGTGAAGTAACCGCGATCCGCAGGCGGAGGACATGGCAGCCGCGACCGTGGCTGGAGCGGACCCAGCGGAGACCGATGGAGCTGCCGCCCCCGCCGCTTCCTTCACGGATCTACGCGAGCCAGGCTGGAATGAATCGCAGCTTCGACAATATACTTTCCCAACCCGACCGATACCGCGACTATCCCATACGGATCCGCGTGCCGAGGTCCTCATCAATAACGAGGTATGTTGGCAAATTTACCCTGCATTGAGTTAACGTTAGAAAGCGGCAGATGTAGGAACGGAGAGCTGCAACTCATTTTGTGGGTGCAAGGTGCACTAACGTAATACCGAATCAAGCAGTGGGCCATTAAACGTCCTTGTCTAACATAAAGTCTTACGTTGTCTTGAAACTCTTTGATGAGTTTGGTAAGATATCCGTTCAGTAAGTTACTCCACATCCCAATAAGCGGACAAATCTGATCAGTTATGATTTGTTTATTTTTCAGATATTGCAAAGATTATTCTAAAACTGCCATAGTATATTAGGTTTTAAATGTAGACATTTATTAAACAGATCGTTATATATAATTTCTGCTAAAGTGATAAGATAAGTTTGTTGTAATTTGTTGCAGTGTAAATAACTTCTTTACAACTTAACATTTTAACTATATCATAATATTACAAGTTGTGACCATATAACACAATTGTTCCAATGACTTAGTGATAGGGCAAAATATACAATTTTATAGGAAGAGCATAATCATAATAGTGTTTTTGTTCTTGCAACAAACAGAAAGAAAAAGTATGAGATGAAAAATCCCTTATATAAATTATTGTATAATCAAAGTCTTACTCCGTACGCTAAGAACTACTGTGGCAGTCAGTTAAAATGAGACCAGTCCAAGCACGTTGTTCATGTTGTGTTGTTGACGCCGACGGCTGTCTCGTGTAAACAGTGACATTGGACTATTGTAGCTGTGCACGAGTCCGTACGTACGTTTAGAATGATTTAATTAACTTATATATATATATATATATATATATATATATATATATATATATATATATATATATATATATACACACACACACACACACACACACAATTTTAATCAGATCAGGTACTACTCTGACTTAATCATTAGTCCAATAATAAGTTGTTTAATAATATTTACTACCATGTACATAGTAGCAGTTTATACCTAGAAGTCGATGTCGATGCATGGTGGTCTGTTAGTTTAGCGGTCGTCTGGTGTAGTTGCAGCCGAGCGCGAGAGCAGCCTACCCGCGTGCCGGCGCGCGTGCTGGAACAGTGTACGTTCTTCTAGTCACGTAGCACTTGTCGCTTTTTTTTTTCATGCTGCGGCATCAGTATAATTCTGTGTCAAATAAACGCCGAGTGTTGGCGGGGGTCGCTGCACGACCTGGACAGTTTTTTTTGCAGTTCTGTTTAAATCATTATTTAAGATCTAGACTAAATATGTGCACTTAAATGTTAACATGAGTTTGGAAGTGTGTTTGGTGATTGTGCCTACAGAATAATAAAACTGCTGAGTCTGACCCACGTCACCCACCCAACTGAGAATAGCGCTTCATTGATATGTTGTTTACAAGAATTTGTTTTAAATATGATGTATTTTGTGTACATTTTTTATGATTTCGTTTTTCTTTTGTAGGAACCTGTTGTATTAACAGACACTAGTTTAGTATATCCAGCTCTAAAATGGGACATACCCTACTTGCAAGAGAACATTGGAAATGGGGACTTCTCTGTTTACACAGCAGAAAATCACAAATTCTTGTATTATGATGAGAAGAAAATGGCAAACTTTCAAGACTTTGTGCCCAAATCTCATCGACTAGAGATGAAATTTTCTGAATTTGTGGACAAGATGCATCAAACAGAAGAACAAGGTGGAACAGAGAGGTATGTTAATGTGATTTACATTAATGTACCTGATATGCATGTTCATAATCTACAAAAGTGTATACAGTGATTTATAACTGGTTTTGTCATTATAAAAAGTTTGCTTGCTTTCTTTATCCTTTCACAGCTAAACCACCCCTTCAGCATTGCATAGGTGTATATTTGTGTATAGTTTATATTTAAAATTTACCTTGACTACAAAGTTGAGCTATTTATAATAACATAAACAGTTTAAGTGTGATACTGTGGAAAAGTGTTGAGATGCATGAAATCCAATCGAGGAAATGAAATTGCTCGGCTGTATGACTAAGCAGTTTATTCTGCCAACTGGTGTCCAGTCCATAACGCGCTGACCATTTGATACTCACCTTTGGTGGCTTTATTGCTATATCATTTGTGATCATCTTGTTTCTGGTTCTAGACCTTTAACCTTACTAGATAAATATTAAGCAAGTTCAGGTAGATATTAACTTAAAAATCTTCTGAAGAGAAGAGGATATAATTGCATTCTAAAGTATCACTTGATTTAATTTGACATTTTAAGATGTGAAATGACTTGGTCGTTTAATTTGTAGAGTGTACTTGCAACAAACGCTAAATGATACAGTAGGCCGAAAAATTGTGGTGGATTTCCTTGGATTCAATTGGAACTGGATTAACAAACAGCAATCTAAACGAAACTGGGGACCGCTGACCTCAAATTTGCTGCTCATAGGCATGGAAGGTACAGGTTCAGTGCACCTTTTTCTGTATCCAAATTTTTAGGATTATTATTTAAAATAGTAAAATAAAAAATGTTGATTTGTCATTCTAAAATTGGTGGTGGCGTGACTGTCATATCAGTTTTGTTTGTTTCTCCTCTTAAAATATCACACCAGGCAATGTGACACCAGCACACTATGATGAGCAACAGAATTTCTTTGCACAAATCAAAGGACATAAGAGATGCATCCTCTTTCCTCCGGATCAGTTTGACTGCCTTTATCCTTACCCAGTTCATCATCCATGTGACAGACAGAGTCAGGTATTATATGTTTGATGACTCCCTCAAATTTTGGTATGTGACATGACTCCACAAGTTTGCATATAAATGTTATGTGGATGGAAGGAGAACCCAGGCGCAGACAGCAGATGACTTTCAAGGGATTTATTAAGGACAAAAACAGAAAACAAAACCCACGAGGGGGCAAAACAAGACAGGGTAGAACACACCAGACTAAGACAGGAACAAAACTAAGATAGGTACAGAAACTTCTCAATAAACTACTTACAGCTAGACTCACTCAACGTCAAACAATGAACCGACACAGGACAGCAAACACAAGGGGATTATATAGGGAACACTAATGACGAGGACAGGTGAAACTGACTAGACAATAATGACAAGAAGAGGGTAACAAGGGGGCGGAGTTACATAACGAGACAACACAAGCACATGGCCCAAACAGCTGGCCATGCGCTTGCACACAAAACATGATTCTGTCATGATCCTGCCTCATGACCAGAGAAAATCAACGACAAGAGGGCAGAATCATGACAATAAATTGTAAAAAAAACAAAAAAAAACCCCACATCATGTTTATTTGCAATATTAATATAGCTTTATGTGTCCACTGTTTTATTGCATAGACCATATTGTACTTTGCACTGCCATTATATCTTGTTAATACAAAAAATATTTTCTGTTTTAGTCACATTACATTTTCCACTCATCCACCATATTTATGACCATCAGTGGGGCAAAGTGATGGTGGTGAAAACAAAATCATTAAACATATAAACAGAGATATCAAGAAAAATGTTGCTCATTGAATTCAATCCAACCTTTTTTTAAATCTTTTTTAAATTAATTTTTACAGATGTCAAGTTAACACAAACCCTACGAAATGCAACATTTACTGACGTTTGTATATATTTAATCCACAATCTTTGTCCGTATATAGTGCTGTTATATACGATTGTAGATTAAATGTTGGCCTGAAAAGTTTGAGAACCACTTGCTGAAAAACTCTTTTAGACTAACAATAACGTAAACAAATAAGTGAAATGTTAATTTTTTTTCTTTGCATTCATAGGTTGATTTTGAAAATCCTGATTATGACAAGTTTCCTAATTTCAAAAATACTGTTGGATATGAGGCTGTAGTGGGACCAGGCGATGTCTTATACATCCCAATGTATTGGTAAGATTGTTTTCAAATACATAGAAAAGGTTGATTACCATTATTACTTTATTTTGATGTGTGTAGTTTCACCAGGCCGGAACTATCTGTTTGGCCAACCAAAGGCAGAAGGGGAGAGTGTTTGGAAACGCTGTTACGAATATATATATATATATATATATATATATATATATATATATATATATATATATATTTTTGCATTTCTGTTCAGTGGTGCTAGTGGTGCAGAAAAATGACACACTTAAGTTTTGCGTGGCTCGTTCGGCAAGCCTCTGCTTCCATGGGCTGCTGACTTCTGTGAGAGTGAATCAGCCATGACGGCTTCCTCTTCCAACTCCTTGCTCCCCCTAGTCACTGGAGGGCAACATGACGCCAAGCTGCTGTGTAATTCTACAGTCCATTTTTTTGCCTATGGCTGCCCATGAGTGTGAACATCTCTCCTCTTCTTTTAACCTAGTGTTACAGAAGGGCCTCCATTTGAACATAGAATGTTGTACAATTTTCCAAATGTTCTCCAAATGTCCTTGTCTGTATATCTGTACTCTGACCTGGCACATGGGCAAAGAGTAGTGCACTGGGCGTCGTGCTGCATATGGTGTTTAAAATCAAGCACATGCTACAAAAGTTGAGCTTGTTGCTCTGTAAAGGTTTAAGTCTCTAAAAGACAGGTTTTCATTAGCTTTGTAAAGTGCAGTTGATTTGTGTAAAGTGCTTATTGGCACTATAGAAGACAGGAGTCTTTAAATGTGTGCAGGGCAACAAGCTTTAGTCTTGTACTATGTGATTTGCATAAGTGACTTCATCTACGGATAAAGTTGCAGGTGTGCCTGTATGTAAGTAAAATAATGTCAAATGTTTTTGAAACAAAAAGCATGTTGAATTGCACCAATTGAAAAAAAATATGCATTGCGTTAACCATGCTTGCATTTTAATCCATTGTGTTTTTAAGGCTTGCATTTTTATGGGCTGAAATTCAACATGGTTGAATATTTAAGCTGTGAATATTTCAATTAAAAACATTTCAAAGACATTTTCAATATTAAAAATTCAATAATCCATATTCACCTTTCATATTTCACTTCCAAAATTTTCAAACTGTTTAAAAATACAACCTATAATATTCAACAGGCAAATTTCGGCCCATTTTATTTCGCCTTGAAAATTCGCTTCCACAAATTCAGTGGTTCAAATTCGACAGTAAATTCAACGTCGACATCCAGGAACTGCAGGAAAAGCAGTAGATTACCGATCATAATCTCCATCTGCTGTAGTCGGCTTTACCAGCAGGGGGTGCACGCGCGTGTTGACAAGCACCAAAGCAACAGGAGAGGCCTTCACAAAACGTCATTTGCTGAAATGGACAGAACGATGAGTACGAGTTATAATTTATGTGTATGGAAAAGGTTGATTAAGACACAAAACACACGAGCGTTTACTCACGTGTCTTATGATACTTATTTTTACCCCCGTGCAAAGTAAGGTGATTTGTCCACTGCAAAACTAAATTCTCTCGCCGTTGGCATTGATATTAAGTTTTAGTAAAACAACTGTAATACACTGAGACAGAGTGAATTGTTTGTTTTAGTCACTATGACGGAATACTAAATTGATGGCTGGGTTTTGGCAAAGGCAATTTTATTTAAATATAGCATCATTAAATACAACCCAGTTATAAATTAAATTCAGCAATTAAAAATTACATCTCTACCATGATATCTGGTCATCTCTGTGTTATAACGTGAATTGTCTCAGCCATTATCCAGGGCTGCGTAGGCTACAGTAGGGGTATTTGTCATCTTATTTTATATTTTTTTGTCCATTTGGAGCGCGCGTCACGTCACCTATTAGCGTCGCGCCTGCCACAAGATCTCTCATTGTTTACTCCGATGAGAGCACATAAAGTGCAATCCATCTCTTATTTACCATTTTTCATCTTATCGTATATTTTATTGGCTCCTTTGCCCGTATCGGAGCGCGTCTCGTGGCTCTTACTAAGCGTCGGGCCAGCCACACGATCTCTCACTGTTTTAATCTACCAGACACTCCGATTGATGCACATGTGCAAACAGACAGTGCAATCCTCCTCTTATGTAGCCTATCTATTTGTCATCTTATTTTATTCGCTCTTTTTGTCCATAATGGAGCGCGAGTCGTAGCCTATTGGAGCCATCTTCGCAGTAGTGAACGCGCCGAGAGAAATGCTCATTTCATACGGATTACATTATCTGAGAGTAGTCTATTTATTTTCGTTTTGAATTGTTTCGTTTAAAAGTAGGCTAGACATTTCTACCTTGATGTATTTATCATGCCTGTGAGAAATGTGCAATGCAAACATTTCATGATTTTATTGCTATGCCTATATGTCTGCTTTGCTTCTTAAATCCAGGGAATTGGTTGATCAAACATTGATTGAAATTAAGATACAATTTATTAAAAACGAAATTCACTTTAAAGAAAGGCTTTATAAAAAACAAAACGTAATGGAGTGGACAAAATCATTCTCCTTCAGAATGTCAATCGGAGAATCAGGCAACTGAATAGGGAAAGATCTTATGGCTGGCGCGCCACGAAACGCGCTCTATGGGACAAACGAGCAAATAAAATATAAGATAAGATGGCAGAAGGGTAACTAAGAGCAGGATTACGTTGGCTTTGTGTTTTCGTGCATCAATCGGAGTGTCTGGTAGATTAAAACAGTGAGAGATCGTGTGGCTGGCCCGACGCTTAGTAAGAGCCACGAGACGCGCTCCAATACGGGCAAAGGAGCGAATAAAATATACGGTAAGATGAAAAAATGGTAAATAAGAGATGGATTGCACTTTATGTGCTCTCATTGGAGTGTCTGGTTCATGTAAACAGTGAGAGATCTTGTGGCAGGCGCGACGCTAATAGGCGCGCTCCAAATGGACAAAAAGATATAAAATAAGATGACAAATACCCCTACTGTACGCAGCCCTGGATAATGGCGGAGACAATTCACGTTATAACACAGAGATGACCAGATATCATGGTAGAGATGTAATTTTTAATTTATAATTGCTGAATTTAATTTATAATTGTAATTTGGTTGTATTTAATGATGCTATATTTAAATAAAATTGCCTTTGCCATCATGTAAAACCCAGCCATCAATTTAGTATTCCGTCATAGTGACTAAAACAAACAATTCACTCTGTCTCAGTGTATTACAGTTGTTTTACTAAAACTTAATATCAATGCCAACGGCGAGAGAATTTAGTTTTGCAGTGGACAAATCACCTTACTTTGCACGGGGGTAAAAATAAGTCTCATAAGACACTTGAGTAAACGCTCGTGTGTTTTGTGTCTTAATCAACCTTTTCCACACACATAAATTATAACTCGTACTCATCGTTCTGTCCATTTCAGCAAATGACGTTTTGTGAAGGCCTCTCCTGTTGCTTTGGTGCTTGTCAACACGCGCGTGCACCCCCTGCTGGTAAAGCCGACTACAGCAGATGGAGATTATGATCGGTAATCTACTGCTTTTCCTGCAGTTTCTGGATGTCGACGTTGAATTTACTGTCGAACTTGAACCACTGAATTTGTGGAAGCGAATTTTCAAGCGAAATAAAATGGACCGAAAATTGCCTGTTGAATATTATAGGTTGTATTTTTAAACAGTTTGAAAATTTTGGAAGTGAAATATGAAAGGTGAATATGGATTATTGAAATTTTAATATTGAAAATGTCTTTGAAATGTTTTTAATTGAAATATTCACAGCTTAAATATTCAACCATGTTGAATTTCAGCCCATAAAACTACAAGCCTTAAAAATACAATGGATTAAAATACAAGCATGGTTAACGCAATGCATATTTTTTTTCAATTGGTGCAATTCAACATGCTTTTTGTTTCAAAAACATTTGACATTATTTTACTTCCATATGCCTGAGAATGTTTACGTTGTTTTTAGTTTAACTTTCCTCCAGGCAGGGTGCTCGTATCTAAATTGCCTGTCATAAATAGCTATTGAATGTTATTTTGTGAAAGATTTTTTTTGTGTGTTCATTCATTTTAGAATGGCTTTAAAGTAGAGATTAGGGTTGTACTGATAGGCAATAGTATTGTGGATCAATGATAGTCTGAGATATCGCTGATGCCTTTGATGAAATCAAGACAATAATTGGCTCATTTTCCCATTAATGCATTAAATAATTGTTATTATACCATGGTCTCTCTGAATACTTGTTTCTGATTGGCTGGAAGGTGTGCAATAAAACGAATCGGTTACCTAACGTAACCTCGGTTCTCTCTAGAAGAGGGAACGAGTATTGCGTAAGCTAGCTTACGCTACGGGAAAGATTCATCTTTGCTGAGATATTGAAGCCAAAAAATTATTTCATAATTTGTATCCATACACAACGCAGTTCCTCTGCGGCAGACCTAGAGCGGGCTAGCTAGCAGCTCATTGGTTCGCTCAGAGAGAACTGCTTAAGCCTATGGGAGAGCGGGGCTGAACCCGCTTCCAATGAGAGGCGCCCGCGCGCTCATTGCGTCATGGCCCGCCAGAATGGGCGTGGCCATGGTGTATATAACAGTCTCTCCCAGGCTTATATGTTGATTTATTTCAGCGTGAAGCGAAACGCTAGTAGCGCAAGCACGGCAGGGAACGCAATACTCGTTCCCTCTTCTAGAGAGAACCGAGGTTACGTTAGGTAACCGATTCGTTCTCTTACGAGAGGTTCTCTCGTATTGCGTAAGCTAGCTTACGCTACGGGAACACCTGGTCAACGCCGTGCGCGCTATGAAACCACACATGAAATCCCAGGGATCTACCGGGGGATATTTAACGTGGAGTGAATGTACTATGAGGCCGGCAGAGCGGGCACATGAAAAGTACACATAAGCATGTATAGGGCCAGCAGAGCGGGCACATGAAGTGTAAAAGCATTTAAGGAGAGCACAAGGGGCGAACCGGTTGTGAGGGACTCTCAGAAATGCAGCTTCTTAGAGAGCTGGTCATTAGACAGCTAGTAATTTTGCCTGCAAGGCGGGGACTTCCAAGTTGTAAAATCTGACAAAAGTGGACGGGGAGGCCCATCCCGCGGCCACACAGATGTCATGAATGGAAATTCCACAGGACCATGCCCACGATGAGGCCATGCCTCTAGTGGAGTGCGCCCTGATGCCCAGAGGGCATGGCAGGCATTTAGATGCGTAAGCAGAGGCAATCGCGTCCACTATCCATCTAGACAGTGTCTGTTTGGAGGCAGCCATACCTTTGGTGCGCCCCCCAAACGACACGAAAAGCTGCTCAGCGCGTCTGAACGCGGCAGCGCGCGTCGTGTACAACCTCAGCGCCCGCACCGGGCAGAGGAGATTGGCGTCGCGCTCGCTATCGGATGCAGGCAGAGCCGATAGGGAGATAATCTGCGCCCTGAACGGGGTACCAATCGCTTTTGGGACATAGCCATGCCTAGGTTTGAGAATGACAACCGAGTCATTCGGCCCAAACTCAAGACACGCGGCGCTGGATGAGAGCGCGTGAAGGTCCCCTACGCGTTTTACTGAGGACAGAGCTATCAGAAAAACGGTTTTGAGCGAGAGGTATTTTAGGTCCACAGACTTGAGCGGTTCGAACGGGGGTGCTTTCATAGCTTCGAGGACTATGGAAAGATCCCAAATAGGAACCGACGGGGGCCGCGGAGGGTTCATCCTCTTAGCTCCCCTGAGGAAGCGGATGACTAACTCGTCTTTGCCCAGGGACTGAGCGCGTCGGGGTTCAGCGAACGCTGCGACGGCTGCCACGTAAACCTTGAGAGTGGAGGGGGACCTGCCCTTGTCCAGCATCTCTTGAAGGAACATTAGCAAAGACGGCACCTCGCATGACCGTGGGTCCAGCTGTTTTACGGTGCACCATTTTGAGAACACAGACCATTTAGACGCATAGAGCCTTCTCGTGGAAGGTGCTCTAGCCTGTATGATAGTGTTTCTTACTCCCTCTGGCAAATCGACGAATAGTCGTTGATCACCCATGCATGTAGCGCCCAGCGCTGAGGATGGGGGTGCCAGATCGTGCCGCGAGCTTGAGAGAGGAGATCTGCTCTGACTGGGATGGGCCACGGGGCTGTCTGTGACAGCTGCGTGAGCTCCGGAACCCAATTCTGACTCTCCCAATGCGGGGCTATGAGGAGCACCGAGTGGCGTGTGTCCCTGATCCTCTGAATTACCTGTGGTAACAGAGCGATCGGAGGGAATGCATAGAGCGGGCGGCGAGGCCATTCCTGGGCTAGCGCGTCCTCGCTCCTCGAAAAGTATATTGGGCAGTGAGCGTTCTCTTCTGACGCGAAGAGGTCTACTTCTGCTCTGCCGAATAGCTGCCACAGTAGTTGGACCGTTTGTGCGTTCAGGGACCATTCTCCCGTGGAGATGAGGTCCCTGGACAGTATGTCTGGACCGTCGTTGAGATGGCCCGGCACATGCGTCGCTCTGAGCGAGAGCAGGCGGCTCTGAGACCAAACTAGAATGCGGTGTGTCAGTAGACAGAGAATTCTGGATCTGACACCGCCCTGACGGTTGAGATAGGAGACCACCGCCCTGTTGTCCGAACGGATCAGGACGTGGTGTCCCCGAATGAGCGAGAGAAAGCGCGAGAGCGCGTTCTCGACCGCAAGAATTTCCAGACAGTTTATGTGTAAAGGGCTTTCCTGAGTCGACCAGTGGCCGAAGGCCGGTGAGCCCTCGCAGACTGCACCCCAACCCGTGTTGGATGCATCTGTCGAGATGACTTTTCGGCAGGAAAAAGTCCCCATCGTGACGCCCTGGCGAAACCATTCTGCTACTGTCCATGGCTGCAGTGCCGTGAGACATGTCTGCGTAACCTTGATCAGCTGGCGGCCCGTGTTCCACGCGCGGTGGGGTACACGGCTGTTTAACCAGAGCTGAAGCGGGCGCATGTGCAGAAGGCCCAGCTGAAGTACAGCGGAGGCTGAGGCCATGTGACCCAGCATCCTCTGAAAAGCTTTCAGAGGAGTGCGGGCGTCCATCTGAAACGAGGAGGCTAGGCGCTGAACACTGCGCGCGCGCTGTGTAGACAGGCGAGCCGTCATCGTGACCGAGTTCAAATCTATTCCTAGAAAGGAAATCGATTGACTGGGGAGAAGGGAGCTCTTTGACCAGTTGACAGAGAGACCCAGCGCTTCCAGATGGTTGAGGAGAACTGCGCGGTGCGACAGAAGCTCCGTTTCTGATTGGGCCAAAATCAGCCAGTCGTCCAGATAATTCAGAATGCGCAGCCCCTGACTTCGCAGGGGGGCGAGCGCCGCGTCCATGCACTTCGTGAATGTACGGGGCGCCAGAGATAAGCCGAACGGGAGAACGGCATATTGATAAACATGACCCTCGAAGGCGAAACGTAAGAATGGCCTGTGACGGGGATTTATCTGGATCTGAAAATAGGCGTCTTTCAGGTCTAGAGAGATGAACCAGTCCCCCTGGCGCACCTGCGCGAGGAGTTTCCTGGTAGTGAGCATCTTGAACGGTCTCTTCATGAGCGCTTTGTTCAAGGACCTGAGATCTAAAATCGGTCTGAGGCCGCCGTCTTTCTTGGGAACCAGAAAATAACGGCCGTAAAACCCCGACTCGGTCATAGATGGCGGGACTCTCTCTATAGCGCCTTTTTGCAACAGCGTCGCAATTTCTGAGCGGAGCGTGCCGGCGGCCAGCGGGCTGACAGTAGATTCGAGCTGCGCGCGTGCACGAGGCGGGCGGCGGCGAAACTGCAGCAGATAGCCGTTCTTTATAATGCTTAACACCCACGGGGAGATGCCTGGAATGGCTTCCCACGCTTTGAAGCATGCGGCTAGTGGCCGAAAGGCTATATTGCCCTGATTGCTGCACATAGCGGGCTGGACACAGTGTGTGGGCGCGCTTTGAATGTGTGTGGCAATGGGACTTGCACTCAGAGAGGAGTCTATGGGCCGTGTAACAGAGCGAGCAGAGAGGGGACACGCGCACGGGCTCGTGGGCGTGTTTATGTTCTCTGAAACTAGAGCGGGCTCTGCCCGTTTCATGTGATGGGGCTCTGATAGAGACACGGGATATGTTATGCTTGTGTGTATCGGTGAGCACATGATTGTGGGCACTTTTTGTACACAACTGGCAAGATTTCTCTTTTTGAGATTTCTCTGGGTAGCCGCAAAAACAGCCTTTTGTCGCTCGCAAGCGGGCTGGGACACCGGCTTGTTTGTGGCGGTCAACACTACAGCAGTCGGCGAAATAACGGGGACTGGCAGAGGGCGAAGCTTTGACGGCGGTCCGGCCGCAGCGTGAGATTTTTCTACCCGTGAGGCTTTTATGCTCTTTTTGAGATATCTCTGGGTTGTTTCACTGGGACGCGGTGAAAACGGCGTTTGTGCACATGCAAGCGGGAAAGAGACCGGCTTGTTGATGGCGGTGTACACTGCTGCAGTAGCCGTGTGAACGGGGACTGACAGAGGGCGAAACCTTGATGGCGGTTCAGCCATGGTGAGAAATAGCCGTCCTTTTCTCAGCTGAGGCTGGTCACGTGAGTGGCCTGCAGCGGGATATATATATAGCCTGAAATCGGCTGCACTTGTGACGCGCGTCGCGTGCAAGTGCGTGTTAGAAACGTGAGCGCTGCAAGCGGGCACGAGACTATTTTTAGCCTGCAGAGACTGGACTTGTGACGGCATATAAAATTATCTGCGAGAGCCGGAATCGAACGCGGGTCTCTGGCGCGAAAAGCTTTGTGATACACCACTCACAGGGGTAATGACACAAGCACAGTAGCGCGAGCAGATAAGAGGGCGTGATAGCAGTAACAGGTTCGGCCTCAGCGGAACTAACACACTATAACCCATTTGCCCAGCTTTATGCTCGGAAATGAGAACGTTTCTCATGAGCGCGGGAGAGCGCGGCCGCTTTCTGTCACGTAAGAGAGCTGGGCGCGAGCTCAGAGCTGCATAAAGATTATCTGCGAGACCCGGAATCGAACACGGATCTCTGGCGCGAAAAGCTTTGTGTTCCACCACTGAGCCAGGGGTAAAGACACAAACATAACAGCGCGAGCAGATAAGAGGGCGTGATAGCAGAAACAGGTTCGGCCTCAGCGGAACTGATACACTATAGACCCTTTATATAGCGTTATATGCAGGCGGGAGAGCGCGGCCGCTTTCTGTAACGTAAGAAAGCTAGCCGAGAGCTCAGAGCTGCATAACAAATTATCTGCGAGAACCGGAATCGAACACGGGTCTCTGGCGCGAAAGGCTTTGGGCTTCACCACTGATCTAGGGGGAAGACACAGGCTTAATAGCGCGAGCAGATAAGAGGGTGTGATAGCAGTGACTAGTTCGGCCTCGACGGAACTTAACGCACTATAAACCCACTTACCGGTGACGGCCGGGCTAGCTCTCTTGTAAAGTAAAGAAAGCTAGCCGCGGTTGGCACAGTTGTACGCGGCTCGTCCCCCATTCAGCGCTCGTAGGCGGTGAGAGGGGGAGGCGGCGTAACGCTTCGAGTCGAGCCCGCAGGGTCAACAACAGAAGCCCAATCGCAGAGGAAACATCCGCCGTTGGCGAGAGAAAGCTCTGCGTGTCCCAGTCCCAGGCAGAGAGCGCAGAAGAAGGCGGGCTCTGGCGCTGAGAGGGACGCGGCATGAGCCGCAGGTGTGCGAGGCATCTTAAAAAAGACGCTCGCTGCTCTTTTAGATACACACACACACAATACAAGAAGATTTTTGGTAAGGATATGAATCCGTCGGATGGCTTAGCTTGCAGGACGGCTGAAGGTGGCGAAGACGGCCGGCTTCCTCAGACTCCTAGATGCTCGCTAGAAGGTGCCTTTTCCACGACGGCGGCTTTTCTCAGGACAGCAGAAGCGTGTAGCTCGCTGAAGATGAAATGAATCGACATATAAGCCTGGGAGAGACTGTTATATACACCATGGCCACGCCCATTCTGGCGGGCCATGACGCAATGAGCGCGCGGGCGCCTCTCATTGGAAGCGGGTTCAGCCCCGCTCTCCCATAGGCTTAAGCAGTTCTCTCTGAGCGAACCAATGAGCTGCTAGCTAGCCCGCTCTAGGTCTGCCGCAGAGGAACTGCGTTGTGTATGGATACAAATTATGAAATAATTTTTTGGCTTCAATATCTCAGCAAAGATGAATCTTTCCCGTAGCGTAAGCTAGCTTACGCAATACGAGAGAACCTCTCGTAAGAGAACCGTTTATTGCACAGGTTGTTCCAAGTCAGTTTTATCACCGTTCTATAATAATGTTTTCATTGAAGCGCACATACAAATGCGTCACTCGCACAGAGTGCGCAAATATTCAGGTATTATTCACAGCTTCACAGAAACGTATCAACGCTGCCACGCGACTTTAATAAAATAGCTTCGCTACTGAATCGCTACATTATGTTTCTCAGCAGCAACGAAGGGGTTACATTGCTATTTTGAAGTGATTAAACTCACAGCTTCATTGTTAATAGAGAGAGACGCTGAAAAGACGCAGGTACGAATCGCTCTCTCGATAATTAATTTAAATAAATGCTATAATTCATTAATTCAAATAAATGTAATCTTACGCACTACTTTATCTCTGCACAGCTAGCCATGGATTATCCCTTACTTATTATTAATGTTGTTGTTGTTCATATTTTCATATCTATATTTTCACGGAAACCATTTTTTCAGGATTCTTTGATCAGTGGAAAGTTTAAAAGAACAGCATTTATTTGAAATAGAATGTGGCCTTGCTAAATAAGTGTTCATTTCTTTAAAAAAATTATAGTGGTTCTAAACTTTTACACGGTAATGTATCCGTTTATTTAATTGTTCAATAAATGTCTGCATTTTTGTTGTTGTTGATGCAGGTGGCATCACATCGAATCCCTGTTAAATGGAGGAGTGACCGTCACAGTGAACTTCTGGTACAAGGTATGCTTTTGGAGCACCATCTCAGTCGTGCACTGTCTTGTTTACATACATGATATATCTTTGCACAAATCAACCAGTATTAAACAAAATATTTCAAGGGGACACCCACTCCAAAGAGGATAGAGTACCCTTTGAAAGCTCATCAGAAGGTGGCCATAATGAGGAACATAGAGAAGATGTTGGGAGAGGCCTTGGGGGACCCACACGAGGTACAGAAAAGTAGAACAGTCAATCATAGCCTTTTCCGTTTTTAGGTCCTCAGATATGAATAATGCATTATGGAACTCCCTGTGTATTATGACCTTGACAATAACCCAATTACAAGTATATTTGTGGCTAACCTGCTTTACACCTAAATCAAATTGTGCATGCCTACATTTGACTGACTAAAGCAGAAAATGAATAACCTTTTCATTCTCTACAGTTTTTAATTAATTGTTTAGCATATATTTGTTCACAGAATACATTTTATATAGGTTATTCTCTGTTTTCAACAGGTTGGTCCATTGCTGAACATGATGATCAAGGGCAGATATGATCATGAACTGAGTTAATGGCCTGAGCTGAAGCCTCTTTAGTGTGCTGCTAAGATGGTCTGTTAATATGTATGTGTGGATTTGAGTAGATGCTTGTGTGTACATTCGGACTGTTGAAATGCCAGTGCATGGCAGTATTTTGGCAGTATAAAGACTTCCGCCTTTTGTCTGCTTCCATTTACTGGACTCAATATTGCTAGTTCTGTGTTGGTGTAAGAAGAAAACCACTGGTGAGAAATTGATTGATTTTCTCCTTAAAAAGAGTCCTTAAATCCATATGTGTGCAGCATTACGACTAATGCATTAGCAGAGCCTGTAAAGCACTTTTACACCACCCAGAGCGCATGTTGTCAGGTTTTGTCCCATGTTGGGACAAAGAAGGTGCCATATGTCATGACTTAACTCCTGTGGTTCTGAGTCCGCATAGTAAAACTGTCAGAGTGCCTCGAGCATATCCACAGAGGAGGATGATTAACAACTTAAAACCTACCATCGGTTCATTGACGGGTTTAAACTGTTGATCATTGATGGTGTTTTGTGTGTTTGCTTTTGAATTTGATCTCATGACTTCAATGTTTCAGCCACAAAATGTTTTTAAAACAAGGGATTTCTCATCATTTTGTAGCCTACTCACTGAATTAAATTTTTTGCATTTGTAAATGCATGTTTTTTCGTTCTTTTTATGTGTTCATTAAGGCAAATGTTTTAGTTTCTTGGTGTTATTTTTTTAATGTAACATTATATGGTACCATTTCAGCAAGGATTGTAATTCAGAACAAACTACACTTGCCAAGTGTTAACTGTCTCCATGAATTGTAAGGAAATAAAAGTTTTTGAATGGTTTGATCTGTTTGTATTTTTTAATTGCAACTACGATTGTCATTATTACAGTTTTTGTTAATGTGAGTGTGCTAAAAGCTGAAATTGATTTACATTTTTATCTACACTACCATTCAAATGTTTGGGGTCACTAAGATTTTGTAAATGTTTTTGAAATAAGTTTCTTATGCTCACCAAGGCTGCATTTATATGATAAAAAATGCAATAATTTAGTCAAATATTATTACAATTTAAAATAAAATATATTTTGAAATGTAATTTTATTCCTGTGATGGCAAAGCTGAATTTTCAGCAACATTACTCCAGTTTTCAGTGTCACATGATTCTTCTAATATGCTGATTTGGTGTTCAAACATTTCTTCTTCTTATCGGAGCTCAAAGCAGTTGTGCTGTTGATTGTTTTTGTGGAAACCATGATACATTTTTTCTTTGATTAGTGGAAAATTGAAAAGAACAGCATTTATTTGAAACTGAATTATTTTGTAACATTAGCCTATACATATTTTTACAGTCGCTTTTTGTTTACACCTTTATTTTAGTGCTTTTGCTTTTTCACAGAACGACAACAACGAGGAAAAGAAAAAAAAGACGAGAGAAGAAAAAAAATAACTTATGACAATACAACAGAACATTTGAGGGACAAATTATCCTTTGACTTTACTGTCACTTTTGATCAATTTAATGTCAATCAATTTAATTGCTTAAAATAAGATCACTTCACACTGACCCCAAAATTCTGAATGGTAGTCTAGGTTTAGGGAAGAAAATAAGCAATAACCCAACTGGCGACTTTAATCCTTTAAAGGTGCAATGTGTAAAAAGAAATGCAATATGACATCCATAACTATGTGTTCAGTGGTGTATAAAGAACTTACTTTATAAACCGTAATGTTTTTATTACCTTAGAATCAGGGGCGTAGCCACCATTTCAAAAGTGAGGGGGACAGAATGTCAAGTGTAATACCAGTTTTTTTTTCTTCAGACTTTTGTTGAGGTTTTTGCGTAATTAGCTTAATATGCTATTTATTTTTAAAGCAATAAAACAGAAAGAAAGTTGTCCAATTCTTTATATTGCACATGCAGGGTTTTTCCTGGCAATTTTGTACATTTTAAAGATAAATTAATTAATCTGGTGCACTTTAAGTCCCCCGAATCCACTGTTAAAAATAAATAATCCAACAGCCCAAACATATGATATTCTCTGATTTAGATATCTGATCATCGCATTACAATTATTCAAATTATCAGTGTTAAGCATGATAATATGGTTAAATATCACACTGAAGCTGATTTAAAAATATCATTTACTTAAAATTAAAGTTCTTTTTTTGGCAAAATTACATTTTCTTACAAGCCAAAGTCTGTCTTACTAAACTAAAACTTTCCAATTGAAAACCTTCAAACTTCAAGCTTTTAAAACTACTTCAAAATTTCTAGTTAGGCTTTTTCAAGAGAACTTAAAGTTTCTAATTTGAAGGGCTTTGATAACATATCTGGGAAAATAAAATGCATTACGAGTAAAAAAAGATTGAAAATATAATTGCATGTTTGTTCGGGTAGTGAATTTACAACAAAACCTGTTAATTATTCAACAAGAGAAATAGGCGGAGTTATTCATCATTGTGCAACACAATTCGGATACATGACAACTTACTTACAATGCTTGACTTTTTCGTGAAAAAGGAGTAAAGAGTTCTCTTACGAGAGTATCTCTCGTACTGCGTAATAGCTTACGCTATGGGGAAAAACTCTTTTCCGCGAGATATTGAAGCCAAAAATTATCCTTAATTTTTTATTAATGCAAAACGCTTTGCAGCAGCAAGCAAACATAGGCGAAACAGCTCGCGCGCCTATTGGTTGCTCTGTAGCAAATGCAGCAGCCTATCGAGATAGACTCTGCGTGACGTAATGACCAATGGGGGCAATTCGCGCCCATATCGTCATGTCCCGCCAGAAGGGGCGTGGTCTCGCCCTATAAATATGCTCGTTAGGCTGATACAAGCTGATTTTTACCTCTTCAGCGAAGCACTCGCATCGCTGGATCCGGAGTGAGAAGCCGCGCCGTCGAAGCAAGCTTTTCAGCGGGACGAGCTCTGGAGTCGCTGGCCTCGCCGCCTTCAACTGCCGTACCTGCTGCGCTTTCCGGCGTTATATATCCTTTCCAATACTCTGTGTGTATTTCTCTGTTGTGAAGTGTTCGTCGCTTACTTGACGCGACTTACATTTTCCTCACAAAAAGAGCAGCGTCTTTTTAAAGATGCCTTCATGTGGCTCGTGCCGCGCCCCGCTCAGCGATGGAGATCGACACGTCATCTGTGTTGCCTGTCTGGGTGAGGATCACGCGGCTATCGCGCTCGCTGACGGCGGATGCCCTCATTGCGAGCTTTTGCCCATGGTGACTCTGAGGACGCGCCTGGCATCATTCTCCGAGCCTTCACCACAGCCCGCCGTGGCGCCGCGCCGTAAAAAGCGCCGCGCCCAGCGCGCTCCCGAGCTATCTCCAGCCCGCCAAAGCTCGCCGGTTCGCCTGCCTGCTTCGCCGGCTTCGCTCGGATCGCTCACCGACGGACAACGGCCGCCGCGTCCATCCACGAGCCTGACGAACCCTCCGAGGCGTGTTCTCTCCTGGCGTCCGATAGTGAGGATTGGGCGAGCTCCGTGGATCTCCCCTCCGCTAGTGTTTCCCGCCAGACCACTGGTAAGAGAGCCGGCATTGAGACTGAGCTGATGCGTCTGCTCTCTCAGGCCGTTGAAAGCATCGGCCTCGATTGGGAGGCGCCCGCGCAGCCGCCGCGCAACAGAATGGACGGACGCTTTCTCGGAAGTGACGAGGCTCCGTCGAAATCGCGGCCCGCGCCCTTCCTCCCGGAACTTCACGACGAAGTTACGAAATCATGGAACGCCCCCTTCTCTGCCAGGCTTCGTACCTCTGCTTCTGCTGCTTTCTCCTCCGTGGATGGCGCGAAGGAAAGAGGATACCTTTCTGTTCCTCCTGTGGAACCAGCTGTAGCGTCTCATCTCTGCCCGCCCTCCGCTGGACGGCGCGCGCACACGACGCTTCCTTCTAAAGCCTGCCGGGTGACGTCTTCCATGCACGGTCGCGCTTACACCGCCGCCGGGCAAGCAGTTTCAGCGCTGCACACTATGGCCATTCTGCAGATTTTCCAGGCCGACCTTCTCCTTAAACTGGACGAGGAAGGACCCGGAGCGATCTGCGTCGCGGATCTGAGAAGCGCTACAGACCTCGCTCTTCGCGCTACTAAAGCCGCTGCACAGGCCATAGGACGAAACATGGCCTCTCTCACCGTGGCTGAGAGACATTTATGGTTGACAATGTCCGAGATGACGGAAGCCGAGCGCTCTGTATTCCTCGATGCGCCCATTTCCCAAGCGGGACTTTTCGGATCTGCCGTCACAGACTTTGCGGATAGATTCATGGAGGTGCAAAAGACTTCGCAGGCCATGAAGCACTTCCTTCCGAAGCGCTCGAGCTCCGCTGCAGGTCGCTCTAAACCGCCGCCTGCTCGCAGCTCTCAGCCGCAGCCTGCACCGCCCGCCGCTTCACAGCGCCGCCACGCCCGAGACCAAAGACCGCGCTCTCGCTCTGCTGGACGCCGCCCCCCTCAGCGCGGGCCCCGGCCGAGGATTGAGATCAAGCCCGAGGCCTCAAAATCTTCCTAGCCATTCTAGGAAAGCGACGGTGTTCAGATCCCGCTGCAGCCGGATTTTCACCAAAACTTCTCGCTCGGTCAGTTCCAAACATCGCGACTGTCCCAGTGTATTTCGCAGAGAACCAGCCGGTGTCACAGCCCGTTTGCCTGCGCACAAAAGCCGTTTTTACGGCTACCCAGATAAATCCAATAAAAAGTGCATTTTCTGGTGTTCCGGCCACGGCCGAAGGTGTTATGAGTGTTGTAAGAATGCCCACCCAGTGCCCATTCCCACACACAAACACAGCCCGCCACGGTGCAGGGCTAGCACAAATAAAATCGACTCCGGTCGATTGTGCAAACAATGTAGTGCAAGTGCCCATGTCAACATGCCCGCTCACACTACATGCTGCGTGTCCCATGGTTTCTGTAAAAACGAAACCAACACACATTCAGTCGGCTATGAACGACAGTGTTTTCAGTGTATTAAATGTGCCCGCAGCCCTGCGCCCACATTTTCTCACAGACACGCCGATTCCCACGGGATCTCCCCCGCTCACTTTCTCTGCACAATCTGCCATAGAGAAGCTGAGCGCGGCCAGGCTGCCCGCTGTGATCAGCACGCCCCCCGCCTCGAACGCTGTAAACACAGTGTTGTGTTCCCAGTATGCCCAGGCTCTCGAGCTGCCGTTTTGTCGCGGCCAGAGCCCGGATTTCATTCTGCCTCTAGCTATTCACGCAGATGCGTGGTCAAAACTTCCCGGGGTTTCAGAATGGGTGCTGAACACTATAAAGAGAGGCTATTCGCTACAATTCGCTCGACGCCCGCGCCGTTACACGGCGCGCGTCGAAACTACGGTGAAAAACGAAGCATCTCATCTGCTTCGTGCCGAAATAGCGAAACTACTGAGCAAAGGGGCTATAGAACCTTTATCTCAGGCTCAGAGCGAAGGGGGCCTATACAGCAGATATTTTCTGGTACCGAAAAAGGATGGGGGTCTCAGACCCATTTTAGATCTGCGACAGCTGAACAGAGTGCTTGTGAAACGCCAGTTCAGAATGCTCACGACCAGGAAAATCCTCGCGCAGGTGCGCTACGGGGACTGGTTTATGTCGATAGATCTGAAAGACGCCTATTTCTAAATACAAATAGCGTCCCATCACAGGCGATTCTTGAGATTCGCCTTCGAGGGCCAGGCATATCAATACACAGTCCTGCCGTTCGGCCTGTCCCTAGCGCCTCGTACATTTACGAAGTGCATGGACGCGGCGCTCGCGCCCCTGAGGCTTCAGGGCATGCGAGTCCTGAACTACTTGGACGATTGGCTGATTCTAGCCCGATCACGATCGGAGCTCATAGAACACAGGGCCGCATTACTCGAGCACCTCGAGAAGCTGGGCCTCACAGTCAATTGGGCAAAGAGCGCACTGTCTCCCAGTCAGAAAATTTCCTTTCTGGGAACCGTGTTGGACTCGCTGTCCATGACAGCACGCCTGTCACCAGAGCGCGTGCAAAATATTCAGCGCGGCGTGAAATCCTTCCGCCACGGCGCGATAGTCCCGCTCAAAAGGTTTCAGAAAATGCTGGGGCTGATGGCCTCAGCAGCCTCTGTACTCCAGTTGGGCCTGCTCCGCATGCGCCCACTGCAGATGTGGCTGAAGACGCGGGTTCCACCCAGGGCATGGACAGCGGGTCTGTTTCGCCTCAGGGTCGACCTTCAGTGTGTTTCAGCTCTGAAACCTTGGGAAGAGACCGACTGGTATCAGTCAGGTGTAAGTCTGGGGACCGCTTCGAGCGTGAAGGTGGTGTCTACGGACGCCTCCACCTCGGGGTGGGGAGCACTGCTCGAGGGCAGACCGCTAGCTGGCCTGTGGTCAGAACGGGAAAAGCTCCTTCACATAAACTGCTTGGAGATGATAGCAGTCGACAAAGCGCTACGGCGTTTTTGTCCCCAGATAACAGGCCACCACGTCTTGGTCCGGTCGGACAACATGTCGGTGGTGGCATACATAAATCACCAGGGCGGCGTCAGGTCACGAAACCTTTACAGGTTGACGGAAAGCCTCCTGGTCTGGGCTCAGCACAACCTGCTCTCACTGAGAGCAGCGCACGTGCCTGGTCTCCTGAACGTGGGACCAGACAGACTGTCCAGGAACAATGTTCCAGCAGGGGAATGGTCGCTGCACCCGCAGACGGTCCAGTTGCTGTGGAAGACGTTCGGCAGAGCTCAGGTGGACCTATTCGCGTCCCACAAAAACGCTCATTGCCCGGAGTTTTTCTCGAAAAGCAAGGACGCGCTGGCTCATGTTTGGCCCCGCTGCCCCCTATATGCTTTTCCCCCTGTCTCGCTCCTGCCTCAGGTGTTGGAACGAATCAGGAAAAACGGATGCCCAGTGCTGCTTGTAGCCCCGCTCTGGACGAACCAGACGTGGTTCCCTGCCCTGATGCAGCTGACCAGCACTGCCCCATGGCCTGTACCATTGAGGAGAGACCTCTCTCAGGCGGAGGGCTCGATCTGGCACCCTCGCCCGGAGTTATGGTCCCTGCACGCATGGGCCATCAACGGGTACCCGCTAGCCTCCCAGAGGGAGTGTTAAACACGATCGCGCAGGCTAGAGCTCCGTCTACCAGGCGGCTCTACTCCTCGAAATGGTCTGTTTTCTCTGCATGGTGTCAGGCCCAGAGCCTTTCACCTGTGGAGTGCGGGGTTTCGGAAGTGCTTTCCTTCCTTCAAGAGCTACTGGATAAGGGCAGGACCCCATCCACGCTTAAAGTATATGTGGCGGCCATAGCAACGTTTGCAAAACCGGTGTCTGGCCAGTCGCTTGGGAAAAACGACTTAGTCGTGCGTTTCCTTAGGGGAGCTCGGAGGCTGAACCCTCCAAGGCCCCCTTCAGTCCCGACGTGGGACCTTTCCACGGTCATGGAGGCCATGAAAGGCACCCCGTTCGAGCCGATCCAGTTGGTGGACATGAAACACCTGTCGTTCAAGACAGTGTTTCTCATGGCTCTCGCTTCAGTGAAGCGCATAGGGGACCTACAGGCGCTTTCAGTAAGCGCGTCGTGTATGGAGTTTGGGCCTAATGACTCAAAGGTCATTCTCAAACCGAAGCACGGGTACGTCCCGAAATCCCTCAATATGCCGTTCAGGGCCCAGGTCATTTCCCTGTCTGCCCTTCCGGTTCTCAGTGAGGAGGAGGATGCAAGTCTCCTTTGCCCCGTCAGGGCATTGAGAGCTTATGTGGCACGCTCGTCTGTTTTCAGACAGACGGAGCAGCTTTTTGTTTTGTTCGGCGGGCGCTCCAAGGGACTCGCCGCCTCAAAACAGAGCCTATCCAGATGGATAGTGGATGCCATCGCGCTCGCTTACTCTGCGAAGGGCTTACAGTGCCCCTTGGGTGTCAGGGCGCATTCCACGAGAGGCGTGGCCTCTTCGTGGGCATGGTCTAGCGGGGTTTCCCTGCAAGATATCTGTACGGCCGCGGGCTGGGCCTCGCCGTCTACATTTATAAAATACTATAACCTGGAGGTACCCGCCTTACAAGCTAAGCTTTTGGCGGTCTAAATTCAGTGCTATCTGCCCCGCTGTGCGGCCCAGATGCTGAGTTTACTGCAGCCCCATGAGTATTGACTCACGTATGGCCGCCCAGATCAGGCTGAATGCTTTCACCCTGGCTGCGCGTTTGATTGTCATATAATAGCCCCGCTGGGTGTTTTGCATTAATAAAAAATTAAGGATAATTTTTGGCTTCAATATCTCGCGGAAAAGAGTTTTTCCCCATAGCGTAAGCTATTACGCAGTACTCGTTCCCTCTCTAGAGAGAACCGAGGTTACGTTAGTAACCGAGTACGTTTTTTGCCATTTTGAACTCTCTGAAACTGATGGATTCGGCGCGGGTGCGCGCATGGGCGTGTCGTAGGCTATTGCACGAGTGACTGATTACCATGGAAACGTGAAAGTCACGTATGTTAGATAGACTATCCTTGACTCTTTGGATTTTAAATCTCGATGTAGGGTATACACACCCGCGAAAACCTCAGCTTGTCGTAGACTCACTTGCCCTATGAAAAAGTGCGGGGGACGAATTCGGCTACGGCTACGGTAGAAACATGACGTCACAATATGTCGACCTTCATAGAAGGGGATCCCGCGCATATGTAGTTTCATTCTAAGCATAGGCGTAGATTACGCGGGGGACGGGGGGGACGTGTCCCCCCCACTTTTTATACAATGTATTGTATAAAAAGTGGGGGGGACACGTCCCCCAATACAATGTAATCTACGCCTAATCCCGCGTAATCTAATCTACGCCTATGCTTAGAATGAAACTACATATGCGCGGGATTCCCTTCTATGTAGGTCGACATATTGTGACGTCATGTTTCTACCGTAGCCGAATGCGCAGAAACGGTTGGGTGGTTGACGTGACGCTCCATTTTTGTGTCCATAGTGACAAATATAAATAAAAATGTATAATATTTAATTAAAATATCTGTTTTTATATACAGTTTAATCTTCCAGAACTAATACATCTGTAATTAATGAGCATTATAATTCAAATATGTAAATATTTTGTTTTAAACATGACATTTGTCCACTGGCGTGACTGTCCGGGGTAGCGTTCCTTATCTTAAAACTACTTTAATTAAATGAAAAATAAGTCTAAATACATTACACTACTTGAATAGATATTATAGAAGTGTTTACTTAATGAAACTAAAGGTTATAAGTCTTAAAATCCCCATTTAGAATAATTATGACAGATTACATTTTGTCCGCAAAACTGGTGTCCACCTGGTGTGACGCCATTCTGTAGATATAAAACGGGCATTAAGTTGGGCACCCTATTACTGAGAGGGGCCATTCTTCATTCAGGAAGTACAGTAGACCTCACTGGAGCACATGGGCTGCACACAAGGTGAATTCTGTCTCAAATATTTTGATAATATAGTTATTTCTGTGCACAGCTGGAAATGGGATCCATTATGCAGTCCTTTGGTGTGACTTAATTTAAGCATTGATCTGAAAATGTTCATAAATTTATATTGATTGACTATTGAAAATAATGTAAACCTTAACACTGTTAGTCAGGATTGAAGACTGTCTCTCATACAGCTAGGCCGCAAACTGGCCTTGATCTCGAAAACGTCCACTGGTGTGACAGCACTGTCCTATAGTGTGACATGAAATCAGCGTCACACTGGTGGAAATGGCTGTCACACCAGTGGATGTAGGCTCTATTGGGGTGGCTCATTCTTCATTTGTGGTGGCAAGTGGTGTCCCTCTACTTTACAACAGTTTAAATACCAATCAATTCTCAATTCCAATCAATTTCCTGCTGCAACACTGCAATTTCCGCTTGGGGATTGATGAAGTTTTTCTTTTCTATTCTATTCTATTCTATTCTATTCTATTCTATTCTATTCTAAAATGTTTGCATTTTTGTATTCTGTATGATAAACACAATTTGTGCACTATTAACAGATACATTTTAGTTTTAAAATACATATTTAATTGAGTTTGATAGATTGCATTTGTAACAAAATATCCATGTTCCCACCATACCTCAGAGATATCATGGAATGTAATTACAACTATATAACATTTTTAACCCCCCCAAAAAAGTGGTTATATTGTGAATATAGACTTTCTTTAACATATACAATTTTAATAAATTGTTAAAAAAAAAAACTTATTTAGTAAAATCTAAGAAAAAAGTAGTGTTCCTCAAATTCATGTCTGTGATGTTATCAATGGATGTCGCCCCTTGAAGAAAAGGGGGAAATCGGTTTGGACTACTTCTCCACAGACAATATACCAGTAATGTTGTATTTTTAATAAAACACATAGGACCCCAGTAATCATATAATTGTATCTCTCTTGTCAGGTATGGCCAGATTAACTGCTGCTGAAAAGCAGCTTCTTTAGTTTATAGACCGCGCAGAGATGCAGACCCAGTTCGAAGAGCAGAGTTCCTTCAAAAGAAACAGCAGACCCATTTAAAAAACATTCAGTGCAAAACCAGACTAAGAGCAGGAGATCTCCCAGAGAGGGGAAAGAGAGCAGCAAGGAAGAACTGGAGAATATAGAAGGCAGAATACAGGGCAAGAAGCAGAGAGAGATTTATTCACTATTTTTTATATATATATATTTTATATTTTGTATTAAATAAGTTTGTGATACATTATTTATTCAGTGTAGATGTTCAGAATTTTTTGTTGTTGAATGTTTTATTCACTAATGATTTTCAGATTGTGTTATTCTTTATTGAAAACAAATTCAAACATTGTGATTGCAACACAATCCATTGTGCAGACAATTTTTGAGAAAGTGAGAAACAGGTTGCAGGTTGTTTTAATTATATTTATCAGAGCAATTACTTCTTGTAATCCTACTCATGATGAATTTCATTATTTTGCTCAAACTTTTAATCGTTAAACCTTTTATGCAATATTACGTCTGTGGTGTTACTTCAAAACGTATCCGACATTTGACATCCGACATTGAATGTTTTTAGACTGTAAAGTGGTTTTAATATTTTAGAATAAAGACTATAAAGGTTGCACAGACCATTTTTCCTGCCTTTTTATGTAAAGGCATTTCTTAAAAAAAAGAAACAATTCTTGTTGTCCAATGGTGTGACGGAATGTCCTGTGGTGTGACAAACTGAATTATAAGTGGAAAAGGCATTTTAATGCACAAATGAATGTAAAAAGTGTTGAATAGTATAATAATGATATCATCACTATGCACATATAAGGATGAAATGAAGCTTCATTAGGTTTTATACTAATTATAATGAATATAATCCAGAAGTTTGGGCAAAGTCCCTATGTGTACATCTTATAGTAGGATAAAAACATGATTGTGAATTTTTATTGGTACTTTTGATGTGGGAATATAGTTAGGACAAATTGGTAAGTATTGTGCATATTTGTCTTATCTGTCACACAATCTCTGAATTAAATATTAACATTAAAAGTGTTGTCACACCGGTGGACAATATGTGGGACTACCACACAAAAAAAGTTAATAAAATGCGAAATAAATAAGGAATAAGAATGGGACACATTCAGTTTTGCGTTTTTCACATATTAAGCAAAATAATTATGTCATTTGACATACATTTTAAGAATTTTTTTTTTTTTCACTTTGGATTTGAGTTCACGTCAACCACCCGGTTACAGAGCGCGTTTCGTCACTACCTTGAAAGAGAAGCCGCAGAAAGCTAGAAGAAGCTAGCCATAAACACCGTGAGTAGTGAATTTTCCCATGTCAGTGGTGTAAATTTGTAGTTGGATTGTTTCATGTAACTTAAGTCTTCTCCCTTGCTGTGTTATGGCTTTGCTATGTGGGGATAAATGTGCTGGTTACGTTCGTGAGACAGCTGATTAGTAGGCTACTCTTGTCATTGACCGTAAAACAGTTACAGGAATCACCAACCCGTCGATATTGGAAGCATTTTAAGTCGATCGAGTTTCCAAAATCAGAGAAAAAAGCCTATTGTGTGTAGTTAGTGGTGTCTAGGGGATGCGGAGGCGCGCGCGCTGTTGCAAATCACGTCATTTTTGCCGCACGCACCACCTTTGGGCTCATGCGGACGCGTCGAGTATAAACAAGGCTTAACGCTTTAACCAGCTCAGCCACAGTAACAGCTCATATTAGCCAGCTAAACTTTTACTACCCTGTTAGAATTTTTTTTATAGTTGCATAGTTTCATGTGGGTTTTCTCCCTCGCTGTATTATGGGTTTGCTATGTGGGGATGTGCTGGTTACGTTCGTGAGACAATCAGCTGATTACTATTATTATATTATGTATTAAGACCCTTGATCCTCACCTGACTATGGCTTTGTAAACTTTATCCATGATGTGGTTTATAATGGACTGTGGTACAGAAGCTTGGTTTACTCTGGCTATTCTCTGCTGTCTCAGACGACGATGTTTGTCCCGTTTTAGACACCGTAGCTTCTTCGAAAGGGAGGGGTGAGCAGTGGGCTGAGCCCTTAGTGCAAACTCGCAACCGAAACGCTAGATGTCGCCAAAAATCACACACTGCACCTTTAAATGTATGCAATGTTTTTATATCATAAAGTTGTGATCTTGGGTATATCATGGGCTTGTTCTAGCTGACTTTATATACTGCCAAAACTTGATTGTTAAACAGTGTACTGACAATGATAGCAGTCATCTATCATATAAATCCCTATTACAGAATATCAAAATATAGCTGCAAGCAGCCATTATCGGGGCCAAGTGCAAAGAAGACGATAAAGACATGCCAACTGCATTAATCAGCAATTAAAGACATTTAAAGATGAATTTTGGCAAAATGGCTGAAAAATCATATACATTAAGTAAAAATATGATTTAATGGAATATCACTTTTGACCAATAGGTGGCGTAGTTACAAAATTGATGTGATGTGGTCAGAGTGAGGTGACAATAGAGGGTATGCGCGTGACGTCACTGCCAGCTGGAGTGATTGCGGTCACGCCCACTGAGTGGCAAAAGACTGAGCGGCAGCATTGGTTTTCAGCGTGAATGCCGTGAAAAACACAAAAAATGCATCTAAAATGGGAGAGAGCTTTGCGATTGATTGTACAACTACATTTCACAAGAAATCTGAGGTATATTTTTACAGACTGCCGAAAGTTACAGAACAGAGAAGCAAATGGATCGATGCAATTCATAGAAACAACTTGACTCCAGGCAGAGAAAAGAGGATTTGCAGTTATCATTGAGCACGTTTACATGCACACCAGTAACCATAACAACGCAAGTAAACCGTGGCATGTTTACATGACTTTATTAATAAATCAGGCCATGACCTGTAACGACAAAACAATCATTTGCGTATCTGACTTTGAGTATTTCATTTGTTGTATCGGTTGATGTTAAATAAAGCTTGCAACATGTCAGCGGGAAACTTACAGTTTGTATATTATCCTCTCATGCAGTTACAGATGCAGCGTTTTGACTGAACCATTTCTACTTCTGCTGCACGAGATGAGAGGACATTTTTATAATGTTCTGTGTCATGAAAGAGTCTGCGTTTGTGATATATTTTATTCTTCCTTTCCAGCAAAACGCTCTGTCTGGATGTGTTTAAATCTGCACAAAGGATGCGTTTCTGTCACATTTCACACATGCGCACTTCAATAAGCTGACAGAAAGCAGGTTAATGCGTTTACATAATGCGAAATCCGAGTAAGAGGCAAAAAACGACCTGTTTCGACCGGTTTATGCTTAAGCCAGTTATGACCCTACTCCGATAAAATAAACTTTTTAAATAAACTGACAAAAAACTATAGGCTACAAGTTTTAGGGCTGGACAATATGATTATAGCCTATATATAACATTGATTTGATCACCTGAATTTAGACTTACCTATTGTATTTATATAAAGCGTTCACAGGCAAATTTGCTTCACGTATTTCCCCGGCGTCGAAATCAGGCACATATATGAGTGTCAGGAAACACGATGGCTCCGTGTCTATATCCATGGATCACTGGATCTTTGGCCTAAGTTGTAAGGAACACTATATCGAGTCCAACTTTTAGTTTAAACTGATAATAGGTTGTTTTACTCGCGTTTTCGCAGTTTCCACTATTAACTCCAGCCACGCAGCAGCTCTTTTGCCACTCAGTCCGGCTGAGGGGGGCGTGTTCCGGCGGGGAAGTGACGTTAATGCATTCCCTCAAAGATCCAGTGATCCATGGATATTGACATGCAGCCAGGAATCGTGTTTCCTGACATTTATATGTGCCTGATTTCGACGCCGGGGAAATAAATTAAGAAAATTTGCCTGTAAACGTTTTATATAAATACAATATAGATAGGTCTAAATCCGAGTGATTACTTACATTAATGTTATACTGTATATCATCATATCGTCCAGCCCTAAAACTTGTATAGTTTTTTTGTCAGTGTTTATTTAAAAACATCCAATTATGCAGAATATAGTCTGTTCTGTAGCTTTTTGCAGTCTGTAAAAATATACAGTACCTCAGATTTCTGGTCAAATCTAGTTGTACAGTCAATCGCAAAGCTCTTTCCCGTTTTAGATGTGTTTTGTGTGATTTTCACGGCATTCACGCTGAAAACAAATGCTGCCGCTCAGTGTTTTTGCCACTTGTGGGCGTGACCGCATTCACTCCGGCCGACGGTGACGTCATGCGCATACCCTCTATAGAGTGCCGAAATTACTCTGTAGGCCAAAACGCGGAAGTGAGTTAGCATTTTAGCACTCCCTCACTCTAAGGTCTATGGGATTTTTGAATGGGTTTTTGCTAAATCACCTGGAATAAGGTCTGTGGTGAACAAAGCCTCTAAATATTTTCACGTTTTGATCTATGACATAGAACACACAGTTATTGCTTGTGGTTTTTTAAACTTTATTGTGTCTGCTTGTGTTTTTTAAAAACTTTATATAGGCTTCAAAATGTATAAATTTTGGATTAACTTGTAAAGATTATCTTGATAGACAAAACGTGTAAGGGTCACAACTCTTTGTTAAACACAGATCTTATTTTTTGAGATTTTCCAAAAGTCTATGGGGAAAATGCATAGCTTTTCGATCGAGGGAACCCATGCGCCGCTAGCTTCCGAGTTGTCCTACAAAGTGACGTCATCACTTCGGCACTCTATGACAAACCTTAAGACCAGTGGCATTACAATAGGCAGATTTATTCAAAAGTTATTAGCATTTTTGGAAATTTTGTTATAACTTTTTTACCACAAGGTGGCGCTGCCCTGAGTACCTTTTAGGCATGGTGCCGATGTACCGAGTTTTGTAACCATACTCTAATGCGTTCATAAAGTATAGCATTTTACATCACAAAACTGTATTGAAGTCGATGGCAATTTCATGTTTTGTTCTAGCGCCAACAAGAGGCACAATCCCACAATTTATTTTGTGTCCTCAGAGTGAGCCCATACATGTGTGTGTCAAATTTGGTGAAAATATCTCATTTCGTTTTGCTGTTATAGACATTTACTGTATATATAAACACATAAAAAATGACCCACACCTGACTTTGTTTGCATTTTTATGCCAGTTACTATTAATATTTGGACATTTCATTTGGGCATTAATGACATGTTTCCAAACTTCTGACGGTGGTTTCGTCTCGATCGGTCAAACGATTTTGAATAGGGTGACCATTTTGAATACCAAAAACCAGGACAATCGACCCGGCAAACAGAGACTCAAATGATACTCGAAGTTTACTCAAAGATGCCTAACAAATAACAAATAAATGCCTAACCTATGCCGCCTCTGTATGGATACAAATTGTTATATTACAAGACACAAATTCAGATTGGCTTCTCAGAGGTTACTCAACATGTTTTATTATGACAGGTTTCAAAAATAATGATAGAAATAACTTCTCTTCTGTATTAGAAAAATAAATATATAAATAATGAATAACTAAAAGAAATACCTCCAAATTGAACAAAAATAGCTCTCACAAACTTACAAAAACAAACTAACAAAATATATTTATATCTTTAGTTTTCTTCCTCTTTATCATGTTTTTCTTCCTCATCGTCCTTGTTTGCCATCTATATTTTGCTGTAGAGCTGATCTTTCCCAGCAGTTTTTTGAAAACCAGGACATTTTCATAATTTTCTAAAAAACAGCCAGGACGGCCAGGATAGGACGTGAAAACAGGACTGTTGGTCACCCTAGTTTTGAAGATATTGGTTTGGTATGAATACGATAAAGCATTGCGCAGATACAGCCTTACGTCTGTTTTCACGAGCGCTGCGTAAAATTAGTTTGCGTGGTATTCAAGAACGGTTTGACGAATCGACATGAATTCCAAAACTTTTTGTCTGCATGCTCTGGAGATGATCTGGTTCAATCTTCGTGAAAATCGGAGCATCGGCCTAGGAGGAGTTCGAAAAAGTAGTTTTTTTGGGAGAATTCAAAATGGCGGACAAATTTTCATGAAGGAAAATGACGTCATAGGAATTAGTGGAAAAAAGAATTTTGTTGCTAGCCGTTATGGTTCCCAAGTTATTAGCATAAATATGAGTGAAACTTTGGACAGTTGGTGGCGCTAGTGGGATTGAGTTAGAGACTCCAAATTTGCTGTGGTGACCGTTCAGACTGTCCTCTATCTGTGTGCCAAATTTAATAACTTTCCCGCAAGCGATTCTATGGGGTGCCATAGACTCCAAGAATGGAAGTAGAAGCAGAACAATAATAAGAACGCCAACGATTACAATAGGTGCCTCCGCACCTTCGGTGCTTGACCCCTAATAAATCAACTCTGGGAAACATTTCTCTTGTTACAAGCATTTAAGTTCTTACAAAGATCGTGAAGGAATAAAATATACTGAGAAATTATTAAAATATAGTTTGAAGTGTTTGACATGTCTTTTGTCTCTATAAAGAATTATTGCACAGGTGTTCAAACAGCTGTATCTTTGTGCATTAGAGGACAACATTAGTCATGTAAAAATTTAAGAGAACAAAACCTGTTACTTCAAAGTATCTGCATGATCCTTTGACCACTGTAGTTCTCAGCACTGATTTCTGAGTGGCATAGGCCTGGATTCACATACAGGGCTTAGATTAAGCCAGGATTAGGTCTTAGTTCAATTAGGACATTTAAGTAGCTTTTATAAATGTGCCTTAGAAAAATATTACTGGTGTGCATCTAGAGACAGAATAATGTCACTGACATAATTGAAGATATGCCATTCACGTTTCTTTCAGCTAAATCAGTGCAAACATGCATTTTAATAGTCTGTGAAACTGGGGGTTAAAGTCGTTAGCTTTGTTCTTCATAGTCTTTCAATTAAACATAAAATGTTTTCTTTTCTCACCTTTATGTCTTTAGATGTGTATATTCGCCCACTCTAAAATCCATGCATTGTTTCAACACAATTTCATTATGCTCTTCAAAATACCTAAAGCTAGAACAATACATTTTTAAACCAGTTTTAAGAAGTATTTGCATATTTAAGTACAGAACTGAGGAAAGACACATGATTTATAAAACATTCATTCTTTACAAGTTATTCTCAAAAACATCATCAGTCCTTGAAAAATACTGTTAATATATTTGAATCTAGTCACTACACTTAAGTTTCAGGGCCATGGTAAGGTTGAATGGTAGTGTTGACACTGTGGTTCTATGGCAAAGACAACATGTAAACAGAGAACATCAAGCACAAACAAACAATCTTGAAAAATACTGGTGTGATAATATGGATATAACAATACAATTGTTTATAGTAAACAAAAAGCACATCCATTACTAAAACTATGCAAAGCCAGCGAACTACACAAGACTAGTAAACTAACTAGTAACTACTACTAACTAGTAAATATGCAGGTGAAGGTTCAGTCTATCCAAAGCTTGTCCAATGTATGGGAAGATTCACCTTCAGTTGACTTTATGCACAGCTGCACTACTTCCTGAACTTAAGCCAGCTCCTTTATTTCCTGTCTTACATTATTGGACACACTGATTAATCCAGGTGTGTCTGATTATTAGGAGCTGGCTTAAGTTCAGGAAGTAGTGCAGCTGTGCATAAAGTCAGTTGAATCCCGAATTAACAGGCAGACCTCGTTTGTAAACCGCAACAAAAATCACTAACACTTTACAATAAGGTTTCATTGGCAACTACTTTAGTGAATGAACAATACTTCTACAGCATTTACTAATCTTAGGTAATTTCATCATTTACTAATACAATCCTAAAATCAAAAGTTGTGTTTGTTAACATTAGTTAATGCACTGTGAACTAACATGAACAATGAACGACAGTATTTTTTAATTAACTAACATTACCAAAGATGAATAAATACTGTAACAAATGTATTGCTCATTGTTAGTTAATACATTAACTAATATTAACAAATGGGACCTTGTTGTAAAGTGTTACCCAAAAATCAAATGTCACACAGACCCTGCTATTATTTAGTCTCAGGAACATATATGGAGTCTTTTTATTTGTGTGTTTTAATTAAACAGTGCAAAATACAAAGACTGATGTTCCTGCCACTGAAAATGAGCTAAATTGGCTGATTTTATAACAAAACAACCACATAGCTGAACATTTCAAAGACTTTCATTGAAATGATGTGTAAAATAGGGGTTGGCTTTAAAAAAAAAACAGTCAAATGTTAACACCTTCATGTTTTTAGGAATAGCTTAATGTTTTAGTAAAAAGTAGTTAAAAAAATAAATACAGTAACTTATAAGGGCTCAAAAAAGAGACCTGCTGGTTTTGATGTTTGAATTGTTTTGAACCAATTCAAACATCAAAACCCATAAAACTCGCAAGAAACCAAATCTCCAGCACCATATATCTAAGTGGACACAGATTTCGACCAACAAAAACTAAATCATTTGTTTCCAGTCACAGATAACCAGACACAAATATCAAAAACAAGAGGGGTTGACTCTGAATGGTCCATCAACAAGATGCCTTTCATCAATGAAAGCGATATTTGCGTGCTGGTTTGAGACTAACATAAGTCTTCTTCATGTCTTCTGGTTCTTCTTTCTTGACTAGATGGTAGCGCTCTCCCTTTGTAGTGACCACCTGACTGCCATGATAGCGCACCAGTTTCTTAGGAGCCTGCAGATGACCAAGTAGAAAAAATTAACTCAAAATGAATTCATCAATGTTTTGCAATGCAGTCACTAAAAACGACAGCAAAACTCACATCTTTTGGAGTGACTGGTCTGTGTACTTTCTTGTCTTCTTCACTATCAACCAGCATGTACCTGGGATGGGGGGTCCAAACATTTAAATGAGAAGCTTTTTTTTCTACTTGCAGTGACATCCGATATAACAGGTTTGTGCAATAGTTTGAAAGAATTTGAGATCAAGATAACTCACTTTTCTAAAATGCTTGCTTTCAGTTTCTGATCAACTTCAGCAGAAACGGTCTTCCCTTGGTTAGCCTGAAAATATAACATTTTAAAGGCATCAGTGTTATTTTAGAATTGTTTTTATACCGGTACTATTATAGTATTTATACTGGGTTCATACACATTTTTTCATTTTAAATTTCCAAACCTGTCTGTAGATTTTTCAGACCATATTTAATAAACCATACAGCATTATTTTCAGCAGTATATTTGGTATATAGTACAGTCATAAATATTTCATTTTCTCTTTTTTTCATTGGTTTTCTTGAAGTGATAACATGATGGGAAGAACCTAAAACGCTTTATAACCTGCATATATTCACCCCTGACACATCGGTTTGATCCTGTAAATATGGTTTGATGTTGCATGATCAACAAAAAAAGCAAAGTACAGACTGATTTAGATTATCGTTTGTTCTTTTATCTGTTGCTGGTTTGAGTGGCACACACACATTTGTTTAATAAAGTTCAAAAGAGACTTGCTTATGGTAAAGAAAAACCAAGTAGAAGTCTTGCGAAATGAAAATGTGCACCTTGAATTCATTCAGTCGTGTTTGACAATCACTAAACTTCTGCCACGAAAACACTCTGCTTGTATGATACATTTTTTTTTTCTTAATTTTATATTTTAGAAAACTGAATAGGGGCATTATGTGATTTTTTTTTATTTATTCATTTCTTATTTCAGTTTTAGTCACTTTGGTACTTTATTTTCATTTATGTTTTTTGTTTAAGTTTTTCATCTAATAGTTACATTTTATTTCAGCCTTATTTCAATTAATGAAAATGATTTTTAATAGCCTAAGTTCCAGTTAACAATAACAACACAAAGGATTTACACAAACAACAAAAAAATCACTAACATCTTTAAAATATAAAAACATCCATCTTGAATCAAATTAAAGTGATAACTGGCAAATAGTCTATCATTTTATCTATGATCAGTGTAAATGGAACTTTTCAAATGAACTCACGTGGAGAGACGTTGGGCATGCAAGCTGGACATCTCCCTCAATAATGAGACGAACAGCTTCCTCCATGTCTCCTTTAGCAATAGACAATGCACTTCTGGCCTCAGTCACACTGCATTTGGGAAACATCTCGAGAAGATGCTGCTCCTGGTTATCCCACGAAGATTCACTAACCTGAAAACACATTTCCAGACACATAATCATTTGTAAACCAGCTTGCCAGCATCTGGTACATTATGAATGTGCCTGAAAGGCCCAATACCTGAGCTGTGGCTCCCTCTGCTTGTAACGTGAGGTTGTGTGTCTTGTCTCTTGAATCTCCGTGGGTTAAAACAGAACTTTCTGAGAGAGGAAATTTACTTTCCTCTAATTTTATCTCTCCAGATTCTTAAAGACACACACAAATCACAGTTTAGTGTGGGGGATATTTTCTTGCCCATATTCAGTTACAGCGCCACATGTTTCAGGACACACAAGCCAGGCCACACGTCTCAGGCTGGAATTGAAGGGGTGGAGTTATTAAAACAACATGGCAGAGAGCAAGGTGAGTTGTCTGTAATGTTTCTGTCATTATGTGGTTAACAATTTATTTATATAAAGTTAAGTGTTTATCTTCTAAATACCGATTATGTGCATGTATTTCACATTTCATTAAAAGTCTGTGGAAAGCTTAAAATTGAATATTTGACATTAAATATCCATACTCTCTGTCTTTAAGTATTTGTTACAACATGAAGTGAATATTATCTTATAATAGCCTACAGTCAAATGGAAAACACTATAATGTTACATTAGTTAACTATATTGATCAAAAAGAATATCAATAAATAATCAGACCATGTTTTTTTAGTAATTCAGGTATTGCTATACATTTTTTTTACATAAATATAAATCCAATGAAATTCATGCGAATTTTTTTTAATCCATCCGAAAATAGCCACATCAAACAAAAGAAAAGTACGCAAAAAAGTTGGCGCGACTCTAATAAGATTTGCTCTGTAAACCATGCATGTTTCGCCTTCACTTCCGGCCTGAGTGTGGCTTGTGTGTGTGTCATGTGCCGCTGCGGGGATGCAACTGGATTGTCCTGCACACCTGCTATTAGTCATTCAGGTGCGAGGACTTTTTTTTATCTGCTATGGAAAAATATAATATAATATTATTAGTAGTGTTAACATAGACCATGTGTCACTTTTTATGATTTATGACTTTGATTTATGGCCCTAAGTTGGTGCATGTTTGTGTGCCTGTCACCCCATGACTGACGTGTCATTCACGACTGTCGTAGTGTTCTTGAAATCAAGTAAAACAGTGTTTGTGATTTACAGTGACAGCTGGCAGGATCCTGTATGTCTGTGTAGTAAAACGGTGTTTCTGATTTACGGTCTGTAGCTGACAGGCTCCGGTATGTCTAGGCTGAGCGACGCCGTGTGACACCCTCCTGCGGTGACATCCTGGTCGGATGTCCGCAGGTGTTAAGAGAAACGTGTTTAGCCGGAGTTCATAGCGCTTTTGATCCACAGCGTTTGGCGTTTACATGTGTTAATTATGTTGCGGGGGGTTAGCCACGAGTTTACACTTTTGACCAAAAGTTACGAACAGATAAGCCTACGCGCATCTCTGGTGATTATCTTAGTTCTCAAACAAAAACGGCCACAAAGTTGCATATAGCCACTTAGCCAGTGTTGGGAAAGTTCACTTATACACAAACTAGTTCAAAGTGCAGTTCACAAATTTTAAAATGAACTAGTTCATACTTCTCAATTTTGAACTAAGTTCACAAGTTCCAAAAATGAACTCGTTTTTTTCCATATGTTGCTGCGAGCTATTTTTTTATTATTGCCACATCCCATATACAACCACAGACAGCAATTATTTTAACGTCGGGCAAAGTTTGCACAGAAATGTAAGATTTTTTTTCTCATCCTCACCAACCTTGTCATAAAACTCGTTTAAATAATCATACGACGCCTCCTCGATGCTTTGTCGACTACATGCGTGCTGCTTTTTGTTTTGATGACTCAAGCGGCGGCCGCGGTGCATGGTGGCTTGTGTTGCCAGGTTGGGTGTTTTTTCGCTACATTATTAAGGCCTGTTTACGTGTGTTTTAGGCGGGGGTTTTCGCCTGGAAGGCTCTATAGAAATCTGGCACCCTATTGAACGAAGTTAAACTGAGAGAGCGTGCGTTCACAGACAACAGAATGAACGAGATCACAGTAACGTTCATCAGGCAGTAACACAGAACGTTTAGTTCAAGTTCGCATAAATTATCAACGAGTTCATGAACTAGCGTTCAACGAATGCGTTCAGGCACAACACTGTATATAGCCCCACTCTTATCCATCGATTGTTATGATAAGATAAATCGTCCTGACTTCCTGAGGGAGTTCCCCCCATCCTTTTTTCTTGGAGAAAGCATGTAAGAAATAGGCAACCCCAAAATGACACCTCAATCAATGACACCTCCTTTTGAAGAGCTGATTTCATGTATTTTTCTAACATTTAGAACACCATCTGACTTTATGAATACACATAAATAACAGCTTAATGATTCTATATTTGTGTGCATTTAAAGTCTGCATGTGGGCCTACCATTCTGACACTAGTGTTACCTTATTTCTTTGATAATATTAAAGTGTTTCAGCACATGTAGTCAGAGTTACAGAAAATAATAATAGTGCAGCAAATAAGGAGATTATGTTTTTTTATTTTAATCAGGTTTGTTAAACTGTATACCTGAATGATGTTAGTTTAATCTGCAATGACATGTATTTGGTATAACAATGAACATATTTGAAAAAAACCCTGTTAAAATCAAGTAATTATGCAATCCTTTAAATCTTAACTTTGAGTGCAACATAATTAAATGGATGTAAAATTATCATCATGTCACATGTGACATTAAGGTGCCGGAAAAGACTGTAGCACCAATGACACAATGAATCACCAATGCCACACATAAGACCATAATAATTAGAGGAGACTAAATTGTTACATTTTGCATACAATCTAAATTAATAGCTTTGAATAAAGTCTATCTTTAAATGGGTCACCGGGGTTATCCCCTAAGAAAAAGTGACATCAGTGACATTTTCATGAAATTTCCCTTACAAAATGAATGATACAGATGTCAGGCCACATCTTGTCAATCGTAGTATAATAAACAAATTAAGTAGTTTAATCCATAAGTGTTCTAGTTTATTATTTTTAAATATCATTTACATAATATATTTGATAGATTCCATAGAATGACCCATGATTTTGTATTAATTTTAACCTAAGGTATTATTTTACTTATCAACATGTGTTCAAAAACTTTATAATTTTAAAGCAAAAACTGTGCTTAGTCGTCTTAGATCTGATATGCCTGCAGTATTTTGTCCACCGACACACAACAACAAGCAGTCTTCCTGTTACCGTAACCGTTTAACCTTTTGCACTATCAAAAACATTTCAAATTGCAGTATTCGACAATATACGGCTTATTACGGTAATTTCAGGCTTTCCTTCAGCAAATGACGACAGCTTTCTGGCAGAGCGGTGTCGCGGAATGATTTGAATGTTGAACAGAGAGAGAGATACGGAGCGCAACAGGATAGGGTTTTTGGACAGCATAAATAATAAAAGATAAAACAAACAAAAACACTGCGATTCAAGCGGTAGACAACAGGTGATGCGTTTGGGGTGATTTTTTATGAAAGTTGGGAGGCGGATGGCGAATACTCTTTCACGTAGCCTATCTTAGCATGTGTGGTCGTGCGTAAACGTTACTGTATGTAAAGTTATGTATGTAGACTATTTGTATATGAGTGCGTGTATGAAAAAAGAAAAGAAAAAAGTATCCTAAATGAAAACTGTGCAACCCCATGTCACACACAGAAATACTTGTATATATGCATTACAGTTAATTTTCAACTTAAAGTGTTAGCTTTTATTATTATTTTTTTATTTCTTTATTAAAAAAAAAAAAATCAGTAATTTATTAAAGTTTCTATTATTTGTCTATTTAAATAAAATTTTTAAATACATTTACAAACACAACACACACACACACACACACACACACACACACACACTAATGGGCAATAACTGTAATTTATTGAAAGTCATATTTTTCTGAAAAAATAATTCCTAGCGCTTGAAGATAGCACAATGGTTTATAATTTTAAAGTCAAATCAAAATATGTGTAAATCACCCATTTTAGTTCTTCAGGTTCTAAAGGGGTAAGTTGTATCTTTCAGAAATTGCACACGTTTTCAGAGACAAGATATGTAGCAATTGGTTCTTTTTGAACAAGAGAATAATGATACCAAATACGTCTGACACGATGTTTTGAGAAAAGCAGTGTTTAAAATATAGATGATTTTTTTCTTTTGACAAACATACATTTTTAAATTATATCCCGTGGTGTTTAACATCAATACGTGGGTTTTTTATGCAAAGACGAATTAATTAAAAGACAACAACAATGCAAATAGTTTAAGTAGACATAACACGATAATAAACAAAACACTTCCAGATCCTTCCATAGACGTAGTAAACATTTACAATATGTAAATAGATTCTGACAGATTTGTTAAGAGCGCCTGTTACACATTATTGTAATGCATTCACATATGAGGACTAACGTTACCCGTCCCTTGTAAAGGCTATGGATACAATCCAAGCATAATCTTTATGCAACAATCACGTGTGCACAATTTAGCCTACTACAACAGTGTGTACGGGGTATAAGAAAAGAGGGTCGAAAAGCTCTGTTTAATAAACTCACAAAAGTGTGCAAATGACGGGTTTATTACTCTGATAGGTTTAGTCATCTTGTTCAGACAGCAGATGATACTGTTTTCACATTATGTATGTTGGACCGTATGTGTTTTAGGTGAAGATTTTTCTTAAAGAGCTGTCAACATTCTGCGTTTTATAGGAATAAATGACAATTAATTTAAGGAATAGTCTTTCTGTTTGAGAATATTTGACTAAGCTGATACTTTTGTTTAGGTCAACTCCCCCATCTATCTCTGATGAATCACAGTAAATACAACATGAGCCATTTAAAACAAATACTTGCCCAACATGAAAAGTGAGGCTTGATGCTTTTCTGTTACATTTATACAACTGTTACACTTAAAACAAACCTAGCAATTAAGTTACGCATTACGAGTGTCATAGATAGACAATCTGTCATGCTTGTCTTCACATTTTGTGTTCTCTTTAAGAAAAAACAAAAAACAGTCTTTGTCCCTCATCAACAGAATACCAGAATTGTTTAACATATCTTCATTTTCCACAATTATAAATATTGATTAGCAACAGCTCAATGGTTATCAAATGCTAGCGAAGAGATTATCTACAGAATGTCACTGTCACATTAGTTTGCTAGTAGTGATAGTGGCCCTGATGGTATCGTCACATCGTAGTGAGTAAAACACAAAGTTTAGACTATCAAGCCATGCAGGTCAAAAACAGAAAACAGCAATTAGTTGTATCAGTATGGAGATTGAGTTATGTTCTTTGATTTTGCTCTCATTTTTCTAAAACAGACTGTTTGAAACTGTTTGGTTTCATTCTTAACAGCAGCATTCTTATTGTAATGTCGGGTGTGATTGTAATGTTTGTGTGGTGTTTTCTTTACACTTTCCCCATGGATATCGGTTTCCCATGTCATGTTAGTGAACTCTAGGTCTTCTCGTCTTCTATTTGGTCATATACGACAGTATTCACAAGAATTTACTTGATTTAATAACTTCGAATGCTGGGTGTTATATCCATATCTGTGTTACACAACATCTTTTCAACAATAGACAAGCTGTTTATGTTGAGCGTAAGCATCGGTAAGTGTCAACATGTATGGAAAACACCATTGTGTTACAGCAAAACCACTATCGGTGGAATGATATTGTAATGTATAGAGTTTTTGCATCTGTCTGCATTACTCGACATTATCTCATTGTTTCTTGACATATGTTTATTTGTTTTTGTTTAACCGTGATCCAATTTTCACATCTCAAAGAATCTTACAGACGGAATGTGTTTATCCAGAATTTAGACTAGGCCTACTGTTAAAAAAGTCGACGTGTGGGGGTATATACAATCGGTACATTGTGTTTTAATTTCACTATAGAGACAATTTAATGAATGCTTCAGGGGCTGAACTTTAACATTTTAATCTTTGGTAAAGTTAACTTAAAGTCTGCACAAAAAAAAAGAGATATTCCATCCTTTCTAAATGCATGTTATGGATCTATTGAGCACAATTCACCAGTGCATATGTTTTGACCTTGTTATGTTTAGTAAAATTTTGTTGGAAAATCAAAAATACATGTAGGATTTACTCAACTTTTTTTATGTCAACAGGTTTTACGTATGTCACATTGTTTATTTCAGTAAACTTAAGTTTCTCACATACGGTTTATTCAATGCCATTTAGGGGAATCGGGTTAACATTCTTAATTTTGTCCAAAACTATTAAGTTCAATTATCCTAAACTGTTACATCCAAGGCATGCCAAAAGTAGTTGTTTTTATTATTATTAAAACCACTTTTATTATTGTTAGCACATCCTCACACCAGTCTACACTTTACCACAATGGTAACCTCCAAAAACACTAACACATCAGAAACTCGTTTAAATATAATCATAAAAGAACATTAGACATTGACAAGTACCAATTTTTATCCTGATGAAAATGATGGGAAGGGGGAAATCCTGTTCCTAGTTTTCTAAATTGCTATTTTAACACAACTAAACTCATTTATGTAATCTCAACCAAATGGATTAAGAAAAGTGGTTGAAAAGAATCGTGTTGGATTAACTCCATTTACTTAATTATATTGAACAAGCATCAAATGTTATTTTTGGTATACTTAACTGAAACATGAAAATATTGAGTTAAGTCATACGCAACTGTTTCAAGTCAGATTAACGCAATGTATTGTGTTTGAATGAGAAAGCTAATACAACGGTGTTCAATGAAAAAATATTTTGACTGAATTCTCTCTGGTGAGATGCAGGACATAGTTATTTATGGCTTCCTGAAGACCACCCCCGTACACCGTTACAAGGATCTCAAAGGATCTCTGTAATATTTCATATTTTAAATCATGTAGTATTTTTTTTTAAATGCAGCAAAACAAAGAATGAAGATCATTCAATTATTACTCTACAAGAATCATCATTTTTAGCTTAGACACGGCCACAAAAGAATTACGACTTAAGTGGATAAACCTTTTATTTCAACATTTATTTATTTTTTCGTTGCAAAAAAAAAAAAAAAAAAAATATGATAAGACATTACATATACATAAAGTAAAACAATAACTCCATTTACAGGTGATCGAGCCAGAATAGGAAATCGCGGCATGCTACCAGGTTTAGACTTTTGACTAGAGTTTTCAACCATTTCACCAACGTCACATCATTTCTCATTTTTTGAAAACAGTGACACACATAGATCTGTTACAAACGTACACATATAGAGAACTCCAAACTCGTTACTACAATCAAACACCACACCCAGAACTTTTCTGAGAACTACACAGATCGGCTCGTTGGCATTAAGACACACAATCGTAACATCATGCCACGAATTTTTTAGGCCTCTTACAATCATTTCATTTGAGATTTGTTACACGTCTGGTATCTCCCGCACAGTCGTTATTCGAATCACACGCACCATCGATGATCTTGTGCATCAAGTCAACCACCTGGCCTCTAAAATAATCTTCAAACATACAGTCTATTGTAGCTCTTAAACAACACTCTTTGCTCGTGGCGCACTCGTACACCGTAGGCTTGTGTGCAGCATCTTCAGCACTCAGCGGCCAGGCGTGCTCCATCAAGCCTTCAGTTCGAAATTTTTAGATTTTTTAAAAGAGAACTTCATGGATGCTGTAAACTTTGTCACCTATTCGATGTTGAAAGATTCGGATAGTTCCTGGAATGTCATGTGATTGAGTCCTTGCAGCACAGTCGTCCAAGTCTTGTGGATTAACACTCTGAAGTTTGGGTTTTTGGGTCAGATCCTCCAAAGTGTTATTAGTTGAAGAAGTGCAATTCGTGTCATGCTCAGGTATTGAGGAATGTTGAAGCGGTCTTTGGCAATCCATGTGGCAATCAGACAAGGTTCCTTTGATCGCTGAGATGTTAGTAGAGATGTCCACACTGGAACATGTAGTGTCCTGTTAGGGCAGCTCTGTCAGGAGGTCACCAGAGCTCTGTGTAGCTCTGTGAGATTATCAGGGTGGATATATAACCCCCGCTGGAGGAGGTTGTCTTCAGGAAGCCATAAATAACTATGTCCTGCATCTCACCAGAGAGAATTCAGTCAAAATATTTTTTCATTGAACACCGTTGTATTAGCTTTCTCATTCAAACACAATACATTGCGTTAATCTGACTTGAAACAGTTGCGTATGACTTAACTCAATATTTTCATGTTTCAGTTAAGTATACCAAAAATAACATTTGATGCTTGTTCAATATAATTAAGTAAATGGAGTTAATCCAACACGATTCTTTTCAACCACTTTTCTTAATCCATTTGGTTGAGATTACATAAATGAGTTTAGTTGTGTTAAAATAGCAATTTAGAAAACTAGGAACAGGATTTCCCCCTTCCCATCATTTTCATCAGGATAAAAATTGGTACTTGTCAATGTCTAATGTTCTTTTATGATTATATTTAAACGAGTTTCTGATGTGTTAGTGTTTTTGGAGGTTACCATTGTGGTAAAGTGTAGACTGGTGTGAGGATGTGCTAACAATAATAAAAGTGGTTTTAATAATAATAAAAACAACTACTTTTGGCATGCCTTGGATGTAACAGTTTAGGATAATTGAACTTAATAGTTTTGGACAAAATTAAGAATGTTAACCCGATTCCCCTAAATGGCATTGAATAAACCGTATGTGAGAAACTTAAGTTTACTGAAATAAACAATGTGACATACGTAAAACCTGTTGACATAAAAAAAGTTGAGTAAATCCTACATGTATTTTTGATTTTCCAACAAAATTTTACTAAACATAACAAGGTCAAAACATATGCACTGGTGAATTGTGCTCAATAGATCCATAACATGCATTTAGAAAGGATGGAATATCTCTTTTTTTTTGTGCAGACTTTAAGTTAACTTTACCAAAGATTAAAATGTTAAAGTTCAGCCCCTGAAGCATTCATTAAATTGTCTCTATAGTGAAATTAAAACACAATGTACCGATTGTATATACCCCCACACGTCGACTTTTTTAACAGTAGGCCTAGTCTAAATTCTGGATAAACACATTCCGTCTGTAAGATTCTTTGAGATGTGAAAATTGGATCACGGTTAAACAAAAACAAATAAACATATGTCAAGAAACAATGAGATAATGTCGAGTAATGCAGACAGATGCAAAAACTCTATACATTACAATATCATTCCACCGATAGTGGTTTTGCTGTAACACAATGGTGTTTTCCATACATGTTGACACTTACCGATGCTTACGCTCAACATAAACAGCTTGTCTATTGTTGAAAAGATGTTGTGTAACACAGATATGGATATAACACCCAGCATTCGAAGTTATTAAATCAAGTAAATTCTTGTGAATACTGTCGTATATGACCAAATAGAAGACGAGAAGACCTAGAGTTCACTAACATGACATGGGAAACCGATATCCATGGGGAAAGTGTAAAGAAAACACCACACAAACATTACAATCACACCCGACATTACAATAAGAATGCTGCTGTTAAGAATGAAACCAAACAGTTTCAAACAGTCTGTTTTAGAAAAATGAGAGCAAAATCAAAGAACATAACTCAATCTCCATACTGATACAACTAATTGCTGTTTTCTGTTTTTGACCTGCATGGCTTGATAGTCTAAACTTTGTGTTTTACTCACTACGATGTGACGATACCATCAGGGCCACTATCACTACTAGCAAACTAATGTGACAGTGACATTCTGTAGATAATCTCTTCGCTAGCATTTGATAACCATTGAGCTGTTGCTAATCAATATTTATAATTGTGGAAAATGAAGATATGTTAAACAATTCTGGTATTCTGTTGATGAGGGACAAAGACTGTTTTTTGTTTTTTCTTAAAGAGAACACAAAATGTGAAGACAAGCATGACAGATTGTCTATCTATGACACTCGTAATGCGTAACTTAATTGCTAGGTTTGTTTTAAGTGTAACAGTTGTATAAATGTAACAGAAAAGCATCAAGCCTCACTTTTCATGTTGGGCAAGTATTTGTTTTAAATGGCTCATGTTGTATTTACTGTGATTCATCAGAGATAGATGGGGGAGTTGACCTAAACAAAAGTATCAGCTTAGTCAAATATTCTCAAACAGAAAGACTATTCCTTAAATTAATTGTCATTTATTCCTATAAAACGCAGAATGTTGACAGCTCTTTAAGAAAAATCTTCACCTAAAACACATACGGTCCAACATACATAATGTGAAAACAGTATCATCTGCTGTCTGAACAAGATGACTAAACCTATCAGAGTAATAAACCCGTCATTTGCACACTTTTGTGAGTTTATTAAACAGAGCTTTTCGACCCTCTTTTCTTATACCCCGTACACACTGTTGTAGTAGGCTAAATTGTGCACACGTGATTGTTGCATAAAGATTATGCTTGGATTGTATCCATAGCCTTTACAAGGGACGGGTAACGTTAGTCCTCATATGTGAATGCATTACAATAATGTGTAACAGGCGCTCTTAACAAATCTGTCAGAATCTATTTACATATTGTAAATGTTTACTACGTCTATGGAAGGATCTGGAAGTGTTTTGTTTATTATCGTGTTATGTCTACTTAAACTATTTGCATTGTTGTTGTCTTTTAATTAATTCGTCTTTGCATAAAAAACCCACGTATTGATGTTAAACACCACGGGATATAATTTAAAAATGTATGTTTGTCAAAAGAAAAAAATCATCTATATTTTAAACACTGCTTTTCTCAAAACATCGTGTCAGACGTATTTGGTATCATTATTCTCTTGTTCAAAAAGAACCAATTGCTACATATCTTGTCTCTGAAAACGTGTGCAATTTCTGAAAGATACAACTTACCCCTTTAGAACCTGAAGAACTAAAATGGGTGATTTACACATATTTTGATTTGACTTTAAAATTATAAACCATTGTGCTATCTTCAAGCGCTAGGAATTATTTTTTCAGAAAAATATGACTTTCAATAAATTACAGTTATTGCCCATTAGTGTGTGTGTGTGTGTGTGTGTGTGTGTGTGTGTGTTGTGTTTGTAAATGTATTTAAAAATTTTATTTAAATAGACAAATAATAGAAACTTTAATAAATTACTGATTTTTTTTTTTTTAATAAAGAAATAAAAAAATAATAATAAAAGCTAACACTTTAAGTTGAAAATTAACTGTAATGCATATATACAAGTATTTCTGTGTGTGACATGGGGTTGCACAGTTTTCATTTAGGATACTTTTTTCTTTTCTTTTTTCATACACGCACTCATATACAAATAGTCTACATACATAACTTTACATACAGTAACGTTTACGCACGACCACACATGCTAAGATAGGCTACGTGAAAGAGTATTCGCCATCCGCCTCCCAACTTTCATAAAAAATCACCCCAAACGCATCACCTGTTGTCTACCGCTTGAATCGCAGTGTTTTTGTTTGTTTTATCTTTTATTATTTATGCTGTCCAAAAACCCTATCCTGTTGCGCTCCGTATCTCTCTCTCTGTTCAACATTCAAATCATTCCGCGACACCGCTCTGCCAGAAAGCTGTCGTCATTTGCTGAAGGAAAGCCTGAAATTACCGTAATAAGCCGTATATTGTCGAATACTGCAATTTGAAATGTTTTTGATAGTGCAAAAGGTTAAACGGTTACGGTAACAGGAAGACTGCTTGTTGTTGTGTGTCGGTGGACAAAATACTGCAGGCATATCAGATCTAAGACGACTAAGCACAGTTTTTGCTTTAAAATTATAAAGTTTTTGAACACATGTTGATAAGTAAAATAATACCTTAGGTTAAAATTAATACAAAATCATGGGTCATTCTATGGAATCTATCAAATATATTATGTAAATGATATTTAAAAATAATAAACTAGAACACTTATGGATTAAACTACTTAATTTGTTTATTATACTACGATTGACAAGATGTGGCCTGACATCTGTATCATTCATTTTGTAAGGGAAATTTCATGAAAATGTCACTGATGTCACTTTTTCTTAGGGGATAACCCCGGTGACCCATTTAAAGATAGACTTTATTCAAAGCTATTAATTTAGATTGTATGCAAAATGTAACAATTTAGTCTCCTCTAATTATTATGGTCTTATGTGTGGCATTGGTGATTCATTGTGTCATTGGTGCTACAGTCTTTTCCGGCACCTTAATGTCACATGTGACATGATGATAATTTTACATCCATTTAATTATGTTGCACTCAAAGTTAAGATTTAAAGGATTGCATAATTACTTGATTTTAACAGGGTTTTTTTCAAATATGTTCATTGTTATACCAAATACATGTCATTGCAGATTAAACTAACATCATTCAGGTATACAGTTTAACAAACCTGATTAAAATAAAAAAACATAATCTCCTTATTTGCTGCACTATTATTATTTTCTGTAACTCTGACTACATGTGCTGAAACACTTTAATATTATCAAAGAAATAAGGTAACACTAGTGTCAGAATGGTAGGCCCACATGCAGACTTTAAATGCACACAAATATAGAATCATTAAGCTGTTATTTATGTGTATTCATAAAGTCAGATGGTGTTCTAAATGTTAGAAAAATACATGAAATCAGCTCTTCAAAAGGAGGTGTCATTGATTGAGGTGTCATTTTGGGGTTGCCTATTTCTTACATGCTTTCTCCAAGAAAAAAGGATGGGGGGAACTCCCTCAGGAAGTCAGGACGATTTATCTTATCATAACAATCGATGGATAAGAGTGGGGCTATATACAGTGTTGTGCCTGAACGCATTCGTTGAACGCTAGTTCATGAACTCGTTGATAATTTATGCGAACTTGAACTAAACGTTCTGTGTTACTGCCTGATGAACGTTACTGTGATCTCGTTCATTCTGTTGTCTGTGAACGCACGCTCTCTCAGTTTAACTTCGTTCAATAGGGTGCCAGATTTCTATAGAGCCTTCCAGGCGAAAACCCCCGCCTAAAACACACGTAAACAGGCCTTAATAATGTAGCGAAAAAACACCCAACCTGGCAACACAAGCCACCATGCACCGCGGCCGCCGCTTGAGTCATCAAAACAAAAAGCAGCACGCATGTAGTCGACAAAGCATCGAGGAGGCGTCGTATGATTATTTAAACGAGTTTTATGACAAGGTTGGTGAGGATGAGAAAAAAAATCTTACATTTCTGTGCAAACTTTGCCCGACGTTAAAATAATTGCTGTCTGTGGTTGTATATGGGATGTGGCAATAATAAAAAAATAGCTCGCAGCAACATATGGAAAAAAACGAGTTCATTTTTGGAACTTGTGAACTTAGTTCAAAATTGAGAAGTATGAACTAGTTCATTTTAAAATTTGTGAACTGCACTTTGAACTAGTTTGTGTATAAGTGAACTTTCCCAACACTGGCTAAGTGGCTATATGCAACTTTGTGGCCGTTTTTGTTTGAGAACTAAGATAATCACCAGAGATGCGCGTAGGCTTATCTGTTCGTAACTTTTGGTCAAAAGTGTAAACTCGTGGCTAACCCCCCGCAACATAATTAACACATGTAAACGCCAAACGCTGTGGATCAAAAGCGCTATGAACTCCGGCTAAACACGTTTCTCTTAACACCTGCGGACATCCGACCAGGATGTCACCGCAGGAGGGTGTCACACGGCGTCGCTCAGCCTAGACATACCGGAGCCTGTCAGCTACAGACCGTAAATCAGAAACACCGTTTTACTACACAGACATACAGGATCCTGCCAGCTGTCACTGTAAATCACAAACACTGTTTTACTTGATTTCAAGAACACTACGACAGTCGTGAATGACACGTCAGTCATGGGGTGACAGGCACACAAACATGCACCAACTTAGGGCCATAAATCAAAGTCATAAATCATAAAAAGTGACACATGGTCTATGTTAACACTACTATTATTCAAAAAGTTTACTTCGGGTATGAAAGGAAAATTACCTGATTCCCGGGCTGAGGCCAACTTTGATGCCAGATTAAACATCATCTCACAAACTTTGACACTGCATGATAAAAAAAAGTCGAAAAGGCATTGATTCAAATATGACAAAACTTTAGTTTTAATATAACATTTTTGTAAATCTCAGTTAGGGTTTAACTTGCAAGACATCTGCCCAAAATTACCTGTCAATATCTGAGAAACCAGGAATGTAGGCCTCCAACATTTCAACAAACACCTCGACATCAAAGTTTTCCTCCTCACTTACTTGAGATCCCAAATCTTCTAGCACACCAGTGATATAGGACAAAAGCACGTCATCTAGCGTACTGATCAAAATAAAAATACGTTATTTACAGATTTGCACGATTGAAGGGGGAAAATGTAATCTAATGTATGAACTGACAGACACGCCCTCACCTCAGATCCGCGTGAGGAATATATGACCAAATGAAGTCGTACAGCGCGTCGTGGATAATTTTTTGGAGATCCATCCTATCTGCAATTGGATAAAACAAAGAAGACAACAGCAATAGCAACTTGTCAGAGAAGCACATCACGAGAAGTTATATAAGGCAAGTATGGCGCAGAAAACAAACACGACATTACTGTGGCTGCGTGTTGGAGATTGTGCTCCATTTGTGAATAGACAAAACAAAAACTGATATCAAAGTGAAGGTTAAGAGTTTGCATAAAACGTCAGTTTCAAATACAGCAAAAGTCGCAACAAACTATTTTCTTATGCAAAGCATAAATAGTCGATTGTTTACGGGATTCGACGTGGATAAAGATTAAGTGCAGTTTTCATGCACTTTTCTAAATTATTAAGTTAACGTTAACAGTTAACTTACATGTGTTGGGAAACATGTTTGCAAGCGATTTCAATAAACGGCGTTAATTACACAATTGAAGAATCACTCTCATGGTTTATATTTTAGGAATAAGGCAAACCAATAATACATCCATTAACGTTAGCTGTCAAATAGTTTATATGTTTATCTGTGCTCAGGGGTAGCTGATGGCTAACTAGCATTGTCCCATAACATGCGCAAAGGCCTTTAGATGTCAGTCTTACCTTTGTTTCAAATCGCACAGCTGAAAGAACAAAAAGAAGAAAATATTTTCGTAAAAATTGATTACTTCTGTTGGCAAGTAGGCAATAAATCGTAAAATGTTTAGCTAATTCGTTAGCCCTGCGCGCGGTCGCTCAGGTTCAAAACCTAAGACGTCACGTCCGCTTTAATGTAAACACACCCTCGTGTCACTGTTTTGATTGCATTTAAAGACTTGCGCAAACGCATTTTATTCTCTTTATACAATAGTCTGCTCTTATTTAGCATTGTATAGAGTAGTCCCATAATAGACTTTTACGCTTGGAGTTCAAATCTGGACTCTACCTGCTGATGCATTACTTGGACGTGTTTTGCATTGGTTTGTTTTTCTATTGATGAATGTGCTTGATGTTTGCTTGCTATACGTTTTAATTGGGATATAATTTGATAAAACATTGTTTAATGTCATCCTCTCATTCACAAACAAAGGCCAAAGTCACCATAAGCAAAATTGTTCTCCTTTAAAAAAAAAAAAAAAAAAAAAAAAATCATTTTAGGTTTAACGATACATTTTTTTTACATCTGTTTCAATAATAAATAAAAATTCAATTCAAATCAATGTAAATAAATGTAAAATATTTAGATACAGTTTTATTAGTGTTATTATATTAGTGTTATTCATATTTCATTTATTTTTTACATCTGTTTTTTTTTTTGTTGAAAGAAACACAAATAACTACAACTACTATAATAAAAATGACAAAAAATATAATTGATAATGTATGGCTGTTATGTGAATTGAATAATTTATGCAAATAATACATTGAATTAGTTAATTTACCTGTGTAATGCAGTTGTTTTCTGTTTAATGCTCAGTGGTGAAATGGCAAGAAATGGTTGGGTGCTGTTTTAAATGATCTAGCAAAGAATGTAAATAGGGAGAACCAGTATTGATTAATTAGAAAAGTGTGAATATCAAAAAATGGCAGTTAACGTCTGTCTCTAATAGCAAGCAGTGTCTGGTGTTTTTCTGATCTTTTGTAATGCCCTTACATACGTCAGGTCAGCATCTGTTAGCGCACATATAAGGGCTAAAGAGAGCTCCAGCGGTTTCTGGTGGTTCAGTGTTATTACACTAGTGTATGCTGTCACGCCTCTTGATTACAAATTGGTTTCATAGATGTTTAGCGCTGCATAATTAATGCTTCATCACGCGTGTGTGTTTTATCCAGCTGCACTGTTTCATTATTAGTATGGGAAATACAGTACATGAGGCTGATAATGAGTCTAGGAGAGGACGTCTCATCTTGGCTGGACTCTATTTAACCCTCTTGGGTCAGTTGCATGTAGAATTGTCTTACAAACTGAATGCATAAATGAAACCCATCCCTATTCCTTATATGTATATACTAGGCATAGTACTTTGTATTAAGAATATAGCAGTGTGTTCATTTAAGCTTAATACTTCACTTGTTAATGATGTTGACTACAAAAACACAGCCTACTTGTATAGATAGGTGCTATAGAACAAGAGAATATGCATTCGTAATTTATCTTTCTATCTAAAGCAGTCGTTTGTGTTTTTTTACTGGGTGGGAAGCCAAGTGGAATAAGTTGTCATCGGGGCATTTCATGAAACATGGAATGGAACATCTGAAAATATAAAACAGACATTGATTGTACTAATGAATAGTTGAAATAAAAACAAATGTGATGACTTGAATTTTAAATTCCTGGTCTGACCTGTATGCCAATTTGTCATTAAGAACAGTTAACCTTTCAGTTAAATTCGACTTAGTTTTATTGTGGTCTGTTGTTACCCAACAGCTATAGATGGTGCTTGAATTTAAGTTTGGAGGATCAATTGTGATATATATTTGGAGATCATGTTTGGTGAGATTTACGGTGTGAACACTAGGTGGCTGCATTGAGTCATGTTACATTTTCACATCTGGCTTGAACAAAAACATTGCAGCAGTTGTCAAAAGAAAAAGAAAAAAAGAAAACGTATATTTATGGGGTTTCCTTACAGAAAATCGTTAATTTCTAGTTTCTGGAAGTTCATTTTTAGTTTAATAGTTTGCTGTTTGACGATTAAAGCAAACATTTAGGAAGTTAAAAAATATTTATTTAATATAATATTAGACTACTTAGCCTATTTTCTTTAATACCAAAATGGAGTTTGAGCTATGAATATAATTTATTTTGTATTTCAAAATTTTATTTTGAAAATGCTGTTTGAGCTATGGATATACACAAAGTCATTTGATTTTTCTAAAACGGCAAGACAAAACAGTATGTGTTAGTTCTTTATTATATGGTGCTGGAGGCACTGTTAAAGTTTGCTCAGTCTTGCTCTGCATTCTCTTATTCGCCATTACTGACACAAGAGAACTATTTTCCAGTTGAAGGCACGATGTGTCCCATCTGCCAGTGTGCCAGAACCCTTGAGCTCAAGGTGGGCCACTGAGGCCCTGTACTGAACCTGCTGGGACCACTGTGTCATGAAGCACATCCCGTAACAGAGCTTTAACATACTGTATGAGAAACAATGCACTTACATATGTTCAAATGTTATTAACAGCCCTGGTGTTTGTTTTACACACCCGGTTGTTGCTCTGTGCGCTCAGAAACCAAATGAGAAATCAAGAGCTATACAGACGTATCGTGAAAGTCTGTATACATTCTTTTTTAGAAGGAATCTTAAATTAAACTAGAGTTTTGCAAGATTCATTTGGTAGTTAGTATAAAGAAGTTTCCTATGAAATATATTATCGTCAATACATTTTTTATTTACTGTAGATAAATAGATGTCCATGCATTCCAGCTAACCCTTTAAATTACAATTTGATGACATATATTATGGTGTTGTTTATCTTAACTTCTAACTTTCATACGTACTTATTTATTTAACATTTTATAATGGTATTATTTTATTTATCTGTAATAAATTAATAACTACATCTAAAACATTTAGCATTTAAAACATTAAAAGTAATTAAAGGGGTTTTCACTCATAGTTACTGGTATGCTCAAGCATGTCATCCAGCAATGGAAGGCCAGGATCTACAATATGCATATTGTGTCAAAAAAAAGAAAGATTTCCATTTGATCAGACACAATAGAGGAAGACTTGATCTCCGTTTTGCAATTTCCTTTCCTTCGTTAGAGGAGCCAAACACGGTGCGAATAAATTTACTGCCAAATTAATTACCTTTCCCCCAACTTTAGACAATAATACCAGAAGCTGTCTGTCGGAACACATCTCTAATTATTTTATTAATGTTTGATTCACAGTTCAGGTACAGCGATTTCACATTTTTTATTAACTTTATTATACTTTGAAGTGAATGTGTATTATTACATATTAAATGATCTTGAATTGAATTACCCAAGTGCTAAAATCAAATCAACAGATTTTTGTTTTTCGTCTCACAGATATTGTTAAAAATTGAACAAATCTATTGTGTAATTGAAGCCACCAAGTTTTATTAATGAGATTTTTCAAGCTTTCACAATATGCCTCCTAAGCCTCAAATGGTGAAATAAATGAATAGAATTGAATCACACAGGCACACTGCATGAAATTGTGCTTTAAAGTTCATCATCACTTATATGAGCGGGGAAGAATTTAGATTCAGTTTAAAAAATATATATATATTTAAGAAGAACATGTAGTTAATGTATTTTTCATTTAAACAGTCTTTCACTTAACTTTGCTATATTCTGAGACAATATACCATTTAGACTAAATGCCACACTACAATTTTATGCTTATGTAATAATAATAAATTATTATTATGCATTTTTTTCACTTGTTTGTTGCCAGGTGGTGATCTCTGACTCTTATCTGTTCTGAAAGACTAGTAGCAGGAAACTCAATGTCAAACAGTAGCATGTATTCTCATTCTGCAGGCATGGCAAACATTATTTAGACCCGCTTCTGTGGCCAGGGTATCAGGCTTGGGGGTCTGGAGCTGTATCAAGCCATCAGAGCTGGCTTATCCGGACTCCTGCAAGGCAATGCTTGCCTTCCCGTCTGGCTCCTGCTTAGATCCTGTCTCAAGGAAATAGGCACCAGACTGGCCAATGCTCTCTAAGACCCACTGCGAACAAGAGGCATAATGCGGTTTTGTGCAGTGGACGCCGTCCTACTCTAATGTAGATGAGTTTTAATGCTTGAATAGATCACTGAACTTACTGTAAATATACCACAAACGAGCACGTCAGAATTTGTTGATTCTAAAATTATATTTAGCATCCATGTAGCATGTGTAAAACAGCATATTTTCTGCTTTTAATGTTTGATGCTGTATTTCATATGAAATTATCATATTAATGGCAGTTTTGTGGCTAACACGGTTAAACCACTATGAGAGGTTTAGTTATATGATATAAATCATTTGAAAGGTCAGCTTGTCGTGCTATAAACTCGTCTTTCTTTCTTCTGAAAATCTCCACACGAATAGAGCATACAGTATATGTGACCCTGGACCACAAGACCAGTCACATGGGTCAATATTTTTGAAATTGAGATTTATACATCACGAATAAGCTGAATAAATAAGCTTTCCATGGATGTATGGTTTGGATAGGACAATATTTGGCCGAGATACAACTATTTGAAAATATGGAATCTGAGGGCGCAAAAAAATCGAAACATTGAGAAAATCGCCTTTAAAGATTTCTGTTCACGATTGTGGAGCATTCGCGCACAAAAATAAATGTTTGATATATTTACGGTAGGAAAATTACTAAATATCTTCATGGAACATGATCTTCTAATGATTTTTGGCATAAAAGAAAAATCTATAATTTTGACCCATATAATGTATTGTTGGCTATTGCCACAAATATACCCGTGCGACTTGTGACTGGTTTTGTGATCCAGGGTCACATATATGCATGCTATATAGTGGTGTCAAGAATAATCGATTCGGCGATGCATCGCAATGCGGGAAATGTACGATTCAGCATCGATGCGGCAAAGTGCCATAATCGATTATGTCACTGTTTATTTTCTGGCCTTGGACAATAGAGTGCCGAAGTGATGACGTCACTTTGTAGGACAACTCGGAAGCTAGCGGCGCATGGGTTCCCTCGATCGAAAAGCTATGCATTTTCCCCATAGACTTTTGGAAAATCGCAAAAAATAAGATCTGTGTTTAACAAAGAGTTGTGACCCTCACACGTTTTGTCTATCAAGGTAATCTTTACAAGTTAATCCAAAATGTATACATTTTGAAGCCTATATAAAGTTTTAAAAAAACACAAGCAGACTCAATAAAGTTTAAAAAAACACAAGCAGGTTATAACTGTGTGTTCTATGTCATAGATCAAAACGTGAAAATATTTAGAGGCTTTGTTCACCACAGACCTTATTTCAGGCGATTTAGCAAAAACCCATTCAAAAATCCCATAGACTTTAGAGCGAGGGAACCGGGAGTGCTAAAATGCTAACTTACTTCCGCGTTTTGGCCTACAGAGTGACGTCATCACTTCGGCACTCTATAAAGTTTTGAAGTTTCAATTACTTCCGGGGGCATAATAACAACAATAAAGATGGCTGAGGCGGAGGGAGATGACCGCGATATGGCGCCATTTACATATAACGCCTAAAAGGCCTGCCGCGTTCTCCTTTTTCCAAAGCGCTAGGGCGGTTCCGCTCTGGAGGCGTCTGTCGTTGCGAAGCAACCATCAGCTGCGCTCTCCGTTACAGCAAACCGTTCTTGTCACGTGACCTACGGTGCGCTTGTGGCATTCTGAAAAGTTGAGATGTTTTTATCTCGATGCGGCGCGGACGCGCTTGGAAAAAATGAGCGCGTCGCACCGCGACAGCCTCGCTTCCATTATGAGCGCGCATACCGCGCGCCTACATTTGAAATAACGAACTTGAGCATGCAAAAGACACGATATGTGAACAGGCCCATAGACGGGTAATCAAAAACGCACCCAAAGCTTGGATTTAAATTTTATTTTATTTTATGGCATTTATGTTAAAGATACAGGAGAGTTATAATACACACATAGCAGCCAATAAATCGGTTGTTCGATATCTGACTGCTTGTATTGCCTCGTGACTGATGAAAAATTTGCCTTGTTGTGTGCCGTAGAATTGTGATGCATCGCAATGCATCGTAGAATCGAATTGAATCGAATCGTTACCTGGTGAATCGTAATCGAATTGTGAGGGCAGTGCCAATTCACACCCCTAATGCTATACCATCTATATATGACAGATCTTATGGCTTATGATGTATAAAGTGCTTCATATCAAATGAAGACCTTGTTTCTGGCTCATACTTCTGATATGACCCTGGCACTTAACTGGTTAAAGTGTGTCCGCAATCCATCTTCAGGACCCCCTGCATATTAACATTGATCTGTTGGAAATGAAGAACAGACGTGTGTTATCGTTTACAGTGGGAAAATTTTTCTTTCTGTGATAGATCTGGAGAGCAACATTTCTGACAAATGGCCTTTCTAATGTGTTTTGTTTTCCGTCAATAGTGTGGCTCTTCTCTGGATTGTGGATCAATAGAGGCAAACGCTCGGTGTGGTAGGATTTAAAGGGATAGTTCAGCCACAAGTGAAAATTATTTCATTATTTACTCAATTCAAGTCATGCTAAACCTGCATGACTTTCTTTGTGAACCACAAAAAAGAGTTATTTAGCAGAATGTGATTTAGGGGAAGGGGGGACGTCTTTCTAATTAACATCTTTTGCTTTCCATGGAATAAGGAAAGTAAAACCGGTTTGGAATGACATGAAGGTGCGTAAATGACAGAAATGTCATTTTTGGGTAAACTATCCCTTTAAGATGGCTCTTTAACAGTTTCTTTTTTGCCTTTTGTACAAACTTTGGCAATGGTACTTTGCTTTTTATGTGTTAATACCCCTCTGTGTTTTTGAACAAGCCTTGAATATTCAGTGGTGGGTAGTCCGTATGGGGGGGGTAAGTGTTTTTACCAGTGAACATACATTTTCAGGACTGTTTCCAGAGCTTTTGGGTGTCTCTCATGTGTGAGACTGCTCAGTGGAGAGTAGACTCCCCTCGGTAGAAACATCTGTTGGAGAAGGGCCTGTCACTTTCCCTTTTGTAGGCTCTGTCTCTTCCTCAGACTGAGACTGTCATCAGGTTTGATCATTTACGCGGCTCAGAGAATAATGTAGCAGAATTGGGCATGCGTTCATGCAGTTGAGTAACTCCCTGCGTATACGTTTTTTTTCTCCTTCAGATTCCGTTTCGAGAGGAGATGTTGTTTTTGTCACTGAAACCAAAATTTGAAGAGCGAGACAAAATTAAAGGATTTTTTTCCCTCCTTTTTGAAATCTTTGAATCTTAAATGTTGACATTTGTTACTAGTTCTGACATTATTTGTTTGTTTTTGTAATGACTTGGAGAAGCCAACAATTAAGTTTAAACTTAATCCTTAATTTTTGGTTGCATTTTACGCCACGATTTATATGTTCTGGCTTAACTTGAAAATAATAGATGTGATAGACTTAAGCTTTTTGCATGGACAGGCAGGCTCATTCATTCAGCCTTATCTGAAAGTTTTCATATAGCTGAGATATACTCATGTCTAAAATGGCCTAAAGGTGTGGTTTCTCTCAAGGCAGACAGGAAATGTTTTTAGAACAGCACCAAAACAGTACCACAAAGCTCCTCACCTCCCGGTGTCTTCAGGTCAACTGCCATTTATCTTGTGTCAGAGAGAGACGCTTGAAGTGATTCTTCATCTTATCTTGACATTAGAGCCACGTCAAAACATGATGTCTATGCCACTGGAGGGAATCCATAAATAAAGGCGAAAATGCAACCTGAGCAAAGCAGGTTCAACCTTCATCTGCATTTATTAATATACGGATGCTGCCATCGCTGTGTGTGGTGAAATGATTCAAGTTTAAAAATGTTTTTGGATAGTTTAAAAAAATTCATGAATATTTAGCTTGGAATGGAAATCATCCGCATCCTTATTTTCGTAACTAGGTACCGAAAACGTTTTGTATAAGGTTGCCCACTGTTTGTTACATTGCAAAAAGTGATCAGTTGACTTAACTTAAACAAATAATTGAGGAAACCCATTGATTTAAACATTTTAAGTAAATAAACTTCATGCATAATTGAAAAAATAAGTTGACAATGCCACATAACTTACATTAAGTTGTCAACTGATCACTTTGTACAGTGTATGAAAGTAACTTTTTTCTTGTATTTAAGTCTTTATATCTCACAACTGCAATTTTTTTTATTGTAATTATGACTTAATAGCACAGTTGTGACTTTATCGGGATTTTTTTATCTTGCAGTTGTTACTTTTTTCTAGTAATTGCAACTTTATATCTCACTATTGTAATTTACTTTTTGTAAATGTGACGTCCACAGTTGTGACAACTTTAAATCTCACTGTTGTGACTATTTGCCACTTCAGTTAACTGTAAGTTTACAAATGTAACTTCAGTTTTTGTAAATGTAATTGTAACTATCTTAGTTGAAACCTCATATTATGAAATTGTAATTTTATTTTTTATTAATGTGACTATACATTACAATATTGAGATATAAAGTTGCAATTACTTGAAAAAAGTAACAATTACAAGATAAAAAGTTGCAACTACGATAGTCACAACTGTACTATAAAGTCATAATTACAATAAATATATTTGCAATTGTGAGATATAGTCATATTTACAAGAAACTAAATTATTTCTCTTAAATACAAGTTTATATCTCACAATTGCAACTATTTATAATAATTGTGACACTATTTCTCACAACATAACTTTATTTCTTATTTTATACTTGATCTCATTATCTCTCATATGATATCTCTAACGGGCCTTTTGTATTTCTACATTATAGCTCAAACAGGCATCTGATTTCGGTTGGGAACATTTTTCTCTTCAATAAGATATTGACAAAGATTTCATTGGTACAACTATTATTGACACTTTAACAGTGACTTTATTAATAGCTCATGGCTATCGCTCCACAGTTTGCGTAGTTTGAGTTGCTATAATTGGATTAGATTTTTTGCTCCTTTATTTATTGTCATTGTAAATGCTGCTTTGGTTCAAACATTTTTTTTTCAGCACAAGAAGTGTCCTGGCAAAATACACCTTTCACATTCAGATGAACTCAGGGCAAGCTCAGCCAGACCTTTGCAGTTGGATGCACAGGTGGTTCCTGGGTAAAGATTGTCTTGCTTATGAAAATACAGGTTATTTCAGGATGAAAACATGCTTGGCTTCAGTATAAGTGCCCTGTGCCACTCTTGCCTGTCACCATATTGCTCATCTTGCACAGCGAGTGGAATTCCAGCCCCGGTCTGCCCCGCTCTCTCGCCAATGTGTGTGTTTTGTTCAGAGACTGTATTCCATTCTTCTAACTTTGTTCCATTGACTGAGTTGCCCCGAGTGAGCTATGAGAGACGCTGGCTTTCTGTGCCAAAGGTACGCTAGCATTACTGTCTGAAGAAAATAAAGCTTGCTGTTTCGCTTTGCTGCCACCAGATGCAATTCGCAGCATGAAATACAGGCAGTGGTCTCTGGTCTCTGCGCTTTGTGCAAAAAAAATTGCCGGGCGCTTTCAACTCAAAACCCATTTTCATTTTCAAATGATACAAAGATGTAGTCAATTTGTTTTATTTTTTTTTATTTGTCTCATTCTCATTGTAAAGATCAGACTGTAGGTACACATAATATGATTTCATGAATTTATTATTGTTTGTATTTTTCTATGAAAGTGTCAGATAATTTCAAAATGTTAAAGAAAATTGTGCATTAATGATTTCATCCTAACATAGATGCAGTATAATGGATTTTGTCATCCAAATATAGAATGAATGAAGATGATACTGCATCTTTGGGGTGTTCAGAAGTTGTATATATGTCCATTGTTGTTGCAAATTGGCACATAATAATAATAATAAAGCCCTGATTGCAAGTTCCTGTTTCTTATCTACCACAGACAATACCTTGACGCACAGTCTTTTTCCCATGGCCAATTACCAGATCACCTTTCCAGGCTCCTGGTCTGTACGATTCCACACCTGTGCTATAAAACACAGTGAGACAACACCGGTTATTGAACTTAGCTTCCCTGTCCACAAAAGCAGCTGTAGCTTAAAGGTTAAAGTGTGTTTGTCCTACAAGCTGTTTTAAGAGGCATAGTTGTTTTAGCCTCACTTTTATTGACACTAACCTTTATAGTTTTTATTGTTATTTGCAGTTTTTGTTTATAGGTATATTTTTATAGGCTATTTTATTTTTAAAAGATTTTGTTTTGTGAGTGTTATTATTATTATTATTATTATTTGAATTGTATCTGGGATATACTGGGATGGATCTTTAAATAATAAAGTAATAATAATACAAATATAAATTTATAAGTGTTGTATTGTGGTGTAAAAACTTGCCATGTTGCCATTTTATGTGTGTTTTTTTTTTCCCTCAAGATAATTAATATTGAAGCTTCCTCAAGGTGAAAAAGGCAGATCAGAGAGGCTTTTACATGCTTCTGATTTTCAGTGGAGCCCATGTCATTTTCATATTGATTAATTATCTCCCCCTCTGACGTTCCAGCAATGAACTGGCCCCTTCTCTATCTCAGAGATATATTTTATCTTCCTCCACCATTCATGTACACATTTATTGAATGTGGAGACCTTAGGATTCATCTTTTGGCCACCATAGAAGCATAACTAATGGCAACATTAGAGTGGTTTTGTGAACGAGGCGACCGGATGCAGGTTAACCAAGCAAGAAATAATCTAGGATTTTATATCCTGCATGAACGAGCATAGGATATGCCAGGAATAAATTCATCCCCCAAAATAATTTGGGAGGGCGCGTTTTCAATGGGACGGTTTTTGGGAGTCGGATTGCCGCCGCTGATATGAAAGGAAGGGACTCGTATACGCATGTGTGGCATTTCTAAGCAGATAATCGCTGTCAGTTTAATGTTTGGTCGAGGTCAAATGATCTATTTTGTCTCTGACCACACGTCTAGACAGCTGCCATTTAGAACTTCACGTTTCTTTGTGTGCATTCAAGACTTGGCCCGTTCTAGTCCTCCTGCCCAAACAAGGATTTTTTCGAGCGGTTGACATTGCCACACAAGCTGTCTGTGGAATCCCCTTTAATTAAAGTGACATTTGAAGCTTTTCTTGGCCACTAATAAACCTGGAAACCCATTAAGATCTCCCTAATTACTCCGTTTGGGAGGAAGGAGAAACACATGGGCAGCCAGCGCAGGGGTTAGCCCGCTGGCATTTGGCCCCAGAAGCTTAGAGCCACACAAAAGAAAATGTCCCCTCGGTTACCCATCCCTCCCAGCTGAGCTCTGCTCCCCCTTGTGTTTTTGCTCACGATGAATGGAATTATATGACATGTCAGTCTTAGAGTGTCCATTCATGGAGTTGAGGGAATGTGTGAATGAAGCCTCTTAATTAGAGCGGCCTCTGCGAGTCACCTGACTCGTCATTAAGGTGGTATTAAGCGAGCCCTCTGTTTTAATACGACCAGGGGAGGGAGCGTCTCTTTGTGCATGAGTCGGGCATGACAGCGAAGCTCCCGGACTGACGTTACACCCAATTCTGTCATTTTCTCATTCATGTTGCTTTAAGCCTTTTTTTCTTCTGTGAAACGCATAGGAAGATATTTTGAAAAATGTCTCAGTTTTTCTGTCCATACAATGGACACTTTCAGACAAAAAGGAAGAAAAGGTACACCTGTGTACCTTATTTACCCCTAAAGGTTGCATAAGTACCTTTAAATGTACATATTATTACCTTAATGGTACTTTTTTTCTGAGTGTATGAGCAATAATTAGTTATCTATACAATATCTTCTTTTGTGTTCCCATACAGGTTTGGAACAACATGAGGGTAAATAAAGGATGACAGACCGCACATTTTTGGGTGAACTATCCCTTTAAGCAACTCTAAAGCTGAGGAACTTTGTGAATGAAATGTTTATACATTACATTTAGTGTGTATTTTTAACTTCCCTGAGGATTTTTCTCAGGTTGGACTGCGATCTTTTGGTAATCTTACACAGGGCACCAAATGTGACTCGTGAACCCAATCATCTTCCCAAAATGGCTTGCTGCACAAACAAATAAAGATGATGAGATTCTCTTATTGTCATTTCTCGGGTGTGAAGCTCAAGTCTAAACAGCCCTCTGGTGCTTTTTCTGGTACAAACAGGCTGATGTGTGTTTAGTGCATGTCCTAGTCGGCAGATTAATGACATTAACGAAGTTTCCATTAGGCCAGCGATGGGGGGAGACAGGGGCGTCCATGCGGAAAGCCACATGACTGAAGCACTGATAAGAGAAAATGAAACACATCTCCGTGGGCCAAGAGGGGCCAGGAAATGCCACTCCAAATTAGCCGCCGGCCCAGTTTGTTGTTACTTCATTAGCCCAACAGCCTTGGGAAAAATAAAGAGGGAGGTTACGACCTCTCCCGTGTCCAAATGGGAGGCCCAAAAGAGATTCTCTCCAAAGTTTGCCACTCTCCCTCGCCCTGCTCTCTCTCCCTCTCTGTTTCTCTCTATCTAAAGACAGGTGGCTGGGAGGGATGTTCCTGGCACCAAACCAGAAATGACAAAAACCACACTAGATAACAATTTATTTAGCGCTCAAACACAGGCCTGGGGATAGCCATCAGGTAGCGTGCCACCCAGCGCCAACACGGAGCAAGAAGGCCGTCGATGCAGAGCTAAGAGCAGAGCCGAGCGGCTTGCTTTGTTTCATGTTTTAGCATGCTGAGATATTTTCTTTTTTTTTTTTTTAAAAAGCTCAAGTTCCACAACTTCGGTCCACAACTAAGCTCTTGGTGTTGTTTGTACAAAACCCCTTTACACCAGCTAAAACCCGAACAACCTTAGCCTTGAGTTGTGATCAGGTTTCTGTGTTTTTGGGTCTGCATTAGCTTAGCATATTTGTGGAAAACAAAACCCCTTGAGGCATAGTGCGGCCCTTGTTGTTGGTAACGTGAGTGCGATAGCAGCTCCTCATTTAGCCGTTGGTGACTTTATTAAAGTGTATAGTTTCAGACCCCTGGTGCCTTAGCTATTGTAATCTCACCCCTCTATAGCAGGGTTAAGTCCTGCGCTGCTTGTGAATACACAAAACACCTCTCAGCCACATTGACTGCATTATAATACATTCAACTCGCATTGAAGTCGAAGTGATTGTTGCTCTTATTTGTCCTGGAGTTAAATGACATAAATGGAAGTCTTAATATTGGTCTCCTTTTGTGTTAATTTCAAAATATTTTACAAATGTTGATGGTCAAAGAGGGCAATTGCATGTAGGGTTGTCAATTTGGTTAATTATAAGAAATAACGTGTTCAAGAAATGTACACAATTATTTATGTTAATACGTGGTTCAATCCTCAAGTGCCACCAATGATTTTGCAAGTCCTTAGTCAGCGTAGCCCCAATGATGCTATAAAAAAAACAGAACACAGGGCTCTTGAGAAGTTTTTTTTAGCGTAACTACTTTTAATTTGACATGGCATCTGAAAAATATTGCCTCATAAAGCAAAATTACGAGATGCCAAATTTGTTAACCTGTATGTGTAAACCAACAGTTGGTTAACCAAACTTTTGTTTTCGACTGAAATGAATTGTATAGATTAAAACTAACAATATATGAACTTTTTTCTTCAATTATTTAATCTGGTACATTAACCTAATGAATTGTTTAATTTGGGTGCTTCTCTCAATAAATATTGATATGTGATTAATTTGATTAAAATAAATCTCTTATACTCACCAAGGCTGTATTTATTTGATCAAAAAATTAAATGTACAGTAAAACAGTAATATTGTGAAATATTATTGCAATTTGTAGTAACTGTTTCTATTGCAATATATTTTAAAATATAATTTATTCGTTACTAAAGTCTTCAGTGTCACATGATCCTTTAGAAATCATTCTAATGATCTGGTGCTCAAGAAACATTCCGAGAAACTTTTTTTCAGGATTATTTGATGATTAGAAAGCATTAATTTGAAATAGAACAATAGAATTTGTAACATTAAAAGTCTTTGTTCAATTTAACTTTTGATCAATTTAATGCATCCTTGCTAAAAAAATTTTACTTACCTCAAACCTTTGAACAGAAGTGTAAATAATAGTATTTAAAATAAAATAGTCTGAAAGCTCTATAGAAATGAAAGGTATAATTTGTATACATAAAATGTAAATGTATGCAAGGGACACATCTCCACTCAGACATACTGCACCAACATACATGTTTATCTGTTCTGATCACAGATGTGGATGAGGTATAGTTTGTACTGTTCACAGAGTTTTGCTTTGCCAAGTACCCAGTGGAGGGGAAGACTGTCTGATCTCAGGTGTTAAGTGAGCATGTAATATTCACCTCTGGGCTGAAAGGCAATCAGTGGCCAGCAGTTGGGAAATTACAGCGATGAGCGCAGCAATAAACGCTCTGAAACGCATGAGTGTGTGGAATGGATGTTTGTTGTATAGTAAGTACTGTACTTATAGATATGTGAATGAGTTCTTGCGCTTTATGGTTTTTATTTCAAGGCGTGGTAAAACTGGCTGGGTACAAATGCACCATTCTTTGAGGAACAAGTTTTTAAAAATGATTTTGGATGTTTGCATCTGAGTTTGGACATAACCCAGTGTATATGGACTGTCAGTATGTTGCTGCTTATCACACAAAACTTGGAGTGAATTGGGAGTGTAAATGAGAAGTGTGAAACACTTGCTGTGTTTTAAGCTCTTGTGTGAAAATTGCAATGCCAGCCAAGCACATGGACTCTATATTATTTTTTTAATGCATAATATATTCCGCTTTTTGTTCAGTTAACACTCAATGTTTTGTGTCCTTTAGGGGATTGAGCTTAAATTTAAGAATTAATTGTGTATAAAGATGCAAAAAATGTATATATATATATATATAGGCTATCTTTAATCATTTTACTATATGTATCTATCTTACATTTTATGATGAATAAAACAAATGACAGCTATTTTAGAGGAAATTTATTTTAAAATATTAATAATTAATTGACAATATTGATATTATACTTTCTCAATATGTCTAATCCATTGTTTATGTACCTATATTTTTTTATATATTTTTTTTGTTTAAAGTATGGGTTATAGAAATATAATAGAAATATAAGAATATTAATTGCTACTACACTGTAAAAATAAAACCGGCAACTGTGGTAGGAATGTTAATGGTTTTACAAACTTAACTTAAAATTTACAGTAATAAACTGTATTTCATTTTCTGATAAAATGTTGATTGACCAACCGTTTAAAAAATATATATCTGTTTTGTACCATTGTAATACACTGGCATCCCACAATTATCACAGCCGTGATGAGAGTCACATGAGCAATCAAAGCTCATCACAAGCAATCTTCCATAAGAAGGCTAATACTTAAATAAAGAATCTGCACTATGTCATTCACACAAACATTAAACACCATCATGATAACACACATGAAATTTAAAAAATGCAATAAACATTAATTTAACAACATTAAATGTAACATAAAACCCTAATGTACATAACTGATTAGAAAAAAAACAAGAAAACTATGAGGAACCATAGTTATTTCAACAAAAATACATAAAATGTGAAGTGTGACACAGGGAATTGTGGGAATGTCAATTTACGTTTTTTCACTGTAAATTATACAAAGAGTTGTTCTTTTTCACTTTCAAAAACTGTAAATTTAACGGTATTTTACAGTAAAATTATATCACAGTTATTTACCGTATATAGTACGGAAACTTTCTGTTAACTAATTAACAGTTTTGCACTATAGCATTTTTACCGTTAAAATCACGATTATTTTTTACAGTGTATTTATATGGATATAATATAGATTAAATAGTATATCACTGCCTCATTATAACAAACCTTCCAAATATGTAATACTTCAAATATATTAAACATACACACTAAAAAATACTGAGTTGTTTCATCCAAGTATGGACAAGCCCAGCAGTTGGGTTTAAAAATGTAAATAAAAAATGTAAACCAATTTTTGGGTTTGTCCATATTTGACCTAAACATGGGATGAAACAACCCAGCTTTTTTTTGTGTAAATAATATATTAAATATTTTACAGTGTGTAAAAAAATACAGTTTATGTACAGGTTTGTGTTGGACATATGTCATATAGTTGTATTTCAGCAGAGTATGTCATTTGGATTGGAAATTTGTCATACTACAAAGCAAAATTTGTTATACCTACAAAGCAGAATTTGCCCTGAAACATTTCTGAGTCAAGACGACTCCTAATTGTCATGGCCATTTTGGGTACCAGCAGCGCCAGAGCTGTTTTCTTTTAGTTTCATTAGCTCCCCACTGGAGCCAGAAAGCTCTTTAGTGGTGATGGCTATTGTTGGTGCCCTGGTTAGAGCTCCACTGAGCACACAATAACATTTTATGTTCTTGAGACAAGACTTGCTTCTTTGAGTGTTCCACGGGAGCCAGTGGAGAGGTCATTTATACCCAGTGCTCAGTCTGGAGATCTGTGCCTCTCCATCTCAGCCTACCTGAGAATTTTCACCAACAAAGGCAAAGAAAACATGTTATTTTAAAATAGACATGGTCCTCAGACAATATCTTAAGCTGAAGGCTCAGTCATTTGAATGACGCAACTTAGATGTGTTATTTTATTCTTGGTTTTTGTTTGTTATAACAAAAAATTTGTCAAGTCAAATCTATTTATATAGCGCTTTTCACAATGCACGTTCAAAGCAAATCATGATGTTCATGTTTATACTATCTTAATATTGTCATTCCTTAGTCGCATTTAGCAGATTAGAGCTGGGCGTAAATATAGTTTATATATATATTATATATATATAATATATGGGTGTAATGATACCCTCATGTCACGATTCAATAACATATCACAATACTGAACTCATGATACAATATTATTGTGATACTCCAAGACATATGGTAAAAGGTTAAAAACATTTTTTTACTTTTGATTAAAATGCTAAATTTGATATTACATTGGGTGTGGACATGAATATGCTTGGACTTGGTGCTGATAACCCAATGCACAGGACAATAGTGACACCAGACTAGCTGAAAACAGAATTATATTAGATGAATATGCTTGCACTCTTTCACTGACTAGATATGTTTAAAATAAATGTAGGCCACTTTTTACTGGTAACATAAGACATTTGGCATTACCAGGACCCACAAATATTCCCCCATTGTATATTATACATTATATTCAACATTATATATAGTAGTTTAATGTAGTACTGACACTAAAACTCTGTTAACTTTTCACACACAGTAATTTTCATTTTGGGTGAACTATACCCAATACATATTGTCACTATCCACGATGCATACTGTTGCATGACACAATATAGTGTTACACCCCTAATCTATATATTTCCCTACGTGAGTACTGTATGCGGTAAAATTGGACATATATACTTATATCCAACTGGCAATAATATAAATATAGTTACAATGCAATAATATAGTAAAAAAAAAAAAAATATATATATATATATATAATTTTTTTTTTTTTTTTTACAATTGACTTGACTTTATGGAAAATTTCCCAAGAAAAATAGAAGCACTTTTGTCATTGCAAGCCAATGTATCTAAAAAGTGCAGAAAACAAACAACAACATTTACCCCAAGATTCAATATTATGTTGTTTTGTTTTCTCATCTGACCACTGTGTAAAATGGTTAATAATTGATTTACAGAGTGTTTATCAGGGTGCTGTAATATCCAGACGCAGGTAAAGACGACCCCCACCCAAAGGGACCGTGCAGACACCCTGGTACCATAGAAAATGGGCCGTTCACATTCAAAGCCATGTGTTATTTACCATTGTTTGTAATGTGTGGGGCTGTTAAGCGTCTGAGAGCGGGACATAGCGAGTGTTTACAGACTCTTCCCCCAGCAGTGGAATAAGTGTGGGATCAAGGTCATCTCTGAGCAACAGTAGAGTGATGGGCCATCAAAGAGAGCAGTGAAAGAGCTCTGACAGACACAAGAGGGCTTTTATTGACTTCAGTGGTGTTCCTCAGGTAACCGTGAGGCAGGGCCGAGATGGGAGTCTTTTATCTCTCTCCATCTGGAGTTACCACTGCTGTGTGGGCCTTTTTACCCTCACTGGTACCAATATACAAGATATTCACATGTGTTTGAATGGTTTGTCTTAAAGAACTTTTGTGTTGAGTATTGTTGAAGTGTTGAACTGAAGAAATAACTTTTGGTTTTAGCATTGGGGAAACTGGGACAGGTTGTCAAACTTTTACACTGTGAGTATTTCTCATGGCAGACTTATTTGTGACAGTCAGTTATAGACACATATCATAAAGACTACAAAAGCTATTTCCAGCATTGCCCCTGAAAAAAAATACAGCTCATCGAACTCACATTGACCTTTTGTGACAACATACTCCAGTAGAGCAGCTCCATTTTCAAGAAACGGCTAAAGACTGTCTAATACTAACCCTTACTATTTTATTCTGTTTCAGTTTTTTTTTAACGTGCTATATGTGTACTTTGCTAGACTAACTGGGACAAATCACAACACTTACATATATTGTTGCACTCTTGTTGATTTTTCTCCTCATTTGCAAGTCACTTTGGATAAAAGCATCTGCTAAATTATTAAATGTAAATGTTGTTGTCATTCTATGGGCAAGTTGTTACAATCGAAACCTTTTCAGTAAACCTAAGCAGTAAGACATTTTAATGAAACAAAACAATTAATAAATACTGCAAATATTTACAAGACAATAACAAAAACTATTATGGAAAAATAGAATTTAGTATAAAAATGTACCTAAAAATGCTAAACTTACCTCATCTAGATGTTAAGGAAAGATACCCTGGTCCTTAGAATGCGTATTAACCTTTGTTAAAAAAAATCTATATTAATACTTTTATTCAGCATAGAAACATTAAATTGATCAAAAGTGACAGTAAAGACACAGATACAAATAGATTTCTATTTATGCTCTTTTGAGCTTTCTGTTCATCAAAGAATCCTGAAAAAAGAAATGTCACTGTTTCCAGAAAAATATTATAATAATGGTAATAATAAAACAATCTTTGAGTACCATATCAGCATATTAGAATGATTTCTTAAGGATCAAATGACACTGAAAAAAATTCAGCTTTTTAAATTACAGAAATAAGTTACATTTTAAAATAGTTTTTTTAAAACATAATAGAATTCCACAATATTCCAGTTTTACTGTATTTTTGGTCAAATAAATCAGCCATTTCAAAAACATAAAAAAAATATCTTATTGACCCCAAACTTTTGTACGGTAGTGTACAGTATGTCAGTGATTTGTGTTCAGTTGTTTACCCAACAACAGCTAAAGCAAAAATAGAATGATTTCAATTTGGAAAATTAACTTTATTACCCGTGTGTTCAATTTTAAAAGTTGAATACAAAATCACTGCTAAAGAAAACAAGGATTAGTGCGACATTAAACACAGGATCTTTTGACCTTTCCCATGTGACACCCAGATCCGGTTTCTCTAATTTCAAATAATATGCTAAATGCAGATCATCCGGTTTCTCTAATTTCAAATAATATGCTAAATGCAGATTATTTTTTTTAGAAAGTTATAATGGTTATTATAAGAAATGAAAAAAATCTTTCAATCTTAAAAACCCAACAGAAATAAGTAAAGGTTGTAAGAGCCTGAAGAGCTTATTAAATCTGTCCGTCAGTGTGTGTGTTGCAGCTCAGGTCTGGCGTGGTGTGGGTGAGACTCGGCGATTTGAGCGGCAGCGACAGATGCCGTATGGTCGCTGGTATTCCCAGCAGAAAGAGACGCCCCTGGGGTCTGTTGACATCTGACAGTACATCAGGGATCAGCAGTGACACTCTCGTGTTCTGATGCCATCGTATACAGTATGTCAGTGATCACATGTACCGGCCCATGCTGAAACACACGTGAGCTGGTGTCATCTGTCTGCTGATGTGTTCAGCTCTTCACTGTTTAGTGAACATTGAAGATGTGTTATTCTGGAGCTGTGAGGTGTGGATTGAAACTTGTAATGTGTCAGTAGCAGAGATAGGCTTGATTCCAACCAAAATAGAAACACATCGTACATTATGTTAAGGATGGCATGTATGATTTAATGAATTCATGGCAGTTTGGAAATGGAGTTCTTGTTTTAAGAGTGAAAATACTTTTTCTTTAAATTTTCAGTAAATAAACCAAGGTGTACTGTAAAAATCTTCCAGTGAAATTTTAAATAATGCTTAGGCATAAATATAGCTTGATATAAATGTAAATGCTTTAGAGGGGATTGTTTAAGGAACTGCATTGCCTGTGTTTGACCAGTTGAGGCCATGCTTTCCCCAAACTGGGCAGACGCTGTTAGACCGGAGAATGGATAGTCTGGAATGGATCTGTTCTTCTTAAATAGAGAAAGCCCCATTCAGCCCTCTTCCTCCTCATTGTCATAGTCACTGTGTTATTGCAGTTAGACCTGGACAACCACATTATTTGTGCACATGAAAATACCAAATTAAAAACACTTTTTATTTGATCATTATTATTATTATGATTATGTTTTATTATCTTTGAAATTATAAATGAATGTTTTGCTTTTGGTCAGCCATGCTTCATTTTTATTTTTAAATTTTTGATTTTTGATGTTTAATAGAAATGAGCTTTTTTGTTTGTTTTGTTTTTTTGGTCAACCATCATTTTAAAAAAAATATATATATATAATATATATATATATATATATATATATATATATATATTTTTAATGTTTATTAGAAATTAATGCTTTTTTTTTTTTTGGTCAGTCATAAATCAGTTTTATGTGATTTTTATTTTTATATTTTATTTATTTATGTTTGTTTTTGATTATTAGAAATTAATGCTTTTTGGTCAGTCATAAATTCTCAGCCATGGTTTTCAGGCTTAGGTAGAGGACCCCCATGCAGAATAGAGGGTTGGAGACAATTTCCCTGCTGAAAGGTGGTCTACCTGTGCAGGCTGGGCCAGGGGCAGCTGCATGTCATTTTTGTCCCAGCCAGCCAGGGTCTGTCAATTAAGGGAACACAGGGCAATCTGTGGCCACTGAAAGAGATCCCCTCACCCTGCTTGCTGGCAGAGAGACGGGCCTTTGTTCACTGGCATGTCTCACATACTTTCTGAGGCCAGATAAGCCCGGGCTCCATGAAACCCGGCTTTATATTTGGCCACTGTAATGTCCCCACGAGGGCAGAGCATAGTTAAGAAAGCACAGGCAGTGAAAAGGTAATATTCCCCTCCTCATTACGGGGTCGGCAATAAAAGCCACAGGTTAGGTGGTCCCAAAGTCTGGCTCGGAATATTTGCTAAATGATGCACCCCCCTTCGCACCCCCGCCTCACCTCCTCCCCCTGGCGGTGTAGAAATAAGCTGGGAAGCTAGAGGGCGGCTTGGTTGTTTCCTGAAATCGGATTAGCAGCTACTCTACACTTAGATCTGCAGGGAAAGGGGCTTTTTTTGAGCCCGGCTCAAGACCACCCATCAGGTAAACAGGTACATTAACGTGGGCCTAAAGAGAGAGAGCTAGAGTCAAGGGGAAAGAGAGCGATCGAGAAAGGAAAAGTGAAAGATTCGCTCAGTGATAGGTGGGCAGTCTGAGGATAATACCCATTTTTTTCCCTGTTGATTTCCACAGAATGTTTTTAATCCAGAGGGACTGTGTTATTTGACATATAGAGGCAGGTACAAATGATTTTTAGAATTCACACAAAACAAATTTGAGAAAAGTCCATTTTTTTTAATTAAATTCTAAACATTTATGCACTTTTGGATCTTTCTTTAGTTCAATTTCAGCTTTGCAGCGTTTATTTTGCCCATTTCTATGTGATGCACTATATATCCCTCATGTGCAATGGTATCAAAAGTTAACACCCATTTTTCCCCTGTTCATTTCTACATAATATTTTAATCCACTGTGTTATTTGACCTACAGAGGCAGGCGCAAATGTTGTCTGATTTGTAAAATTCACCAACCTGATCTCATGGGAAAATATTACAAGGTGGTGATTTTGTATAATTTTGTACAATGTTAATTGTATGCATTAAGTATGCATTAAGGTCCACCCCTAAACCTATCACTGGGGCCTACGAAGATTGTACGAAAACTATAATGAGATCTAAATGAGAATTAGCCACCAATTCACTAAAATGTAAAATAGTTGCAAATTGCCATGAGATTGTGTTGAATTCTCACAAAACAAATTTTTTGAAATTTAGAAATGTCTTTTTTCATTCCATTATAAATATTTTGCCTTTTTGAAAATTTATTTCGTTAAATTTCTGCTTTTCAGCTTTTATTTTGGTCATTTCCATGCGATGCATCCCTAGATCCCTCATGCGCCATGATATCTAAAGCCTGCCATGTAGTAGCACCACCAAAGCATCCTGAGGAAATCCCTGAGTGCTCCTGAAAATGAGTTTTTGGCAAGTTGCTTGAAGACATGCTCTTCACTGCAAGCCACCCAGGCTTTGTTAGCATTGCTGGCCTGAGCCTGGAGCCTTCAAGACACCTATTATGCCTGACTCAGTGGGGCAGAAAGCGCAAGAGCCTTTTCTGCAGTCATGTGGCCACAGTGGCATTATACACAGTTGAGTATTAGATATTTTGTGAGTCATATAAACAGTGCAGAGGACTCTGAGGCTGCCTGGAGAAGTTTTGATAATTGGGAGTTATATAAGTGTCCAAATCCTCAGCGGAGGCTTGGAAGAGTCTCCCCCCCCCCCCCCTTCTTTCTTTCCTCCTATTATGTATTTTGAAAAGCCAAGACGGCCTCACAGTGGAGGTGACAAATCCTTTGACATAAACTGTTGTGTAAAGGTTAGGGGTAAAGCAAAATCCTCAGGAAGAACGCTGCTAATTGCCTCGTCCGATTAAGTTTTTTTTTTTTGTGGTCTGTGTTTTACAAATGAAATCTGCGCTAGTGTTCGCCGTTGAGCCTTGTTCGGTACTTAATGCTATTGTATCCACGCTGTGCGGTTCACTCAGTGATGTTGTTGTCAACATCCACAGACGAGGTATGTGCCGGTTGGGTGCCGGCTGGGAGAATGGAGATTTTATTAATCAGTGATGGGCAAACTGCAGCACGGTCAGCTGTCAGGAGGGAGGGTCTGGCGGGGACAAAACCGCTCTTATTTTTCAAGATACTGTTGCTACAACATGGCTCTCGGGAGCGTTTGTATTTGAAATGCGGTTACGCGCTGTCTCTCCCTTGTGTTAAAGCATGAAATGTTAGCAAACCTTGATCTTGCAATGTCGAATAATGAGATTCAGATAGGAAAAGAACATGACTGTAATTTAGGACCGCCTTTGTTATGTTCACCTGGTAGACATTTTAAAAAACTTTTTGCATGAATCGGAAAATGTTAAGAGTTTAGATCTATCTATCTATCTATCTATCTATCTATCTATCTATCTATCTATCTATCTAATATTATTGATTTGTTGATTTAAATGTTATTTGCCATTTGTACACTCACAGACAGAACGAGTGCATTGAAATGTTTCAAGTTCTTAGAGTCAGCACTGCAGTAAGAAATGTAAGAAACAAAATAATTAAAGTCCCGATGTTGTCAATAATTGTATCCCTTAAAACTCATCTTTGATCACCAAAATGACATATTGTCAAAAAATGACAAGTTTTTCCTGTGAAACAAAATTCTTCATGCCTTAAAATAGCTTGAATGCAACTTTACACCCTTGCTTCATTTAGTATAGTTGGAACCTTGAATATGCTAATTAGCCCCGCCTCCACTCGCTCAGAGCAGCTCAGAGATTGACTTATGTCAACTTACTGAGGTAAATGCACAATGGTATCACTCTTTACAACGTCGGACACATAACGGTAATTAATATATAGCCTTTTGCTTGACTATGTTATCAAACAGCTAATGTGTTGCTAATGCTACACAAACTTCCGTTTGGCACCTCAGAGTTCGACAGCTGCCTTCTAACAAACATCAGAAACTCAGAACGTCAGTGGAGAAAGGCATATAGTTCATCATAACATCTTTATATATAATACACCAGTTATATTGCTAAATCTACTCGATTTTTCATATCAACAAAAATATATACGGGATAACCTGGTATCTCTTGAGACTCCCTTGCTAGTTCGGTGTTAATGATGTGCGAAAGCCCACCGACACGGTAGTTTGTGACGTCAGAAAACACCAGCGATTTCAAACTGCGTTTTTGAGACTTTTTTTTTTTTCACGGCAGTTTTAAGGAGAAAATTCTCCGCAATGGTGTTGACTTATAAATTTACACATGGTTTGTTTTAAAGCACATTAAAAACACCACATAGACATAAAAACAACATTAAACACTTGATTAATAATAATAAAAGGGAACTTTCAAGGCTGGACACAATGAATATACAGCAAAAAATACAATGGGATACACTATTATGTAAATTGTATATTTTGTAATATATACACACACACATCATATCATATCATATTATATATATATACTGTATATATATATAGTATATAGTATGATATACTGTATAGTATATGATATATATTAGATATTTGTGTTTATATTTAATACATTTACATGTTTTACTTCACTTAATATTTAAAACATAAAATATAATACATTTATATTATTTTATTAATAATAATAATAACAGTTTGGTCTAGGCTGCATATATACAATGCATTAATGTTCACTGTCTTGCTGGTTGATGTTCATTGCCCCTTTCCCTCATCCCCCTCTGGTTGTGCCCCCAATTATAAACAACATGAATTTTCCCCAAAGCGGGTGCATCCTCCTGCCCTGTGCAGCTGGCCGGTGTGAAGCTCTGCTCTCTTGCTGTCTATCCCCCTGCCACCCCAGCTGTGAGAGAGGAGAGTGGCTGCAAAAGGACGGCAGGCCGAGGCACTCAGGCATGACCCTGACCATGTCAGGCCGTGTGTGCTGGGGGCATAGAACTGAGTGCCTCCAGCGGTGTGTTTTACCAAGCTCACAAACAGGGATTTAGTTGCCAGTAGAAACCTCTCCACCTTCTTTCACAGCCCTGAGAGATCTGCTCATCTCTCACACAGCTTTGCATCTCTTGCCTTTGGGATGTGACCGACAGCAACAACAGAGCCTGTTGTAAATCCAGTATTTCTCTAACCATTTTTTACATTGATACTCATCCTCATGTTTTTAATGAAAATTAAACACAGGTCATTTCTGTACAATAGCAGTACTGCAAAAAGGGGGGGGGGAACACCATAAAAGTGGTCCATATGACTCATTTCAATATATTTTGAATCTTCTGAAGCTGTACAAAAGCTTAATGTGTGGAACACATTAAATTTACATCATTATTCACTAATAATTGTTTTCTTTGTGTCATCTAAACCTTAATTTAGTGAAAAATTGTCAGTTTTCACTATTTTACTCCTTTCACACCAGATAACGTAAAAGTCTTTTGGTCATTGTCCTTAAATATCTGAATAGTTTTCTGGGATTTGTCAATTCAAGGCTTTGATTCTCTTGTGATACACGTTATAGCTTAACCGGTGCTTAACTTCTTTCATATCGTCTGTCTGTCTGTCTGTCTGATTTATGTGAATGAGAATATTTTCTGTGTGGGCTTGTGCCTGTGGGTGGTTTGCCTCACCCGTCTTTGCTTGGCATGGAATTCAGCTGGCGAGAAGGCCAGCCTGGGGCAGAGGCTACTGGTTAAGCATTTTCATGGTGGATTTGAAATCAGATTATATATGGGTCCGCTCAATTGCCTTAATGGATTTTAAGAGACTAGATCCTATTAATAACGCCGCCGCCCCTGAGGCCACTCCGCCACCAGTATCACTATAATCTAGCATGCAAATTAAATCCTACCTCAATATGCTTGTCTATTTAATGTAGTCTGTTTCATCCCCTTTATTTGTTTAGATGTAATATTGTTTCAGATACGGCCCCCATACCTTCAGCCAACCCGAGGAGCGGCAGTAATTGCTCAGGAAAATGAAGTGTGTTTTGGGGCTCAGGACGCCTGAGGACGAGCCCTGATCATCATGTAGAAGCGAGTCATATTTTGTCATTTCTCTTTCTTAGATCCACTCTCATTTCCCTTTTATTCACCACCATCTCTCAGTGGGGATTAGGAAACGCCAGCCACTTAGGTCTCTAATCCAAGCAAGTGCCACTGTTTGCTCTGTAACTGAGCTTACCCCCCCCCCCCCCCCCCCCCCCCTTCCTCTCCTCCTTTTTTGTAACTAATGAGAGTGTACTTTGCCTTATTTCTTTGCATCCTGTTACTGTACGCCTTGTTAGGAGTCAAAGGTATGCAGCCTCACATGCGGCGCATACGTTAATCGGCTTTGGTCTTAATGATGACGGAGATTATACAGCGTATAGAGCTTTGACTTTCAGTCTCTGGGTGGTGTCTCATACCCACCTGCATGAGACACATTATACTCTGATCAGAAATTAAAGTTTAACTCGGCTGGAGAAGGAAAATCCCCAGAAACGGTATACAATAAATGGCTGCACATTATCTTCCTCTTAGTAAAATGCTTGGCTTACGTGCAATTTATTGGTTCCTCATGGCTGGAAAATGATTTCTCATGTTTTTACTGCATCGCAAAGTAAGGGGATGTTTTTCCTAAAATGCTGTTTAAGCTTTAATTGATCCATTTACTTTCACAAAATTGAATAAAGCAGTAAAAGTTTAGAAGTTAAATGAGTTGAATCAGTTCATTTATGCTTAATTAACTTAATTTACACATGAGTGAGGTAGTTTAGACAATGTCTTTAAATTTGCCATTGGTGGAGGGTGAATGTTTGGCTATGACAAGTGTTTTCCCAATTACGTTATTACAGATGTAGATAAGCAACATTTCAGGAATTGACCGATTGAAGTAGGATAATCACAGCTCCAGGACTGCATGGTTAAAAGAGAAAGAAAGGGAGAGAGAGAGAAAAGATTATTTCCTGTTTCCCAGATATCAACATCCGGCCAAATAAAAATAAATAACCACCTTTCAAACAAAGGTATGCTCGAGAGTGCGCACCTCATTTCAAGCACAATTAACTTGAAATGGAGTGCTGTAGGATCAATAGTCCCCAGTTGATCCAAGGGGGCTGTCACTCTGTGGAAATGGCACACATATGGTAATACCCCAGCTTAACAACAACTTAGAGGATTTACTGTTGCCGTTTTCAGACCAACATGAATAACAAACAGTCGTCCACCCCCTGGGAGCCATTTTGTTTTATTCCAGCTTCAATTAATCTTTCTGGGGGAGGATACCATTTAAGATAAATAACAGGGGGAGCTAAGGAGGATGTATTGAGGAACTGAACAGTAAAGTATGCTAATTATGAAAATGAAAACCTTTTTTATGTAAATTAAATGCTTTTTTCTTTTAAGCTGTACTGTGCATCTAAGTACGAGAGAAAGAGAGAGATTTTTTTTTATTGTTATGCAGCAAATACATATTTTTAGCCCAAAGCCCTCCTCCGCATAGGGAGTATTTATACCCAGGTCAGCTTATGATAATGTATGTATATAATATTGTACTCTTGTACTGTCTGGTCACATTGCTTATCAAGTTCCTGAACATTCAGCAATTTAATAGTAACCAGTATTCAAACCCCCCAAAAAATCCATCACTGGGAATATTTACAATATTAGCAGTTACAAAACCTTGTGAGCTGCCCATTTATATACTGGATATTAAATGGTGCATTAGTTTGGTGCTAATTTTAAAAGTTTTACACATTTAAGACAAATTGTGCTTTGGTTAAGACTCATCTGAATGGTGTACACTTGCATGAGATGAAGACTGTTCTCATTAGGAATTTACACACTGTGTATAACCCTGGGTTATCGTCATTCGCTTTTTAACCTTGGGTAAATGAATGTTTCACAGTTGTAATTTAGAAGCGGGGTTAACAACGCTTTTTACCCAGCGTAATGAAACCCTTCTCCGGAGAAGGGTTAGCTCATCTTTTGCAATGTTAACCCCACATTGGCAAAAGACAACCAGTTGCGTGCCTCTTATTCACATGCCTTGGACAGTCATGGAAACACTGTGCTATGTATAAACAGTTGTTTCAGCGTTTGAGTGGAAAAATGTCAAATGCTGGCAGAAAATACTACAATTGGAGTGAAGAGACCATTTCATTCTTTAGCTTTATAGTCGACAAGTCCATTCAGGATGGACTTGATAGTACAGTCAGCATTATATATGATGGTGCGCAGTGCCAGAGCCTTTATGTAAACAAACTCAAGCAATCCAAATGAAGAAAGGCAACTTGCCAGCGTGTAGAACACAACAATACCGGACAACTATGTAAATGGAGCACAAAGAGGAACTTAAATACACTGTGATGATGACAAAATAATGAACAGGTGTGATGATTAAATGAGTGTCCATGACAACTATAGTGATGGGCCGGGCGGGTCAACTAGGAACAAAGGAACCACAGGAAACAGGTAACTGAGGTAACAAGAATTCTTTTTAAATTAGGATTTTCTCCATTACTGATGTCAAAATGTAATAATTTGTGACGTGTATCTGACTCTGAGTATTCAATTTATTATGTTAGTTTTCATGTTTAATAAAGCATTAAAAACCCCATACTAGGGTATTGCAAAGTTTCAGGAATCTTGAATGGACTCATATTCTCCTCTTGTTCCGTTTCTTCGAAGGATAAGAACATGCATGTAAATACATTCAATGGTAAGTTCAATCTACTGTGTGTGCATGTAATGTATTTTATGGGGTGTATGTGCTTATGTAGAGCGTTCCAAATCGCTTGAGGTTCCATTTCATTTCATTTAGGCAAGGCAAGTTTATTTATATAGCACATTTCATACACAATGGCAATTCAAGGTGCTTTACATAGAAGAAATTAAAATAATCAAAACAAATAAGAATAATTAAAACAGTTTAGAATAAAAAATAAAATAAAGTAATACTGGTCCACCCCTATCTGAGATGGAAGAGATTGAGCCGGTTTACGGTGCCACTGGACCTCAAAAGCAGACATTCAAAAGCAGACATTTAGGATGCACTCTCAAAAGGCAGCTCCCTATGTTGGCAGGAGATAGCAAGGCAGCTCACTAGGTTTTGAAAAAGAGCCATTGTGTAACAAACACTGATTCTGCATGATCTTGAGGCCAGCCTGACTCCAGTACTGAGCTGTGCTGCTGATAAGTGCAAAAGCAGACAGGCATATAAAGAGGGAATGTCACCCTGGATGATGAGAGAGCTGAGGTCAATTCCAAATTGATTTCCTTCAAGTGCTGAATTGATGCATTCCATTTGATCAGGAAACTTTGCCATTGTGATTGAATATCTGCTTCAGGAGCTTGTATTAGAATTGACTATGGTGTGTCGAAGCGCTCTCAAACCAGGTGTGCAATTGAGCCACGTAGCGAGTATGATCGGCTATCAGCCAATGTGCCTAACTACATTGTCACTCGGCTTTAAAGTCATTATGTGGGTATTGAGGTATTTTGAGGAGTTAAATCTAGCTGTAAAGCAGCAAAAATCTAGTTTTTCTCTGTTTACCTGAGGCTGAACACCACTCTGATCTCTTGCCTTTTCGACTGATATCGCCTGTGCTGAATGTGGGAAACAGACACGCTACACAGAGGCAATTCCCTGTCCTCTTTCCCCGGTAGTATGTTAAACTAAATCTAAATTGCTACTATGATTTCCTCAGTAGCCCCTGATGGAAAGCGAGTGATGTTGGTAAAGAAATGAATAAATGAGGAGCAGTTCCGCTTTGGGGCCAGTTCTCCGAGCCCCTGTGCCTTTCTCATGTAAATCAGAAGAACGGGAGTGGGTTAGGAGGACAATTCCCAAGCCGCCACTTGGGTGAAATGCAACTTTCCTGTGCTTTGAGAACCCACAATGAGGAATTTATTAGGAGTATTCAGTATTAATTTAAAAGGAGTCGGCGACTCAAGGGAACGGTCGTGGCTTATGTGATGTTCAAGACAACTAGGGCAGCCACTACTGGCTTCTCCCCATAGTGCACTACCTCCGTTCCAGCTTTTGTGTACTTGTGCGCTTCTGAGGTTTTTCAGGGAAGGGAATTCGTCAGGGTGAGGAAGTGTATCGGTTTTGGTTATTATGTTTTTAAAAATTATATCTAGCTCCCTATGAGGCAACAAAAAGAAAAAAAAATTGCTCCACTAGAGGCAGTGCCTTGAAATTGACAGCTGTTATGTCGCTCCAATGTGCAGCACCATCTGCTACTAATGCCAGACAACAAAAAGGGTTAATATTCTATGATGTTTTGTGTTGGCACTGCCGCCACAACCAGTCAAAGTGTTTTGTTCTGTGCCAGCAGATTGTATCATCCAATAGAATATAGTCTTCTATTACCTGCGTACTATAGTCGAGGATGCGGTTCACTTAAAGGGTAAGAAATGTTTGGGACAGTGCCAGAAATACCCCTGAAGAAGCAAACAAGCCAATTTAGATGTCATACACTACATTATTGGTATTTGCATTGGGGATCCATGTTTGAAATCTTTAATGTATGTAATATGACTTGCACAGAAAGTTATTGACCTGTTTTCGTGGCCACAAATGCACATATTAAAACAATGGGACACTCTCTTTTTGATATCTTTCAGAGAGGATGGAGCCTGCTGACATTAATAGGCTTCCTGTGGCTAAATAAGCAGTGGTGAAATAACACTAAATGTCCCCAGATTGTTTGACAGACAGGGCCGGAGACTCAGAACAGCGGGTAGTTATTATACAGTGTTCTAGAGAGGGACATATTGCAGACCTCAGGTCCCACGTCAAACCCATTACAATGCAGGGGGTCACTTATAAAAAAGTCAAAACCTTCAGTGTATAATTGTTTATACTGTCCGACTCAGTCATTAGATACAATGCAAACCCAAATTGTGAGAGAACTCCAAGACAAAGTTCAGAACAGAACTTTTCTTTGAGCATAAAATAACACATATGGACACTCATTTGCCCAAAGGTTTAATGTTGACAAAAAAGCTAACAAATATGTCCATAAATATGTGGTTTAGCTGGAAGACAGGCTTTTTTTAACGAGTTGCTCATTTAGCATTCTGGGGGACCGTTCACAAAATGGTCCAACATAGAAAGCGTGCAGCAGGGGGTAAATTGGAGCTCAGAGATGAATTATCATATAATCAAAATTCCAGACTGCGCCAAAAACAAAATACACAACATAGAGCGAATCACATCGCTGTTTCATTGCTCTGTTCGTCACTTTTAGATTGTAAGTTAATTTTTTTGTTTGTTGTATTTATTTACATAGAAAATCTGAGTGATTTACACAGAATTGCTGTTTTCAGAATTTTTGTTAATCTTGTAACATTGTTGCTAAGTTACAATTGAGTGAATAAAAAAAAGACATCACAACCCATCAAAAGCTTCTTTTATGATTGTGGAAGCTCACTTTCATGTTATCAGCGTGCATGTGCACAGTTAGACCTTTATAGAAGTTGAAAAAACTAGAAATGAGATGGTATTGACTGATAAATGTGTTTTTTTTTACGGTATCGGTAAAATAGGCTGATATATTTAAAACGATAAATATATAGACAATTAACTATGCAATCCCACATTATTTCTAGTTTGTCTGTTTTTTAAACACGCATTGTTTTTTCAGAGCATGTATGTTTATATTCATCACTGGACACTGGCACTTTGCTTTATTCTTTGATTTATTATTATTTGTTATAGATAGACATTTATAATTTAGTTATTGGTTCATAGTAGACGTCCTTTTTTAATCAGTCTTACAAAAAATAGATTGATAATCGAATATAGGCCAATATATGCATTATTGCTTTAAAATATTAATTATTATTATTGGCTAAAATTTCCATACTTATACATTCCTAAAAGAGAGTGGACATTTTGAAAAGTTTCGTTGGATTATGTAAAAACAAAAATGTTTCTGAAATATTAATTTTGCTTTCTCACGTTATTTGTAATAAATGAATGCTCAATTCATGAGCATGAGAATGCTTTTCTCAGTAAATTCTGAATGATGGAGGTCATCTTTTTAATTTCTTTGTTTTATTTTATTTAGGTTTTTGAAAATGACTCGTATCTCAAACAATAAACAACTCCATAATGCTAGTCAAAAAGCATAATCCTACTTTATTTATAGAATGTAATGAGACATTTGCAATTACTTACTGTGTTTGAGTGTGTTTGAGTAACATACAATACCGGTTGGCTGTGTTTACATTAAAAATCTATTGCCAGGATGAGAGTATGAGGTTAAATTAGTCAAATGCAGCAAGTAGATGTCTCCAGTGATGCTGGAAGAAGCGTTACCTGATAACTAAACATGATGTCCATGTTTCTGCAGAGCACTCTGTATGTTACAGCTACTCTGCATTATGTGTGTAATTCGGCATTTGAAGTGTAAAATGTGGATTAGGTGCTTCTCTTCATGGCTGCAGGCTTCCGTTCTGGTGATAAAGAAAACAGCAGGGCTCTGGCCGCATGCCGAGATGAGACTTGTGCGATGGTCAATAATCTATTACCACACATCGGCCTCCACAGAGTGACAAATGCCCATCACTGAAATAGGACTGCAAAGGTCAATGTTGGTCTGGTGACCTCAGCCCCAGCTACAAAGACTGGAGTGGTTTTACACTTGCAGCCACAGTCTCCAGGGGTAAACACAGCCACGCACAAACAAAAATAGCTCAATGTTTTGAGCCTTACTTTTGGTGGAAAAATCATGCACACTGTGCATATTACAATTAATTACACTCTGTTGACGTTGATCATTATTGTTCTCAGTAGGTTCTTTTTTAGATCAATTTGACCATTTTAAGGCTGTAATTTCTTTAAAAACCATATGCCGATTAAACAAATTATTCACTATTTTCTGAGAAAAGCATCTAGTTCAAAGCCATCTAGGGGCATTTTCTTTCTTTTTGGTTAAGTTGTTGGACTACATGCTGCAGGATGTCTTTGGCTGTCACTTATGGCTATTTTTTGTCATGAGCTCCACAGTTGTAGACACCATGTCAAGTTAAAAGTAGTTATGTTATTTTGTGCTTCTGTCTAGAAGAGAAGAACGTGTCCTGAATGGATGTTGCTTGTAGTAGTAGCTGTGTCTGCAGATTAGCAAAAACACTTAGTTTACAGATTTTTTTTACACAGATCATTCAAGTAATATAAAATAATTTTAAGTATGATTTTATTCATTAACATGAGTTAATGTTAACTTTTAGGCATCATGAGCAAACAATGAATGATTATTTTATATAGCATTTATTAGTCTAAGTTAATGTTTATAAATATTCTATTTTTCAATTATTTAAGATATATATTCATAATACATTCATTTATACAAATTGTCATATATATATATATATAAGTAGACTGTATGACTTTTTTCTGTGGAACATATACAGATGATATTTGAGAAATGTTTTTTTTTTTTTCCCATACAATGGAAGTCAATGGGCACCAAAACAGTATGTTTATCAGGATTATTTTTTTGTGTTTGCAGAAGACATAAATACTTTCTAAGGTTTATAATGACATTAGGGTGAGAAAATTACACTTTTGGGGTGAACTGTCCCTTTAAGGAACGTTTTCACCTGGTAAGAGTTGACTTGGAAGGAGCTGTGGTAGATTCTTGCTGAAGGGGAATCTTTAAGGCTCATAACAGGTAGAACAACATTCCAGTGCTCTTATACCAGTCAATGTGTGCCTCTAATTCACAGCCACCCAAGCGTCACCCACCACCTCATCCCAAAACACATCCCCATGTCTCACATACTTGCTTGTGTCCTCTCCAGTGCTGTACAATTAACACAACTCATCTTGCCAAGCTAGCAATGATGCTAGTCCAACAAGTCACAATTTTTGGCGATAGTAGCCTATCCCTTTTTTTATTACAAGTTTAACCTCAGCAAGTACGTGTTGAGTTAAGGTAAGTAGGAATAGTAATAAACTTGCCAAGAAGCTAGTAAGTCTTCAATGCGAGATGAAGAATTGAAGAAATTAACAGTATTTAAGAGCAACCTACAACTCTGAGCATGATCAGAAACTGTTAGTTTGTATTTAAGCTTATTTTAAAGCTCAGTTGTGTAATTAACAGTAGTTTCAGTTGTTCAAGCTCCAGCATCAAACAGAAGAATATGGTGCAAAAATAATGACTGTTTATAAATTGGTTTACTTGACACTCCCCCTGTCTGCCATTGGTTGTATTGCCCCGCACCCAAAGTCATGCTATTGGTTGAGCCAGTGTTGCTGCTGCTGTGTTGAGATGCTGAGGGTACTGAAACATATAGTTTGGATAACACCACAGAGGCACAGTGTTTACCTTTTCTGTGTGTGTGTGTGTGTGTGTGTGTGTGTGTGTATATAACGTGATTTCACCAAGTACATGTTCCTGGATCAGCAACTTTGTTGATCCTGGAACAACATTCAAATCAACCACTCAGATTTAAGGGACAAGTTTACAGTTTATGTCAAGTTTAGGCTTACAACAAGGGTTAAGCATCATTCTTTTTCACCTATCATTCTCTCTGATTTTAGGGATAAGTAAGGGTTTGGTTTTACTAAATTCCTGACAGGAATGTTCCAGGATCAACAGAATTTGTTGATCCAGAAACATGTCTTAATTGTCAAATTCACGGTGAAGGGATTTTCACACTTAGTTAACCCCTTGGTCATTCTAACCCCCAGTTAAACTGAATCCTGGGTTATCTTGATTGATGTTTCACATTACTCATAATTTACCCGAGGTTAACAATTAATCCTGGTTATTTGTACTCTGCCGTTTCACATTATACATTCCTAAACCCAGGGTTAACTTCCTTATTTGCATATTTGTGATGTTAGTGTCACTGATTGGACAAATTCCCCACGTGATATTCTTACATAAGGGCTCTTGCAACAGTTTTTCAAACTCGTTTTTTCTTTGTATATATGCTGTGCTTGGGTATGGCGGGGTTGTGAGGGGTCCCTGAGAAACAGAATCAGAGTGTTTGTAGTCAAATTAATTTACATGAATATTAATCAGCTTGTTTTCTTGTCCCACACATGTATGACTGACAGACTGAGGTCTCATATTCGGGGGGCAAGTTGATATAAAGGAATTAATCAAATTTTTCATGTTTTTTCCTTTGCTAAGGAAAGCACCTTGAGCCTGGACGTGTGCTTTGATGTGTTGGGTCTCTGCATATTGGCAATGTGGCTTCCATGTAGTAATGATAAGAATGGACGTGAGGCATTTAAGTAGCAAATCAATAGCAAATTAAATTTTTCGGCTCTGAGGCACACTTTCACAATCACGTGTAATTAGCCCTGACAGTCCATCCCGGGCTGAATTAGATTGCTGCCTCTTGTCACGTAACCCGTTTTTTAAGTCTACTTTGGATGGGGGCATGTCAACGCTTTATGGTGCATTTCAGTGCCTCTCGACAAAAACGGTGGCGTGGCAGTGTTGTTTATCATAGCTTCAAGGCTAGAACATCTGTCCCAATGTAAGACACTAACCAAGAGAACAGTGACAACAACTATCAGCATCTGTAGACTCTTAATTAAAGGAAAATGGAAATTTACTCCCACTAAGCCAGCTTATTTGCCATAGAGATCTTTAGATTCGACTTACATTTGGTGAAACGCGTCTGTCAGAAGTATCCGCACATCACACCATGAGCTTCTCTGCATGTCTTTTTGAGATTTAATGAACTGAAGTGTCAGATTGTTCTCATCGTTATATCACATGACCCAGAATGATCACGCTAGCACTATATTCTCAAGGAGATCGCATTGGAAGGGCAGGTCTTGAAGACTCTACCTGAAGTAGGTTAATCAGAGAACACATGGCTCTTGCCTGGCGGTATTGGGGGAAAATGGGCTAGAACCTGATTTAGATAAAGCATGATGACCCACAGGCACTCCTATATAATGAATAGTGTGACGACAGCGTCCTCCAAAATGCACTGCTTGCTGGAGACCATTCTTCATCTCGATACTCCATATGAATAAACAGAGCATGTTTAATCTATCTTTCCTTCATCTCTTTGTAGGGCATATGGTCCAAACTACAATCGTTGAAGTGCTCATTCATTCAGTTGATTTTTTTTGTGTGTGTAATTATACTACTACTCATTTAAATACAAGGCTACAAGTTTCAACAAGCGACCAAAATTGTTATTTTTTCCCCCTTGATTCAGTCTGTCAATGCATTGTTTTTCACTTTTCCTCTGTGAAGGTAAAGTCGATGCATTTTGAATTAACTGCACCCGACTGACATGGCAAACACCCTCAATGGGCTTGAAATCTGCAGACAAACCCCCTTTTAATAGACTTACACCTCATTTGGCCTCTAAAGCCCATTGAGGGGTCCCAGAGGATGGGTGAAGGCAGGTCTCTTCGGAGACAGCAGGCCGCCTCGGTAGCCGAAGTGAAAAGGGGAGCGTCCTGATTAGAGCATGCCTCCCAGCCAGAGGAGACTACAGCAGGACAATGCCGCATTTTCCCTTTCTAAACAACAGGCTAGCCCGTCTGACCTCTGTCACTGCCAATGTGTCACTGTGAAGATGACACATGCACACACACAGTCAGATACAACAAAGCAGAGGAAGACCTCACTCAATAGTTTTTGTATTATGTAAATGTATTTTCTAAATGTACTCTGCACATTTTACTTAGGATTCTCTGCATGATACACAGTGTTTGATTGTTTTTTGAAGCTCTCAGTCTGAAGGTTCACACATAATGTCCTCTTTGTCCTTATGAAGAAATATTATTTATGAGTTTTTTTTTCTTTGCATATTGAAACTATGTAGGTAGGCACCTCATAAGGTTTCATCTATGTATACATTTTGGGTTGCTTAATTGGCGGTATAATATCTACCTATGTGTCACAACATGTAATTAAATAAATTTAAAGGTAAACATTTACTTTAATCTTAAATTATGTTGCTGGTAACTGGCCAATTAGTGAATAACTCAATTGGTAAGTTTTATTTACTCACCAAAGCTAATGTATACTCACATTTTATACCTGGCAATGTGTGCACTTCTGCCATCTTTAATTTGTCATAATATTTCACCTTATTCAGGCTAATTCTGCCATTTAATAAATTGCTTTGTCAAGTCAAGTCAATTTATTTGTATAGCTTTACATAAAGTCATGCTAATATGTCTGCCTTGATGCTTTAACTAACATAGAGCATATTTTCTTGGTGATATGGTGATATATAACGATGGTATAAATAATCCTCCAGATTTAGATCGTTATGTTGGATTTATTATTTTGTTAGCAAAATCTTGTGCACATTCCTGAGTGTTCGAATGTAATTGACATAAATATTAGTCTGTTTTGTTCTAAATGAGAGTAAGCAGTTCAAAAAGTATTAATGAAAATACAATCAATTATCTTAAGTCAATATAAACCATTATCAAAGTCTGATTTGAGCTTAATTTTTTTTTTATTAAATTTTTTATTTTATTTAATCAGCAGCCATTTAAGTGACGATGTTGAGGAATATATGGTATGGATTTCATTTAGTAACATTTAGTTGTTTTAGTAACAAACCACATTTCAGACAGAATTACTGAATTTACTGTGGTGGAAAATGACTGGCATCGGGGTTTTATTCTCACCTCTAAATAGTTTAAATAGGAAGCTGCTAAAAAGTCAATTTATTTTAAATTATGATGTTCTATCAAGTTTTAAAAAATAGTGGCATTTCTATTGTTCCTTCACATCATTAAAAACACAAGCAGCAAAATGAAGTGTTACACTTTATTTTAGGGTGATTTCCTCAAATAAGAACAGTAATATTAATGAACTACATGTAGGTACTTACTAGAGAGTTAGGGTTTGGTTTAAAGCTAGCTACTTATGCAGAATTTACTCTTATTGCTATAGTAAGTATAGGCTGCATGTAGTAACACGTAACTGTCACCTTAAAATAAAATGTTACCAAATTATTATATTTTTTTTCCTGTCGCCACAGTTATAAAAACCCTTTGCCACTCCAGTCAGATTTTAATAGCTCCCAATATGCTTGTAAGCTGAATTTCTATGCATGTAGTAACAAGAGGGAAATGTTTTGTGGCAGTGCAGGGAAAAGCCTCAGCCTGGGTTCATCTTAAAAGCTCTTCTGTACAGATGTGCTTGGAATTCAATATCCATGTTGTGTGCAGTATATCACTGAGCTAGGTAGAGATAGGAAACGCAGCCCTAGCCCTGCTGAAGAGGCTTTTGGGGGCTGAGAGTCTTGGAGTGACGCTCTGTATTCAGCCCCCAGCAAAATATCTGATAGAACCATGAGCCTTCATCTCTACCTAACAGAATACTAATGCACACTCTGTGTGAGCTTTAGCCACAAAAATCCACCCTTTAAGGTGAGGATGGGAGATGTATTGTATTATTGTAACGTAGATGAAATGAAAATAAAAAAGGGCATTTGTACATTTATCAGATTCAACTGATGGCTGAGCCGATTGCCTCACTAACCCTGCTGATGTGCAGCAATATGGCAAGTTTCCACAAGTCAGGCCTGGGTGAAGTGGTCATTAGAAACAAACATTGTCATTTGGAATGGATCGTTACTCATCTGAGTATTGTTCTCTCATATTAATATGGAGATGACCTTCTCAGGAGGGGGCTGGCTTTGCTTAGCCGCAAATTATGATGAATACCAATTGCTATTTATGATATGCCGCAAAATGCTTATGCATCATAGTGTCATATTCAAATTGGTGCCCGTAACCTTGCGATCCCTAAAAAGTCATATGTTATGAATTTGGGTTGGTGGCATTGTTTACGCTGCATTAATCATGCAAACATGCATTTGGAAAACAAATGGCTTGTGTGTTTTTTGGAAATGATTCAAAAAAGGTCTGGCGCTGGTATCGCTTGCTCAATACACGGCGAGAATAAAGCAGACGTGGCCGTGGAATGGCTCATACGCTGTGTAGACACTTTATTTTTGATTCAATTTCCTTTTAAAGATTTTGTTTTGCTAGGAACCGCTTCCTGCTTTGCTGACACAAACATGAAGCTGTGTGAATGACGCATCAGCCAGCTGTAAGTATAAAATAGTGCAAAGTGCGTTGAAAATTTGTCTCTTTAATCTTCCCATAAGGCTTTTTTAAATGTTTGTCTGCATTCATGGTGGCAGCCTGTAAATATAAAATAGTAAAAATTCATCATAACAGTCTAAATCAGTACTCATAGTACTCAAAGGCTCTATAAGTGCAGAGAAAATGACTCCCATAAGGCTTGAAAAAAAATTGTCGTGATCTGTTCTCGATCTGCTTTTTTTAAATGAACATTATTATTGCTGACATTATGCATGCTGTCGCTTATGGGATGGCTTGACCTTAGTTACCTAGTTACCCATATTGGATGCAGGTCAGTAATTGAATACCCACAGCAGACGTAATGCTATTTCTTAGCGAGCTCAGCTGCTGAATGAGCTGTACTGTCATTGTCATCCAATGAATAGGTTACAGCACGTCTAAATGAAGGTTATTCTTGGCTGGGACAAATAAAAGGATGTTGGTGATTTTCATGAATCCTAATGAACATGTGATGTGCACATTTTTGAGAGCTTAACCAAGCACAGCCTCTGGTTCCTTTCTCTCCGTCGCTCTGAAAGGTGACATCCAATGTTCTGATAAGGCACTTAATGTACATGAAGCCCTTGCATAGCTCATTTATTCATTGGCTGTTTCAAAAGCATCCTTTGTCTACACACAGGGCTTATTGTCTCCATATTAAGTGGGGTTCTGTGAAGATTTGAACAGCATCTTGACTCCCCTAAGTTGAAGTGCGGCCGAGGTTAAGTGGTCTCCGTGCTCGCAGCACCCATCTCCACTCCTGCGTGACAGCTGGGGACTAGGCGTTGCTATGGTTATCACTCCTTCTGTTGCATTGCTGTGCCCCAGACTGCTCATTTGAGACAGAAGCAGTCCACCACCCAGACACGAAACAGCGATCTGCAGATCCCTAAACTTCCAGGCAGGCGCATTTCTTGCCATTTCCTGCCATTTCCCTCCCTCCCTCTCCCTCTCTCCCTCTCTGCCTCTCTGCTTTGCTTATGGCATTTGGCTGTAACTGTACTTGCTTTGTTTTCACGCATTTGCAACTTTTAATTGCACACAAATTAAAGCAATCGGCATAAAAATGGAAAGTCATTTTTGGAACACTAAAAGTAAATTCCATTCACTCGAGACATCCTTCCTCCAGTTTATATTGCTCTCTCTTACAGAGCACAGTATTGCAGATGGAAGCTTTCCAATTGATAGTGAGGCCACTGATCAGGAAAATTATTTCAAATAGTTTTCACCACTACCCTCCCCACAGCATTGGCCTTTGTAATGCCGCAGGAATAGCATGTTTATGGATGTTCTGCGGCAGGAATTTATTGAGATAATTGTAAATGTAGAACTATTTAGCCTCTTAAAATCCTATATTATAATAATAATAAAATTGTATTATTAAACTTTATTTTGTGTGCATTATTTAACATAAATATTATAATATAAAAAATTATATTTGGAATTTATATGAATAATACTGATTTATAATGATATATTAGTTTGTTTTAAAAGAACAGTGACACACTTAATCCGGCTTATCTTTCTGCCTCTCTTGTAACAAATTCTAACTTTTATTTTGTTTTATTTTGTAATTTTTTCCTTTTATTTTATTTGATTATTTTATTCACTTCACAAGCTCAATGTGTTCTTGTATTTTGTAATTTTGAATAATGAAAATCCAATCTGTGCTGAGCTCTGTACTGTGATCTATGAATAAATGTGTAGATTTTAACTCGTTCTGACAGTTTATTTCTAGAGAAAAAGTCTTTTTTTTGCTAATAGGGGGACATGCACATATGGATTAGTTTTTGTCACCGTTGTCACTTTTAGCTCCAAATTAGTACATCCACCCTCCTTTTGTTAGAAACCCTGAGAGAGACTGCGCTCCTTATCTCAGAATCTTCTCAAATCACAGAGCAACACAAGCAGACAAACAAAAACATTTCCTCCAGTGAGAGGCTCGTCTCTTGCAGGGCGAACATTAACAGCTCCGTATGCAGCTGTGCTTGTAATTGTGTTTTTTCTTCAGAGAGTCGTAAAGATGAACTTCAAAGACTTGGTGTAGTGCTTTAAACTAAAGGAGAACCATTCCGATCACAAAGCGCTCCCCTCTCTCAATTACAGTCGGTTCTTGGCTAGATGCATTTTAAACTGATAGGTTAGATGAGGGTTACTTTGATCTCAAAAGTCTCAAAAGTACATTCCAAACCTGTCCCACTGCAGACATAAATGGAGCAAGTGGACATTATTCTGGCAATTTATAGGTCTTCAGTTACCCCCGGTTGTCGTTGGCATGCCTAAACTCCGAGCCTGGCTCTTCCTGTCAGCACCTGTTTGTTGCTGGGCCAAAGTGCCTGGGCCGTGGAGCATCTGGAAGTCCCCACAGCGTTAACCTGCCTTTAGCACCTCCTCCGTCATGCTGCCGTCCGGCCTGCGTGAAGGGTAAATTCAGGCCGTGCGACGGCGGGCCCCACTGGAGCCTCCGACCAGCAGGCTCACATTAGAGGACATTTGTTCCACAATATTGCTGCCTCCTGCTTTCCCTAGGCTGGGCTCAGCGCAGAAGGTAGAGGCAGATATTTGGGTTGTGGCCAAAGCATCTCCATAGCCACCTCGCTAGCACTGCAGGTGCTGAGCTGGGCTCCCCACTGCTAGCACTCAGGGTCCAGAGCCCACACCGCCTGATGGAACAAATGCCGGCCGCACGCCGAATAAACTTATCTTGCTTGCATGACAACACATACCCTCGGGTTAGAGCACTGGGCTAGTTTTGCAAAGCAAGCAGGGTCAGGAGCACATCTTCGGCGCGAGGGGGAGGACGAGGAGGAGGGGTTCCTCCATAGACAGAAGAGAGGATGAAGGATGGCGTCCTTCTTGCATTCGTATTTGGCTCCAATATGCATTTTTGATAAATGAGCAGATACAAAGTGTCTTTTTAAAGGGATAGTTCATTGTTCACCCGAAATGAAAATTCAGTCATCGTTTATGTCATATCATTCCAAATCTTAACTTTCACATGTGGAACACAAAAGATGTCTCAGCGTTTTTTGTCCATAGAATAAAAGACAGTGGGGTCCAGTGATGTTTTGGACCCCATTGACTTTCCCATTGTTTTGCTTTGAGGGTATTTCCCCAGTAACAAGCTTTTATACAGGTTAGATTAAAAAAAAAAAAAAACTCTTTTGAGTGTACAGTGTAGGGCTGTCGCGGTGAAGGAATTTCCCTTGCGGTAATTTTGAGTGGCTCAATAGCGCGATATGCGGTATTACCGCCATTTATTTATTTATATTTATTTATATTTATTTGTTGCTATATAAATACGTGTTATGATGTGGTCAGCATACACAAAAACAATGTAACCGAAACTAAACAGTGTTTCTGCGCATTGAAAGGCTGTCACTCAGCGCGCACATTGTTACGCCAACGGACTGTCTTTGAGTGAGTCATTAAACCGTTCATTCAACAAAAACGTTCAAAAAGCTGATTCCTTAAATGATAGATGTAATGAAACAAGGTGTTAATTATTTTTTAACTTTGAGCTCCACTTTTCAAGGCTCAGCTGGCCAGCAATGCTTCACTTTTGGGCAAAGCTGAAGCAATGCTTCACTTAATAAACCAATGGCATTGATTCAATGCGTGACTCGCTGCTTTCCCCCCCACGGCTTCCTCGCACTGTGTAATGCTGACCAGCGCTGCCGCCATTCATGGTAAATACTCTTACACGTTAAAAGGATGATACGATTTCACTTTCCTTAGAAACGGCAACCTTTTCACGAATATACATGACTTGACTTCAAAGACAGACGCAGGTAATCGCACGCGCTCAGTCGATCACATTTAATGTCTGTTACTTTAGGCAAATCCACGAAGCCTCTGTAAATCACCATGATAAACAGTCTTGTTATCATTATTAACTTACTTAACATTCAATACATATGGTACAAACTACGAAGGGTGGCCTTATGAAAAAAGAAAACGCGGTTTGCGGTTGCTGCGGTTACTTGCATTCCTCTGCAGTTGGCCTGTCAGTAGCGCGGTATTGCAATATTGCGGTTATCGCGACAGCCCTAGTACAGTGAAGTGTCTTTTTTGTTTGTAATCATCTGAAATGATTTTAATACACAACGGAGACTCCATCCTGGCAGATTGCAGTGATTAACTAGGTTTTAATGTGAGATCAATGACTTAAGTTGAAGTATAATGGTGTTGGCATGTGTTGAGTTGAATGGCTCACTTCTCCCCTGGTTTTAGAGCCCAATAAGATTTCATCAAGGTCCTGATGTAAGGGTGCCACAGGCATGATTGATCACCCCCGGCAGCCCCCCCCCCCCCCCCCCCCCCCAATCCCGGCCTCACCAGAGGCCAGCCGTGTCTGGGCGTAATGATTTGCAATGATCGTGGGAGAGGAGTTTGATGATGGATGAAGCTTTCTTAAGAGGTCAAAAGGAAAAAGAGCATTGACCATACGGGGTATTGACACAGGCCGCAGAGACTGAATAGCGTGGTGCCGTATGTCTTTATCATAATTAAGTGGGGATACTTAACCCTGGAATGATGTGGTTCCTCTTGTCCATTGGGAGGCACGAGCAGGCCTCCTCAGGGAAGCTCTCCCACAATAGCCGGCCATATTGTCAAATGATATGCTAATGGTTGTGACCCCTGGTTCCGAGGGGCTATTCCCACATCTGAGAGGTTACTCTCATGAACTGAGCCCACTTAATGAATTTTAGGATATCTTTTTTTTTGTGTGTGTGTGGTTAATATGGAAAATGACAGCTATCAGTAGGATTTTATTTTGTTTATCATTGACTATACTGTTTGAAATAAAGTTTACTTATTAACGTAGCTTACTTTTTCTCGTTCGGGATTTTTTTGTTGTTGATTAAAATCCTCCCAGATCCAAGTCCAAATCTAGAATAAATATCCGATATATTTAATGGTGAGCTGTGTATATCAAATATGCTGTATATATAAATTATACGAAAATGAGCCTGCAATCTGAAACAAAGGCAGGTTTTGAGAGGATCATTGACTGCTGTTCTAGATAGTACATTGATTTTCACAATTCATACATCATTCATTTTAGTTTATTTTCTGGTTTTTGATTTGAAAAATTGTGTGGATAGCAGCTGATATTGATACAGTCCAACTGTACGAGTTTTATGCAGGCAACGCCTAAGAAGAACCTTGGATTTGGAGGGGTCGTCGCTGGCGCACATGAGTGCATGCATCAGAGAGCAGGAGTGCTCAGCCAACTCCCCCAAAAAGCCTGTCCCTCGGTACGGGGAATTACACGACCTCTCTCAGCTCACCGTAACCTCCTCATTATACACACACCAATGAACTCGGATCATATTTTCCTGGGCAGTGGGAAAAAATGGAAATGGGTGGGTGGGTGGTGCCATGCATTTGAACAATGCTTTGCTGTTTTTTAAAATGACTCCATGGAGAAGTTCAGATCCCATGTTACCGTATTGACATTTCCATTTGCATTTTTGGTATTTTTGGAGTGTTTTTATGCCCCCAAATCTTAAAGCACAGAAAAAAAGTGTAAAACTGGCTTTGATTATGCAAAGTAAAATATAATGTTGTGTCTCATGTTTGCAGACTTAAATAGTAGAATTTAAATATTCATATTTTTATTTCTTTAATAAGGTTTGATTCTCAATATAATCCTTTTTTCATTCATAATAATACATATAAAATAGTTTCAATCTGAAATGAATAACTAACATGTTACAAATTAATTTTCAGTTTATAAAAAGACTAGTATTTTGCCATTTGAGAGCATGAGATTGATTGTAGTGGACACTGTTTATGAGCCTCCTGTGCTGTCTCTGACCGTGGTCTCTCTCTTTCGTTCCCCCCATTCATTTTCAAATTAACCTCCTAATAGACCTCATCTGTCCACGGAGAGCCTATTAACTAAAGATCTGTTTTCATCTGCTGGACAACTTAGGACAGGAGAGACCCCTGCCACACAGACCACCGCTCCCATGCAGTGAGCGGCGTCAGAAACAAAAATCGAATAAAAAAAGTAGTAATGAAAGGATTTCATTACATATAGTTAATTACCTCCCAGGCCCGGGCCAACCCTTTGCTGGCAAAAGAATTAGAGAACCTTAATTGCTTTATCACCCGGCCTGTGATTTCCAGCAATCAGGTTGCTTTCATTTAATTCGGCTGCCAGGGGACAATGGTGCGCGCTCTGCTCTCTACCTGCCCTGGAGCACAGGTGCACGTTGGGTGGAGTAGGGTGAGACCCAAACTGGCAAATTTAGTGTCTGTGAATTAATGAAAATCAACAGCGGTGTCTGACTACTGCCCCTGAGGTGCGTGTTAGTGGAGGACGCTGTGCTTGAGAAGAAGATGACTGGTGAAGGCCTGTTTCGGTGTAGTGGTGAGAAGGCAGGGAAAACTTCACACTGGTCGCCTGAGGATAAACGGAAGGAACCGGGGGGATTTGGACAGCTAATGATATCCGAGCAATTAACACAGACTGTATGAGGAGGAGGAAATATGACAGTGTCTTGAATGCCAGAATGATTAAAAGGCAAATATTAATTATAGAGACATGTTGCTTCTTTAGAATAAAATGATTATCATATCATGTGTATGAATATGTTTTATATTTGGGTCTACTGGAAAATAGGTTCCTACTTTTTATTTATTTATTATTATTATTACTCAAAATGTCGTAAAATGTAAAGTGCTCATAAAACACTTTATCGCTAGAGATTTAAAAAAAAAAAAACCTGTTAAACATTAAAGTATGCAATTATTAAAGAGTTCTGTAAAATTGAGAAAAGAACCCTTGGGTTTTAAATAGAACCCCAGTGCTCTGTTTTTCTCTGAGTGTATTTGCTATGGTAGTCAGTTGCAGATATTAGGGAGTGATGATACGTTGTAAACATGTGGATAAGATAAATTAACAATATTGTTTTGTTTTCCTCAAGAAACACTATACATTTTTAATATGCTGAAAGCCAACTTATAGGAATACACTGAGTAGCTGTTTAGTAGCGATAAGATGTAGATTGAGTCCGATCGGTTTTATCCTGCAGTCCCTTACTTCTCCGTTAATCCCTGTGGAGCTAATATGGTTAAATTTAAATACGAAATTCCTGACAGTACATTTTCTGACACTGCTACCTTTAGGTTCTGCATGGCTGTTTGAATCAAAGAGTGGTTATCTCTTATATTGAGCTGTTCTAACCTCTGTCCGGTCTAATTAAACAGGCCGCTGTGAATTTTCTTGTTATTCTGGACCAGTTTTCAGGGTCACTTACTGTCGAAAACAAAAATGCACAAGCCAGTAAAAGACAGTACGCATGTTAAAACAAACATTTGTCCTATCAAAGTTTTGGTTCAAGTGTTCGGGTTGGCATTTCTATTACAGTTGGGGTTACTGTTTTGTTTTAATTAGAATGCATTGCAATAACTCTCTCGTGATATTGTGCTCAGTGAGAACTTTTGTTACATGTATTGGATTTTCATTTATTTATTTGAGCTCTAGTTGTCTTTGTGAGCTCCAGTTGCACTTGGCTAACTTATAAAACTACAGCAATACAAAAGCATAAAACATGAACATTTTGTTAAAAAATACAGTAAAAAAAAAAAACAGTAATATGGTAAAATATTGTTACAATAAATGTTTTCTAATATATATTTTAAAAGGTAATTTTTTTTCCTGTGATGGAAAATCAGAATTTTCAGCATCATTACTCCAGTCTTCAGGGTCACATGATCCTTCAGAAATCATTCTAATATAATTTGGTATTCGAGAAACATTTCTTATTTTTATCAATGTTGAAAACAGCTGTGCTGCTTTATATTTTTGAGGAATCCGTGATATATATTTTTCCGGATTCTTCGAATTGAAAATTCAAAAGAACAGCATTTATTTTAAATATATATTTTTTTGTAACATTATAAATATATTTACATTCATTATCTTCTTCTTCAGGGGTATTACATCTCTCTCTCTCTCTCTCTCTCTCTCTGTGTCTGTGTGTGTGTGTGTTTAATTTAAAGGGATAGTTCACTTTCAAATAATTTTTTGGTATGTTTTAGCTTACCTCAAGCCAAGGGCATCCAAGATGTAGGTGTCTTTGTTTCCGTAGTAGTTTCAATTTTGATATTTTTTGCTCAAACCGTTCTTGTCTGTCAGTCATATACAGAGGTGGGTAGAGTATCCAAAAACTGTACTCAAGTAAAAGTACAAGTACTTATAGAAATATTTACTCAAAGTAAAAGTAATAATCTTAAAAGTTACTTGAGTAAAAAAGTATCCAATGAAAAAACTACTTAAGTAGTTAGTTACTAGTTACTTTGGATCACATAGGCCTATATATATACATATATATATATATATATAACATGATATTATTTAGATATTTTTTCATTTAAATTACTCAAATTAACATAATTAGATAAGCTATCTTTGCAACAAAAACAGAAGAGACAAACATTATTTCTGTATATCTGTATATTATATCTATAGCCCGAAAACCATTGCCTGTCCTTTGGTTTGTATAATAGTATAATAACTTATACAACTACATTTGGATTATTAGACCATGTCGGAATAAAGTGACTCTATGGAGTTTTGCATTCATATGTAAAGGGATGGGAACCATTGAGACAGATTAGAAAGTGTTAAAACTCAGCATATGTGCTCGCAGTCATGTCATGCCCAACACAAACAACGATCAAATGCAAGGATCTTCTTCTGTCTGTTCTCCAAAATGTATTTAATGTAGGCTATATTTATGAAAGCATCTTTAAACTGGTTAACTGTGTCTAATAAGGCAGGCAAAGGCATTCGTTGTCAAGTCGAGTTCGCACGCCACTGCGTAATACACACATTGTGTGAGTACACACATTCATAAACTGGACGATGATAGCTTATTTAATGTATAAAGTAATGTATATCTCCAAAAAAAGGGTAATGTCATACTTTGTAGTAGTGCTATATGGCGTAATAATATGTTTGGTTGTAAAATGTATTACCTGAATGAAATGAAATCGAATGTATCGTCGTGTGGAATAATTAATTCACAGACAGCTTACGAAGTAACATACGAAGATGTTCAACTAATAAAGATCTTCATCGCTGGCAAAAAATATAATGCATTAGCAGATTTACTTTCTAGACTGTAGGCTACTGTAGACTGTGGACCGCCACTTCATACAACGCTCTTGATGTTCTTAAATCTTCCTGTTACGACTCCGAGACGATTCAGTGCGTGCAGGACACTGAACAGATCATTCAAAATGATTCGCGAACCGATTTAGACAGATCTGCCCTACTTGTTTGAGGAAGTCTTTAAACAGAATCGACTCAAAAGAGTGATTCATTTGTGAATTGAGCATCGCTCATGCCCAGAAAAAAGATAGAGCGCGCGCTTAGAATAAACTACGCTTTTAACAACATATTGCATTAAAATAAAGTAATGAGAGGAACGTCGCCCAACGTAACGAAGTAAAAGTACAGTTTTTTTTCATTAGAAATGTAGGCCTACTCGAGTTAAAGTAAAAGTACCCACAATTAAATCTACTCTTAAAAGTAAAACATTTCCAAAAAAATACTCAAGTAAATGTAACGAAGTAAATGTAACGTTACTTCGTTACTACCCACCTCTGGTCATATAATGCAGGGGTATGGTCACCACCTCAAAGAGCATGCACAGAGAAGTCCAAATTAAACATGATTTAATGACTCGTAAATGTAAGTAGGCTACACGTTGATGGCCTAAGACACGAAACGAGCGGTTTGTGTGAGAAAACGAACAGGATGTATATCGTTTTTACCTCTTGTAACCACAGCCACCTCCAAGTGATCTGAGGCATCTGAGGGCACGGGCGCTTCGGTCTGCGCAAGCGCCGGAAGTGATCTCTCACGCGTGTACGTCACTCATTGTTTACACAGAGAGTTCGGAAGTGTTACCTTTCACTGTGAAGATCTAAACATATTTATATATACGGGAAATCGCAATGGAAGACGATTTCGATACATCAACAGAAAACGTTTTTTCACAACCATATTTATTTGAACCAGAATAGTTCCGGCGCTTGCGCAGGCCGAAGCGCCCGCGCCCTCAGATCACTTGGACGTGGCTGTGGTTACAAGAGCAAGAGGTAAAAACGATATAATACTGTTCGTTTTCTCACACAAACCGCTCGTTTCGTGTCTAAGGCCATCAATGTGTATTTACATTTACGAGTCATTAAATCATGTTTAATTTGGACTTATCTGTGCATGCTCTTTGAGGTGGTGACCATAGACCTGCATTATGTGACTGACAGACAAGAACGGTTGGACCTAAAAATATCAAAATTGAAACTACTGTGGAAACAAAGAGACCTACATCTTAGATGCCCTTGAGGTGAGGTAAGCTAAAACATGCCAAAAATTAATTTCAAAGTGAACTATCCCTTAAGCCCTGAAACTGACATAACATATATTATTAATTCAATTTACACAACTTATCGGTTTCGAATAGTTACATATTTAGGTTCAAAACATTCCCTCTATGTCAAATTATTACTATTTGAAGACTTTTGTAGTTGTTATTATTTTTGTCCTGTGGGATGTATGTAAATACTTTAGTAGTTTCTTCTGTGCAGAGCTAAATTATAAATTGATTTTTAAAAAAAATCAAAATAAGATTTTGTCTCCTATATACTCACTCTCTATATTTATAGCTTGTGGTTGTTGTAGTTTTAATTCACATTTAAACAGAACTCATTACCCAATATCTTCATTTACTATCACCTTCTTTGTCTCAGCACTAGATAACCATATTGTCAGCCCTTGATTAAAATGTTGACTTTTTACTCAGAATTAACCTGATTATTGTAATTGAATGTAAAAGCGTGTAGCTCAGCACAGCCCATGATCAGTGGAGATGGATTAGGAGAGAAGGCTTTCAAATTGAATACAGTTTTCCCCTCTCAGCCCATTAATTGTGCCGTTTACCACTACCTGAGTAAGTGACCAGTGCTATTTAGTTTCTCTAATGATGATGCACAGTGGGCTTGGGTCGGAGATAATTAAAAAAAAAAAAAAAAAGCAAGAAGAAAAAGCTCTGCTTTTCTCTCTCAGCCTTTACTTTTGGCCCATTGACAGCTGAGCACAAACGAAATATTGAGCTGTCCTCTTGGCAGCATCCTGAATGCCAGCATCGAATTCTTCAAATGGCCTCTTGTGCTATTTCAAGAGCTAAAAAAACTTATTGGTCTCTGGTCTTCTGCTCATGACTGACACAAGTTTTTAAATGCACTCTGGTGTTCGGCTGTGTGCTTCTCACTCTAAACTGTGACAAAGTTTTCAAAGTTGAGTACGATTTTCTTCTTCTTTTGTATGCTTTCTTGAGAGAAAGCATACAAAAGATGTATGCTTTTTGATGTATGCCCCCCCCCCCCCCCCCCCCCCCCCCAAACACACTACATTTGATGCTTTTAACTTTTCATTATAACAACATTAACTACATTTTTTACAGTAAAAAATAATCCAATGCATTCCAGAGTAAAATGTCCAAAAAAAAAATTGTGATGCGATTTGGGAGAGCCGATGTCAAAGAACTAGCAGAGATGAATGCCTCCCGTCGGCTGCATCTCGGCCAGGTATTAGTACCCTTTGTAATTGAAAAAGGGAAACCGAGACTAAGACTGCAGATATACAAACCGTAAACAAAGCACCGCTCTGCTTAGCCTAGCTTAATTTTGTATATCAATCACGCTGATCACTTTCTTCATTCCAGTCGGCTCATGTATTTATGAAAATATTGCTCAGGTAAGATGACGTAAATTTATAACAGCCTTCTGTGTTCTGTCTGCACCGTCTTGACTTCTTTGCACGCTTTCATCACTTTCGCTTTTATTCTCGTGCACTGACTCGTTCGCTAAGCTGAACAGCCAATCAGAGTTCTCTCTCTCACCAACGGCCCTACGCAGATTCAGCATGCCGAATCGGCCCAAAAAAGCCAGATGGTGTCTGACTAGAGCCAACGGTGTGGAACACACCAAAAAAACTAAGACGGACGACACTTAAAAACGGCTTGACATTACCCGATGGCCGACCGTCGGCTTGGTGTGTCCCGGCCTTTATGGGACAAACCAGAGAGAGGAGGAGGAGAAGAATCCCCTTTCCTGAAGACCTTTGTGAAATCTCTCTCTCCGTTCTCTCTCTCTCCATCTCTCTTTCTGTCACAGCAAGTGTTTTGCCATTTCACACATGACCACAGGCTAAGTGACATCAAGCCTCATTATATTCATCACATGCCACATTCGTAACCTGTTAGGGGAGTAAATTGTGCTAAAATCAGCTGATGCCCCGTGCTTATCCCCACTCTCGCAGAGAAGATGTTCTCCGCTCTGAGAAGTGCAGCACAGGGTTAATTGGGTGGCTTTAGCCCCGTAATATTCTCTGCTGTGATGCCATATCTAACACATTTCAAAGCCTGACATCAGAATACATTGTGTCTGGAGGAAAACTGCAGTTCGCTGATCTTCTTTGCAGCAAAATGAGGAATATGACATTTATTTGGAGAGGGTGGTCAGAGGTGCTGAACCTCATCTGTAGTAAACGGATAACATGAATGGATAAGTCTGTTTAATGAACTCATTTGGTTTCCAGTTGAAATGACTTTTTAACCTGCATTCTCAGCAAGGGATACAACTTCTGCTATCACGTCTTCTCTTGTTGTTTTAACCCATGTCACATTGTGCAGTGCTGTTAGTCTTTGTGTCAAGAGGAATACAGGCCATAATTACAAATAGACGAGTATAAATGCACTAGTTTTTACTAAATTGTATCATGTACATCGTTCAGTAAACAGCTTCAAATAAAATATTTTACTACACATAAAATGTCATTGCCATGTTATTGCCATGTTTTCCAGTAAAAATCTAAACAGAAGAAAAAATGTAAAGTCCAAATCGAAAATGCATCTCATTGGCAAAAAATAAACACACACACGTGCGTGCACATACACACGTGGTCCTGGGAAACATGTCCCCAAAGATGGCAATATCCTTATACACACATATATACACTGCCGTTCAAAATTAAGACTTTTAAAATGTTAAGACTTTTAAAAGAAAAAGAAACCGTAATATTGTGAAATATTGTTAAAATTTAAAATAACTGTTTAGTAATTAAATATTATATCTATTCTGAATATATATTTTGAACATATGCCATCACAGGAATAAATTACATTTTATATTCAAATAAAAACAGTTATTTTAAATTTGTAACAATATTTCACAATATTGCTGTTGTTTTATTTTTAATAAAAAAAATACAGCCTTGGTGAGCATAATATCCATATTTTTTAAACATTAAAATAATAAATAAATAAATAAAATTATAATATATTATGTAAAATAAATATGATATAGTCACTGAAAACATGTCTTAAGTTTATGCTATTATGTTAACTTATGCTGCTTCTCAAGAAATTTTATCTTGATTTTAATGTTTGGATATATTTAGTGGGAATATATTGCAGTGCATATTGTTGATTTGGTAAAACAATAATATATGTTAAATATTATCCAACAAATAATAGAATAGAATAGAATAGAATAATCATACTTTAATATTATACAAGAATATTCAGGTGCGCTGGAAGCACGCTGTGTCTCGGTGAGTACAGGTGGGCATGTAACGAAGGCAGAAAGTCTTGTCATCTTGATTTTTAAATATGAAATCTCACTTAAGTTCTCCAGAGGGGAACATGCTTCACCCATTCTCTACTACAGCAGAAGAGAGAGAGAGACAGAGAGACAGAGAGAGCAAGATAAATTTATGCCGCCACCAGTGCTGAGCATATGCTGGAATAATTAGGGGGGAAAAAATCTTGCGCTTATGCAAACTTCCAATTGCCAAAAAAATAATCTGTCTCAAACAAAGGAAAGAACCCTATGGTGCTGGGGTCTATGGTTTCTGTCATACCTATTCCTGTGGGGTTTCACATGACAAAATGCAGAAAGTTGTTTTGTCCCTCTTCCTGTCATGTTACACCCCTTAACCGGAGTATTTCCCCCCTCTCTCTCTCATCCTCTCTCTCTCTCTCTCTCTCTCTCTCTCTCTCTGTTTCTCTCTCTCTCTCTGTCTCTCATGTTGTCTTGCTGTCTGTGCTGTCAGCCCATAGCCTGGCACCTGCTCTCATGTTCCTAATTAGTCTCATTTAATTAATTATATTCTGCTGCACATCTCCTTATCTTCCTCTCGGTTCAGTTTTTTTTTTCCATTTACATTAGGCTGAGAAATGAGCTGCTCAGCTTTGTCTAATGAATTTAAAGAAACGTTGCCCTTTTAACACCACTTAAAATAGTATGAATTCTAGCGGCTATGGTTACTTTTCGACTGTAACCCTCTGATGCGTGAAATATTAAAACACATGTGAATAAAGTATCTTAATGTTTCTTTCTTTGAAACAATATGTACAATACAATATTACATTGCAATGTATTTTTCAAAAATTGTTTATTTTAAATAGAATTATGGGTCATAAATAATATATAAATACATTTTATTTTGCGCTGGACAAAACGTATAATTTTTTTGAGAGAAAAAAATATTTACTGATCAAAATGATATATCTTGAGAGTTTTCTGTCCACTGCAATGTTAAACAAGCATGCATCAAAGGGTTAATAATTAATGCTAAGCCATGCGTCTTGTATTCTTGTTTGCCAAGCGTGAGCTTTGTGCTAAATGTTTCTTTCAGTAAAAAACAATAAATATTATAGCAATGAATGACATGCAGATTGAATTGTGTAATTTAGCCCACTTCTATAAAGTACATACCATTTTGCTTTATACTTCTAGGCTTTTTTATTTGGTGTCTTCCAAATTTTCCATGCCAGTTTATTTGTCCGTCCATTTACCAGTCGCTTAAAGTCAATCTGATATGCGCCCTCCGTCAGCAATCCCCACGCTCAAGGCCTCAGTGCTTCGCATTTAGTTACTGACACACTCATCCACCGGCTCTTCACCTTACCTAAGAAAACAAGTCAACTTTAAACACGGCAAGTGAGCCGCAGTCAGGAGCGCACTTCAGCAAAGACAGTTTACCTAAGCACCTTCTTTCTTCTCGGTTAGTTTCTCTATTTCATTTGTCAGATTCACTCAGCTTGCATGCCTCTGTTGTCTATCAGGTTTACTGAAGGTGTGATAAATAGCGTTTTTTTTCTTCACCACAGTGGACTGTAGAGAAGCCAGAATTCAACTGGGCCTAATGTGCTGACTTGAGACTCAGATTGGAGAGGCTGTGGGTGATCACTCATCATTTGATCTGCGATAAGGAATCTTGGTTAGGTTCCAGTGAAGTTAGAGTTCAGACCGATCTCAACATCAGACTCTCTGTGATGAGAACTCTACTAGAAAAGCAATTTCTCAAATTACTGTTAAACTCATAAACGACTTGATCCCGTGCTGTTGTTTTCCTTATAATCTCTATGTAGCCGACTATAATAACGTCTTCTGCATATGGCGAAGATAAACCATAAGACAGTCTCATGTGGTGCTTCCATATTGAACACCTGCAATAAATAGACTCCACTGTTTGGCAGATCAGTCCTCGATCTTTTCATCTAAGAAACGGCTATGGAAGACCATCCAAGGTACCTGTACTTTCATTCTGGCGGTGGAAAAAGCCTCAAATTTCACTTCCTGCTGGTTGAGATGGGGTGTTCCACAGATGCCTGAGTCCCAGCGCCTTCGGCTAGAGAAAGGGCCCCATCAATAATTCAGCCTCTGATCAGACTTTCCACAATGGGGAAGAACAAACTTTTGGCTTGACGGCAACCACGTCACACTGATAGTATTTCCCATGCTTAGATAGCTTTGCATTGACCATATGGACATCATAATTACCAATGGGACGAGGCAACAGTTTCTTGATCACCAGGCCAAAAATCACACAACAACCTTAATTAGTTTGGGCTGCTTCAGAGCCCATCCTGGACTAATATGGTGCTGTAATGATGTTTTCTGATAGGCAAGATACCATAGGTACTAATTAATTCTAATCCAATTTTGGAAATGGGCACAGCGAAAAAGAAAATGCAAGAGGAGATATTTCAGCTGGATTATCAAGCTGTGATCTACTTTGAATTTTGTTTATGGAATTAGCATTTTATCTGTGATTTGACAGTCAATTTGCTATTTAGCTGTTTCTTTCAGTCACATATATGAATAACTAAATGCGATATTTGAAATTTTCTACTAGTTATAAGCTGTAATTTTATTCTTCTTGAAGTGCTTACTTTAGGTATATAGTATATACCCATTCCAGGGCTTCAGACTGTGGTTATAATGATCGCCAAAGTGACAAAAAATAAAAATTAGTTCAATCATTTAAAATCTAGTCACAATTGGTGTCAGTCAGTGAGCACCAGTGTTTTCTAATTAATTTCTAAGTGAATCGTTCATACCCTAACTATTATGTCAGATTTGAAATGAGCTTTGAACTATAAGTGATGTTCATATAACAATGTGTAGTTAAAGATGGATTCACAGAGTTTTGTTGTAGGATGTTCATAAACTGTATTCTATAAACTTTAAAATATTTTACAAAAAATATTATTGGTTATTGGTCCAGCTTTGAGGTTGACTCGACATTAAGGGACAGTTTGTTTGGGTGACATGTCATGTTTGTTTGTTTTTCACAAAGGCAAAAATATTCTTACAAAAAATATTAACATTTATGGCACAATTGGGATCACTTTAGAGCATCAGATTTGAACTCATTTATAATTAATACATCTAGAATACACACAAATATCTCCTCCATGGACACACTGAAGCTTGAGTTGCCATTGGCTATTTTTTATTTTACTCGCTAGACTTTTTAAATGGAATGCAAGAACAATGCAAATTAAAAAAAGTATAAACTATAAATTTCAAACCCTATTAAAGTCAAGTAAGTCTGTAATAAAATAAGAACAAATCAAAATACAAGCAATAGCACAAATAAACCCAATTGAACAAAGATGCGATTAAATAAACTGCTTTTCAGTTTTTTTCAGGTAGATCTAACAGTAGTTAGATACAGATTAGGTACAGAAATTGAATAAATTAATCAAATGTAAAATAACACTGCAGTCTTCACTGTAAACTAAATATAGCTGAATCCGTATTAAAGTTACTAAAGTTATTCAGTCAAAAGCATTGTGATTTGTTGCACAGACAGCAGCAGGTATATTAGGCTGCTGTCACTTTAAGGTATAATGCACAGATCCAATATAATACTGTTACACATGCGTTTAATTTCGCTTAATTTCAGTTTAATTAACTGTTTAATTAACTGTTTACGCTCACTTAATACATAACTGACTATGTTTACTAGGATGCTCGCCAAGACTCGCATGCTCGCATTTTGACATAATTTGTTGTGAAATTGTCAGTTCAAGCGCAAGAAGACGTGAAAGAGAGCTCAATTCAGTAGGCCTATTCACAAGCTGTCAGGCGCGACTTTCTGCGCGTGTGTTCCGGACAGTGTGCGCACGAGTTAACCTTTCGCATCTTCTTACGCTTGAATGTTTGAATTGGCAAGGCTTAAAAATGCGTGCAAATGATAAACTTTTTTCTGACGACGCAGCACTGGCCCGACAGTCCTGTCAACAAGCCATGCACGTGCTCTCTCTTTCTCTCACGGTGAGTGCGCATGTGTGAGAGAAAGCGACCAGGCATTGGCTAATTAAAGACATTTGTGTCGCTCGTCTCGTAAAATGTGATCGCATATGCGAGTGATTTACTCGCATTGTAGAGGGTTGCAGTTTACTATGTGTTAAACAGAGAACCACAAGGTGCATATATTGTAAATAGCCACTCAGCTCAGTTTTCTAATCTTCAACTTTTTGATTATGACAGCCCCTCTGCTTCCATGACCTCATGGAAGACTGAAGGCCTCATGGAATACTTTTTCGTCCATTGTTTCATGAATACTGCTTATTCAGGCATACTTCTCATTTGACTTGCTGCTTTTCACATACTTTATATAGTAGAGAAGTGTGCATATCGCTATGTGAATATTTCCTGCTGTTTACCAGAGCTGTAATTAATCACGAAAATTGAAACAATCAACATGTATCCACCATAAAGACGTTTTCAGTCCATATGGAAGTGGCTGTACATACATAAAGAATCAGATGCTATTTTCCAATAAAAGAGTTATTTATAGTATTCGAAACGATGGGGTGGGATTCTATTCTATTAACCTGAGTGCAGTGTTAAAGGATCTGTTTATGGAGAGGAAATGACAAGAAATGGGGTTGACAGGCCTGGAGTGAGACAGTTAAATGCCCCTCGCTGCTTTGGATAATTAATAAATAAAGCACCAGGGGAGCCCTGCCATGCCTTTCTCTATGACAGGGGCTGTCTCCAGTGCGCTAAAGCATTAAATGACCAATTTCTGTCAGACTAACTTCCACCATGCACTCTCTCTTTCTTTCTCCCTCTCTCACTTGCTCTTTTTCTCCCTTCTCTCCGTGGCTTCCTCCTCCGGCTCTCTCTCTCTTCTCCAAAGTAAGCTACTTTGCTCTCTTTGCACTGAGTTTTTCAGCGACTGATGGCTCTAGTTCATTTCTGCTGAATTAATTGGTCCCTGAATGAATTCTGTTGACAGGGCAATTCATCATGTGTTTGGCCTGACAGTGACTGGGTGTTGGGGAGGGGGTGGTGGTATAGAGAGGAACACTGAGCCAGGGGGAGGTTGGGGTTAGGAGGGACGATGGGGGTTGGTGCTTCTTTACTTTCTCTCTTTTTTTCTGTCTTTCTCTGTCTCTGTCTTGCTCTCTTTCTCTACTTAGACTCTTAACGGGCGAGATGAGCCTCGTTGTGGAGTCTTGAGGACTGTAAAGGGGGGGATAGTGTGTTGTTTTAGCCTCTGTCTCGAACATTAAGGGTGCCCTGGGGTTGCAAACACCACAACCCCTTAGGTAGGGTCTTTGTCGGCTTTCAGAAGATATCAACTTGATTGGATGGTCGGGTCAAAGGAAAACTCTGCTCTAGGCGCTCTGTATTCTCATCTCCTTACAGGCTAGGTGACATAATCGCGCGGAGAAGCAGATTGCGGTAGTGCTTAATTACATAATGTAGCTCACAATGGCCATTAGAAGCGATCGTTTAGCTGTTGAAAGAAAATGAGATTTGGTTGCCGCTGGAAGTGGCCAGATTTGGAGGGAGAGGGTCTCCGATCAGATGGGCTTCTGTAAGATTCATGTGCTAATAATGCAACTAATAAAACCACCCCGTTGCTTGGTGCAAAGGCCGAACCTGGTAGCTCTCAGCGCCACCCACACGTCGCTTTTTACAAAGCTAAATCAATCAGTGCTTGCTCATTAGGACGCTCACGAACTTATGTAACCGTCTCCTGGATGAGCTCACACAGCTTGGGTAAGAATGACCTCATAATCACAGCGCAGCCATCGAGACAGCGTCTGAGCACCAAAGCCACTGTGCTTGCAACAGAGATGATGCTGGGGAATTTTTTTATTTCGTTCCCATTAATGACACAGTAAAGAAATCCACTGTTAAATACATATTGAAGGGTCAGGTTCATTAAAAGTTGGATATATCGTACATCCTATATACCTGCTACATCCAGTCAAAGTCCCTTTCAAGGAAAGTCTGTTCTTTATTTGTAATGCCACAGGCAGCTACTTCAGGAATCCAATACCAAGTCCTATCTACTTGAATGGGGGAATCCTGAAATCTCAAAAAGTCACATTATTTAAATTCATTTCAAATCAGCAACAATAACTTATATGAACTGTCCCTTAAATTGTGTTTCTTATGTTTGAATAGGATTTAAAAAGCTTATATTTTATTGTATTGTATTGTATTGTATATTTCAGGCTAGATCGGTCAATGCGTATGTGTTAATCACGTTCTTTTTTTAATTGCTTTAAACAACAAAACAGTGCAACATACATTTTACAGCCAGGGGAGCAGAAACCACACATAAAAACAAAAATTAAATCCAAAATAAATAAATAATAAATCACAACAAAAAAAACAAGACCTTTGAATCAATCAAAATTTTTGAAGACAGTATACAAACGGACAGTCTTAATAGCCTTTCCATTAGTACTAGCTTGAATAGTAGAAAGTAATTTTCAAATTCTTTAAGGAATACTGAGAAAAGAGGCTTTTTATTAGTAAACTTACACTTATGCATGTGAAATTTGACTAATAAAATTAACAGATTAATCACAAAAGCCTTCTTAATCACACCGTTATCATACTTTGAATATCCGAAAATTACATTTTCAAAATGCAACGCTGACTGTTCTTATTGCAACTAATGGCAGCTGCAGTGACACGATGACTTTACCAATCGCTGATTGGCTCTTTTATTTAGAAGTCGGGACTTTGCACTTTCTCCCCATTTATAAGTTATATAAGTTCACCGTCTTTTCACATTTGAAGTCTTTGCTACAGCATACACTCACCTAAAGCAATATATAGCAAATCTCGGCTGCATAATTGTTTATACTGTCGCAAAATGTAATCTGTTTTATCACACAGCTCTTTATATAAAGTTACATCCAACTTTATCCACATACTGTACAGTACTGTACAGTACACTCATGTCAAGTCGATATTTAGCCAATCTTAACTGCTTCATTTTTTTGTTGTTGCAAAATGTAACTATATTATCACCAATCTATGAAGCTGTATATATATATAAGTATGCCCAACTATATTCTCATACATATACTCACATAGGGTGATATATACTCTAGCATATCTCAACTGCTTGATTGTATTGTAAATGTAAACTATATTATCGCCCAGTGCGAATCTGCTAAATGTGACTATAAAGCATATAAGATACTAAGATATTATAAACACTAATACAGTGCTGGGTAGATTACTTACAAATTGTAGTCAGTTACTGATTCCAAATTACATGACAAAAATATTGTAGTTAGTAATGTAAAGTAAATTCATTTTCGGTAATGTATTCTGGCTACTTTGTGATTACTTTTTAGATTACTTTTGACCAAACTCATTTATTACATTGATTCGAATAGCATAATCTTGTACCGTATTGATATAAAAATAAAAAGAGGAAGAAAATATATTAAATATTTTGTTAAAGACATGAAGTGCATTAAGTATTACATTAGTCAGGGTTTCCCTGATTGGGGTTCATGGTGGACCTGCAGGGCTTCGTGAGTTTAATGAAAAGCTATGAATTAAATCATAAAAATATAAATAATAATAATAAAATAAAAACAATTAAAATAAAGCATTTAAAAGTTTTTAAAAAATTGTTTACCCGCATATCATGTGACCATTAATCAGGGAACCGTGAACTTCATTTTATTACTATTTTTGACTTAATTTTATTATTGACATTTATTAACTTAAACTATAAGGGCTTACTTCAAGTAAATATATTATGGCAAAAAAATTCAGCTGAGAAAAAGTGGGGAATCTCTGCATTCCATGTAAATATGAAAGGATGGGAATTTGTACATTTTAAAGAGTTAGAAATAAAAAAGCCTTCCAAAGACAGTAATACATTGTCAAATAACTCACAATTATCAAACTTGATTACTTAAATACTAATTGTGTTCATCAGGAGCTGATTAGATATGCAATGTTCTTAAAAGAGTCAAATGATTTCTGTAAAGCCAGTGATCAAATGCTGTGTGGATCTCAGTTTTCAGTGATAATCACATGACTAGTGGCTGGTCTGTGTGTGCAATTCTACCTGGAATACCTTCTGAACGTATTTAAGCAGTAGGCTTGTATTAACAATTATACAGATATGGTACAAGGCTCTCATGACAAGATGCACAACCATCCAGAAGACACTCACAGATGTTTCAGATAGGAACAGGGCATGTAAAAAGAAGTAAAAATACAGGCAGAGCAAATGTAAGTCCTAGACATCAGATCTTTGGTGTAACTTGTATGCAAGTTTTTTATTATTATTTATTTTAATGGCAAAAGATTTGCAGCCCTTTTTTCCATAAGGTGAATTTGAAATCTGGATAAATTACTGGCAGCCCAAAGTATTGTGTTCATATCATAGATATTTTAATTTACACACCCTGTTCTTAAGTAGCATGAAAAATCAGTTCTTGTCATATCACAAACTACACTTGTCTTGATGATATCCAGTACCTAAGAAATACTCCATTCCCAGACATCGTAGGAAATTTCATAATTAGCAGTGTCCCTAATGAGGTGTATTTGATTGACAGCCCCAGGTTGGCCTTTCCCCTCCCCAGCATCAAATATGACAGCAGTGATGATGACGAGCACATAGACGGCTGACAGGACTTAACAGCGAGTGCTGTCCAGTGCAACTCCTCTGGTGCTCCTTCTCTCTCCAGTGTGACACCCCATGACAGATGATGCCGTTTTCTCCCCATTCAAGCCTCAGAAAACATCCGACATTTTCCCATTTCTTATGAATAATGTGTCTACAAATCTTTATTGTTCGTAGGAAATTTACATAGAACTACATGGACACATTTTCCGTGCGATTACCAATGTGACTAATGCTTGATGAGATGCAGGCGATGTCACGCTGGCCTGTTTCTTGGAAACGTGTATGTTTCTATGTCAGTGATCAGGTTATTCTTGTAAAACCAGTGTAATACAGTCATACTGCAGTTCTGGGGTTGTCAGATAATTGGAATAGTGCTTACATGAGCGTTTCTGTAGCATACGTAGAGTTAGGACTGAGAGTTGCCAAATTTACTGAGATAAAGTTCATAATACTGTGAGAATGTGTTAAAGGTAAAGAAAAAAAATTAATCTTATAATTTCACAAGTTCCCCAAAAATTGTACAGTATCATTAGTAATGCATTCAAATCAATTAAAGTATTGTAAACATTCAGAATCTATAAACTGCAAGGTCACTTTCACTTTCCAAAAATAGTTCACATAACCTTGAAATTCATTTGAGAATGAGACTGCATTTGTTTGTATAGTTGTCTCCAGTACTGAGCTCGGGCCCCTCGCAGTGTTTGAGGAGCTGAGAGGATGACAGGTGCTTTTTGTAATGCCTTGCTGATGAGAGCCAATCAGCTGATTCCATTCTGCTGCCCCCCCCCCTCCATCTCCCCTGTTGTCATCTGGCATGCTAAAGTAAAGATGAGCCTGATTGACAGATGCATCCGGGTTCACAGTTTATTGGTTCCAGCAAAAGAAGCAGATATGCCAATTTAGACAGGGGAGTGACAAAAAAGTTTCCATCTAAATGGAATAATTTTACCACTGGGAATTCTCAGCTGGGGGAAGAACAGAGGCAGGCCTTTTTCGTTATTTTAACAAGGGCTGAATGACAAACATATACGACAGTAAGAGGCTGACAGAACAGCAGCTTTTGATGCTTCACAGGGGAGCCATGAAATAAACAATAGGCAGAAAAATTGAATTACAGCAGGGTAGGATTGTCTGCTCGGTCTGGAGAAGAGCTGCTGCAGGCACCAGTCAGCTGCGGAGGGAACCCAATGCATCATTAAATAGTCCACACTGTTTTACACCCTCACTGTGACGACTTGCTCTCTTCTTCCGTTCATCCACGCTTCCTTTTACTTGCTCTCTCGCTAAGACTCTCTTTGCTCTCATTCTTCCTCGCTTGAACTTCTTTTATGTTTGCATCTCACTGTCTCTTTCAGCCTTAAATGTCCTCTTGTGTCCAATCTGCAATGGCATAAAAGGCCATATTGATTTTTGGGTTTGTTTTTAGATATGAATATGAAGAAATATATATGTATGCGTGTGTGTGTGTGTGTGTATGCGTGTGTGTATATATATATATATATATATATATATATATATATATATATATATATATATATATATATATATATACTTGTTTAAAAACACTCAGTATACATTTATTTACTGGACACTAACAGATGCAATATTTTCATAACTAGCATTTATTCAAACCAAATGTCTCACAGTTTGGAGTATCCTTGAACTCTGAATGACTCTTTCATGAAAGGGTTAATAATCACCACTACTGTCACAGGCTGACATACAAAAAATTTATTTCTCATATGCACAAAAAAAAAAGAGAACTGGACAGAGGTGGAATAAAGTGACGGCTAAGGCCATGTCGCTTTTTGTTACATATTTTCATCAGAAACTCTTTTTATGCCTGTAACAAATTTTGTTTGTAGTACATATTTTGCATTATTTTAATGAAAGGAGAACCATCTCCCCTTCCTGCTACTGTGGGCTTGTTTTAAAAAGAAGTCTGTCAAGAACATGTTTCCAAAAGCCACAACCAAATGTGGATTGCAGTGAGTGAGTTAGAATATCTTCATTTTATGCGGGACTGTAGTTTAACTTCATAGCTGAAAAAAAGGAAGACCCAAATAATATCTTTTGTATTGTGTGAAATAGAACTTGTGGTTGCTCTGTGTGTACATTTATGTACAGTTGTATTTGTTACTGTTTTTCTTTCCTTTGCATGCTATGAATTTTGAATCATCTGTTCTTGTAGCAAAATAACTTTAACTTAATATTTGCGACAAAACAAGCTTCAGAATTTTGAAGTCTTGTGTTTAACTCTATCTTGACGTGTACAGGAAGGTTCAAAGTACAAAAACAATCCACAAAACTATGCATGTGAAATGTATTTGTTCATTTCTACAGGCTTATCCTCTATACAGGATTTAGGGATCATTTAAAATGAAAGGTCAAATTGAACGCAGTAATAAAGGAGAATACAGAATACCATTTTACTTGATTTGCATAGAGACTTAAACAGTATGAACAAGTTAAGTAAATGTGAACCGAAACAAAACATACAAACAGCCGCACATGTGGTGATAGCATCTGAAAGCCGCTGAACGACGCAGGACGGGTTTCAAACTTTTTGTTGTGCGTCTCTTCAAAGCACAACACATTGAAGACACAAATGTAATGTCAATCTTTTTTTTTTTTTTCAATTGTCATATCTACAAATGGAATCAGTAAATTAGTACGATACTGCAATGGTGAAATGTAGATGATCTTATATACATAGAAGAATTGTTTTCACATTATACACAAATCATTCTACAAAGCAGCAGTTTGTTGCAAATGACATACCTTTAAGTAACAGAATTCACCTTTTCTGTGTACATTGCTGTGGGCCTAAGATGGATCTTGTCCTTTTTGTTCAACATTACCACATACAATCAGTTTTGACTACTATTAAAACATAATACTGTTTTATTGACAGATACAGCAAATAAAATATTAAATATCAAACTAAGTCTTTGGCAAACGTGGTATAAAGTACATTCACTTTACATTTCCAGGAGCGTATGTATGGACCCTTTTCATTTCTATCCTCGGTTAACATTTGGTGAAACGTTTGTTCGACCACACAGAGGGCTTACATGCATGTCTACCTCTCAGGACCATAGCCAAACCATAAAAAAATGAAATTAAAAAAGCTGTAAGGCATTTGTTGAACTTGTTGTACAATTGACTGCTAATGATTACTTTGGTACTGAGCCAGTCAGACTCGTTCTGTCTCAGTTACACGTTACAAAAATGGTTCTTTACGTTTAAGGAATCATTAATGATCCACACGGAAGGACAAAAAAAGCAATATACTAGTTTGTAATATATAGCAAGAGGGGGGAGGGGGGGCGGGGGGGGTTTGTCCAATGTTGCTGTTTTTTTGTAAATTGGAGTAGACCTTTTTGCGTATATATAATCTGGCAAATTTACGAAGATAATTGCAATTCATTTGTACTTTTTAAATCCAGTAATGCAAAATAGTGCAAACGAGAAAAGAGCGGCACTGATCATGATGAAAAAATTGAATATCCTGAAAAGGTATGACACACAAATGCACACACGCACACAAACCATCAGCTAAACCAAAACAATAATTTAATATACGGTTTCTTTTCAGGTCATTTACAGCAACATTTAACTTCTTCAGTGTCTGACCTGTTTTTATGTTTTTTTTATCTGTTTTCTTTACCCCGTTTTGATTGTGTATCACAGAAAATGTTAAATCAAGTTGGTAATTTCATACCACGAGTCAGAGATGGCTTCTAAGACTGTTACACTTGTCTGTTTGACAGAAAATGGAGCAATTCCGCAGTTTTCTGCTCAGCTGACACGTCGCTGTTCTGTCCGTGAGAGGTAAGACACTAGTGAAATGGTGTAGGACATGGGCAAATTACTTTAAAGGCCTCAGGCAACCTTGTGTGTGTGATCTGTTAGTGATCCTAAATACAGTATGTAAAGGAATGTATTGATTGATTTAAAGAGAGAACAAAACAAATAAAACAACAACACATCAATTGTTACTTCTTCACACGGTTCGTCTTGTTTTATATCTTGTATAATATATATATTTTTGTAGAATCTTTCAAAGTCTTTCAGGAAATAGTTCAGTCATTGTTCAGCGATTTAGAGAATGATAGCCTTAGTGTTGATGTTGCGTGAGGGGGTTGGGGGGGGGGGGGGGGGGGGGGGGTATAGTCGATGTCTGATGGGGGGGGGGGGGCCCGCTGTTGCTTGACCCTCCTAATCCGATCTCGGCCCCATGAAACTGAAGACCGCGTAGCCATCTTCAATCCCTCTGACCTTAGCGCCATTCAGACTGGTACGATATGGAGGCTGTGGCCATGGTCCTGCAGTTTGATTGGGTTGCCATGGTAACTAGTGGCGGTCATAGGCAGTGGCAGCAGTGGGAGGGGCGGAGCCCCGGGATGCGGCACTATAATAATAAGGGGAACCTGGAAGTTAACAGAAGAGCGGAGCGTTTGAAACCACAGCAAGAGCAACATTTACGCCCTCTCCCAATGATTTTGCTTATGTAAAATACAATCAAACTATTCTATTACGTTCTGAAACCTCGGCACGCACAAAAACACTTGCGAAGGGCTTATGAGCGTCTTAATTTAGAGATGCAGTGTGTTATGACCTTGCTAATCAAAAAGAGAAATAAAACTGTAGCTAGTTTAGTAAAGCTGTATGCAAATAATGTCATTGTAAAATGTGATTATATTAATCCCACTTTAAAGCGACTAATCCCATAAGGGATAAGCAAAAAGGGTTAATACTCACTTAATAACGCGGGGTTGCTGAACCGCCAAGCTTCATTGTAAGTTGTGTACTGCGGGTGAGAGTAGGGATTTCCTGAAAAGTCGCTTCCTAAAATCAAACACAAATGACAGGTTAGCAATAAAGAAAATGGGGTATCTTAAAGCATATTCAGTAGAAGTTAAGCTCAACAGTCAGAAATGTGGTATAATGCCCTCTTTTATCGCTGAGAAATTTATATTGAAAGTAAATGGTGCCAATTTATGGAAAATTTAAACGCATTTTATAATATATAGTGCTGTCAAATCGATTAATTCCATCTAACTCAAAAGTTTTTGTTTGTATAATATATATGTGTCGTGCTTGTCTTGTGTGTGTGTAAGTGTATGTATACACATGTATGCATATATACAGTATATGTGTGTATCTGTATATTATATAAGCAAAAACTTTTATGTTGGATGCGATTAATCAGTTTGAGAGCACTAATAATTTCATAAAACCACTTAAATTAATTATTTAATTTCAACTGAATTACAGTAACGCTGTCCTTGAAATATTGCATCACATTAGTTCAGCACATCTGAACTAAAGGAACTGGCATTGTTTCGCCGCTCTAGATAGCAGATGGCTCGCCCTGTCCTCTTTCCTACGCCCTGGTGCTCGGCCATTTTGGCTGAATTTGTTACATTAATCCTGAGCTGGGGTTTGAATTTTCTTTTCTTTGATTCTGCTGTTGCGCTCTTAAGATTCTCTTTTCTTTGGCCGCACCAAAGCCCTGCTTCAAAAAACCTCCCCAATGGATTCGTTCTCGCGCACACTCGCCTCTTTTTATGCGGCCGAATCCGACTTTCAGGAAGCGGCCCTGTCCATGTCAGTGAGCAATGCTGTTGGTCCCCCACGTTTCTTTCTTTTATGAGACAATAAAGGCCGGGTTTTATATGAAGCTGGTGAGGAATGGCTTTTGCTTTAACAGTGTTTGGGGTCTGTCACTAAATCTTAGTCGTTCGAGGGCCAGATGAATGGAAGTGCACACAAAACCCATGGCTCTAGGATTTAAGAGGATTTCTCAGCCTGTGTGACCAATGAAAATGAATCTTTGATGAAAACATATTTGATGTACCTGTAAAGATATGTTTGCCCAGCAAATGAATCCTGTCACTGAATTAAATTTGCCCCTGCGAACCATTCATGTTTGTGGGCCGTGGAAGCCCAAGACAGACTTGAATCTATCTGAGGCACTCAACGGTGACCGAGAGAAGAATCCCTCTCTGTGCCTGATGTAAAATATTTGTTTTCCAATTTTCGCTCACTGCGTGTTTGTGCTCACAAGTCCGACTTTGAGCGCTGATGTTATCCCCTGGCTCCGAGTACAATCGCATTTACTCTTTTCCAACTTCTCTGTGGCATCTCTCAGGCTGTCCGTTTGCATACGTATGTGTGTGTTTGTGCTGTTTGGGGAGGGCACCGTTCTTGCTGCCAGATTGCATCCTGTCCTGGCAGTGAAACTCAAGTCAGGTCCCTCTGAGAGATAGTGATTTAAATATTTACAGGCCTTCCCGCCCGCTGTTTTGTGACCCTTAACTGTTTGCTGTGAACCTGAACTGCAGGTTAAGTAGAGGGGAAAAGAGATACGCTCTGCAGCACTAGAGGCTAGGTTGGAGAAAGCTGTGTTTATCGATGGCCTGTGAGAGCGTCGAACGGTTGGGGAGAGGGAGGGAGGGGCGTAATGAGCACTGGAACCCGAGTGGAACTGAGAGGAACTGTCCTATATCCCGCACTTATGTCCCTGATCACTTATTGAGAGGCGCTAATTTTCTCCTCAGCAGCCGATAAGCTGAAGCTCCTACTCGGGTTATTGACGACTCGAGATCGAAATCCACACGGCCTGTCCTTGTCTTTAGTTAGACTGCAATTCTGGCTCCTCATTATTCTTATCCTCATTAATATTATGCTCCTCATTACTATTATCCTGTTTAATAAATATTAGCATCACCAGAAATGTCATTGGCAACATGCATGTAGCTTTTGTGTCACTTCTCTTTAACTGTCATTCTTAAAATGTTACCTAGCATTCTACACTAATATATTAAAACATACAAAAGCAAGCTTTGGGCTAGTGATAATTGAATATAAATACACAATTTATTTTTATTTTCCAGATGCAGAAGTGCAAATTGAGGTTGGCTTTGCATGACCTCAGGTTTCCTGAAAATGATCAATTGCACAGGACCGTTCTCTGAAAATATTACGAGCTCTCTTAAAATTAACGTCCTCGTAAAAATAGTAATTAAACTTACCAGGGACCATTCCAGCGAGTGTAGAGGTGGGGTAGCTGCCCTGCCCAGTGGGGGGAACGTGAGGTGGGTACCCTGGTAGGGTTGTGCTTGCCATGTCTCGACCTGTAAAGAAAGTACAATTTATAAGCGCACAATTACACACACACAAAAAAAATAATAATAATAATAATTCAAAGGGCTATAAATAACCAAATGGTGTTGATGCCCCCTTATGATTATCCAAAAATATTTAGAATAAAATAATAATAATAAAAGAGCTTAGTTGTACTACTACAATTTTTAAGTGTACTACAACTAATGAGGGAAGTTAGGCAGAATTCAAGATTTTTAGATCATACAAATACTAGAAATATAGGGGGATTAGAGTTACTTTTTGATATGCTTTAAAAAAAAAAGATAACATGAATACCACATATTTTGCCACATAAAAATGTATGATGCATAAAAGTGCCCTAAGCATTAAACTGTGTTACATGCACATCAATAACAATAATACTCAAACATATTTGTTTTTTAAGCACAACCCTGTAACCATTTTCACTGAAAATCTAAGAAATCAGCTCAAGCTTTTTTGTTGTTGACAGATAACTAGAAAACCCACATGCCAAGCATGCACTGGGTAAAGTTCACCTCTCCTTAAATTCACAACCTGAAAAACTGTTGACCCTGCAGAAGCTAAAACACCTCCACTGCTTTTTTTCTCTTCTAGGTCACTCAGCCTTTTAACTTCCTTTATTACACAGAGTGGCGCTGCTGGCCTGTTTTGACTGAAGTGTTTTAAATTGCTCGACAGGGAGAAGCACAGAATGCCCTCGGCCTGCTGGTGGCATTGCTGCTACTAAAAAGCCCAAAACATCACGAGAATGCAGAGTGCACAGGGCTGGCTCCATATTCAGTTCTGTAATTTTAGGTGATGGGTAGCAATCCTGCTGGATGTGCTGGCTCAAACTTTAGAGCACGTAGGCCTTCTTCAGTCCCGACTGGACCCTCGTGAGGTCCTGCATCATTGTTTGAAAGGGGACCATTGGGGAGGGGAGGGGAGGGGAGCATTCCCCCGGTCCAGCCACTAACAAGAGAGCTGACAGTCAAACAGGCACACCAGGATGGTAAGCAAAGTGAAAACTTGTGATATATCTAGTATAGTATATAGTAAATAAGTACAGTGTCAGAACTAGAGACTAAAAAAGTGTTAGCAGTGTTTCTCAGGACAGTACAGGACAGAAGCTGTCTCCAGAAGCGCCATGGGATGTGCCTTTATGTATATATATAAATTTTTTTTTTTTTTTTTTTTGCTGTTTTATACACAAGTGTATAACTCAATTATATATACACAGACACTACCTTTCAAAAGTTCAGGGTCGGTAAGGTTTTTGAAAGAGGTCTCTTTGGTATCTCTAAGGTCCCTTACGCTCACCAAGGCTACACTTTATTTGATCAAAAATACAGTAAAATAGTACATAGTAAAATATAACTATTTTTGATTGTTATTAATGTATGTATATATAATGTATAATTTATTAATATGATGGCAAAGCTGTATTTTCAGCATCATTACTCCAGTCTTCAGTGTCACATGATCCTTCAGAAATCATTTTAATATGTTGATTTGGTGCACAAGATCACTGTTGATCACATGATTCTTTAATGATTAAAAGTTCAAAACCACAGCATTTATTTTAAATTGATTTTTTTTGTATAATGTAAAAGAGTGTCAATGCTTAATTGATTAAAACTTCTTTCAAAATATGTTAATGTCCTCAAATTTTCAAAGGTATAACACTTAAAATTAGTTAAAGAGTGTTTTTTCTTCCTTTGATAATATGTAGGGCACCAAATGACCTTGGACTGCTATTGGTGCCCTCTCAAAAAGAAACAGATGCATGACGCCTCTGGCTGTTTCCCCCATTTACCAGCGCAAGTTTCTAATCTTTCTTTTCTTTTCTTTTTTTTCTTGTAGGGCTGTACCTGCTATAATAGGCTGGCTTGCATACTGGCTGTAGCTGGGGGCATGATGGGCATAGGCACCGTAGCAGGGAGTGGAGGCATCTACTGACACGCTGGGCTGGAGGGGCAACAGTTCCGCTAGACCCGAGACTGCCAGTGAGGAAGGGGTGAAAGGAGCCAGGGAAGCCTCATGCGGCTCCTGCTTAACACACGCGGAGGATGAATGTGACTCTGCCAGGTGGAGAAAAACAACAAAAAAAGCCACACACACACAATCAGACAATGCACAATCACTCGCACTCAGCAAAAAAAAAAAAAAAAAAAAAATGAATCATGACAGATGGAAGTACTGAATGGAAGCAGTAAAAGAAGAGGAAAATGAAGTTTGGCTGACAGTGTTTGGTGTTGTTGTGATGCTACATTGCGTTTAGGAGGAAAAGAAGGATTTATGTGAAGTTCCGAGTGCCGTGGTGTTCTGACTCAGTTCCCTGGGTGTGTTCAGGAGTTTTAACAGAGCCTCCAGAGGCACACGCTCAGAAAACAACATTTCTACACGCACGAGGGGATTTGGTCATGGTAAGCCAGGAAATGTTACTGTGCGATGTGTGGGTTTTATTTCAAACACCCATCCACAAATAATTACATCAAAGATGCTTTAAAACTTTTGCCACACATATTTGTGGGCTACAATTTTTTTAATCATTAGACTGTATTTTGCATTATTTCTGTAAAACTATTTGACAAAATAATTATTTATTTCTGTTTTTCCTTATATTTACAGCTGTCATTAGCACTCCCAGCAACTCTCAGTGAAACATCACCTCTCACAAAAAAAACATTAAGATATTTTATTCCTTATGGTGGCTTGGTGCCTGGAATGCATGTCTTCAAATTCAGGAATTGCAACATAAATTTAAAATAGATCAAAAATAGATACATTTAATTGTGGACATTTGTTGTTGATGTAAACATTGTATATATGTATAGATGGAACAGTCACTGATTTTATCTTCAGTAGACCAGTTGAATCTCTAATTCAATTTGCTCACATTGAGAGAGAAAAAACTCAGAATATCACAGTTTTCCATAATTTGCCATTTCAAAGATATATTTTTTTTTTGGGGGGGGGGGGGGGTTATATTTATTTGATAAAACTAAATTTTCCTTGAATTTTACCTTCATTGTGAGTCTTAGTTTTGGGCCCTGCTTACTTACACTTACGAACAGAAAAGATTAGAAGTGAAAATATATTTTTTTCTAGTAAACTGATCATAGAAATCTTCCATTGTTTGTTTGTTTTTTCTATTTTTTTTTTTTCCAGAATGGAAAGCAGCTTATAATTTGCTCCATAACAGAAGACATTTTCACAGTCTTCTATCAACTTTAGATTTATATCTGAATCTAAATATAGCTAAATTTTTATACAAACCTGATTGGAATTATTTATCCGTCAAATGAGCTAAAAATGAGCAAATACAAGCAGGTAAATCACTTTCAAACAATATCTCTTGAACAGCATCAGCAAACAGCAGCATGGCTCGCAGATCAATCAAGCTCAAATACAGAGAAATTTCCCTAAGGTTCGGAGGTAAGAGTCGCATCTCCAAACAAAAAAAGCCTGCAAATCGCGACACGGCCCCTTTGCATCGCCAGCCCTAATATCATTTGGCTGATGAGGTTTGGCATTTTTTATCTTAGCGGGTTTGCCACTGCAGCTCAAGCAATCAATGTGAGTTCTGTCTTCATCTCTCTCTACACTCATCCTCTTTAACATCCTCTGCTGTTAACATGGTCTGTGGGGAGGGCTCTCACAGCTTCATGATAGCCTCATTAGCTGTTTCCCAACTATTGTTGTTTTACAACCGAGCTATGTGCGGAGAGTCGCTCATTAAGATAAGGCCTCCTTTTTGTCAGATGTAACTGACAACCTGTTCTGACCTAATGCCAGGAAATCAGGCAACTTAACTGGCTTCTTTCCCACACAAATCAATGGCAGAATTTTCTTTCCTGCGCAGGTCTGGGACTCTGCGAATCTGCGAATCTTCATACAGCAGGAGCAGGATAAACATAACGTTTTTTTTTTTAAATCGCATACAAAAACGAGGCTGTTAGATGACTATATCTCAAAGAGGAAGATGATGGCCATAAAGCCTAACTTTAAAAAAAAAACCTTAGAGGCCAATAAAGAAGAAAAGGAAGAGAGGCTGTCGGAGGAATTAGGCCTCGCGTTTTCACGGCCTCTGCTTTGCCGCTGTAAAGCAGACAAGGGCGTTCGCTATACTGACCGAAGCCCAGTGTTCAAGATCACTGAACTCTGAAACTAATCAGAGGTGCTGTTGCTTATTATCCTGGAAACAAGCAAGACCTGCAAAAAGGAAGGCTGTCAACCTCCTGATTACAGAGATGGAAGATAAACACTGGTCTATGTGGAGGCGCATCACATCTCAACATGAACCAGAGCTATAGAGTTCTCTATGCCTGTCTCGCTCTCATGAATGCATGGTTTCACATGGGTGCAGTAAGAGAAGAGAGAGGAATGACTCTTTTTTTTAACCCAACAGTTCCAGCAAAGTCACCAGCCTTATGTTTTGTAAAAGTACTGAAATCTTTGACCTCAATTTTCAATTTGTCACAAGATCACAGCAAAAACAGACTGCTTTACACTGATCAATTGCAGCAATATAATGTTTGGAAGACCAAATTGCTTGAATCCACAATTTAAGTTCCTAAAGTTATTCATTATCAAATGTGTGCTTAAAGGTTAGTGTGCTATTGTGAGGCTGAAATAAACATTAATTTGGGCTCTAGGGCCTGCCGGGGCTTCTGGTGACTCAAGACAGAGGCAGTTTGTCACCGGGCCACACATCAGGTACCTCAGTCTAGCCAGCAGCGTGTTGTTTGCTGCTCACTGGAGAATAGCGGGCCACACTTAAAAAATGGCTCTCTGTCGGATATATTTCAGCCGGAGTTCATCAGCCGCATAAGCCGACACAAAGCAGTCTTTTCTTTCACTCTGCCTGCGTATGCTGCTTTCCTTTCTTACTTTTCTTACTTTTCTTGCTTGTTTTTTTTTTTTTTTTTTTCAGACATGGAGCTCTGTTGCTTTCAGGCCCGGGCTCTCTGTATTTTTTTTCTCCTCCCGCCCCCTCCTCTCCCTCCATCTCTCTGAAGAGATTTGGAACAGGGGGGATCCCTTCAGCACCTGCTCAGGTTTTCAGCGGGTCGGAGGGGTGCCCATTTACACGGTACCATCCTACTGGCACCAGGAATACTTCCATTATATGGCTTGGCAGGAACAGTGCTTAAGAATCCGCACTAGTCATTCATTGTGAAGGTATGTGCAAACGGCCTTTTTAAAAGGCTAGTCATATCTGGACAGCATCCAGACTTTTCACTGCAGTTTGAATAAATCATGCCATTGTTCCCCCCCCCCCCCCCCCCCCCCCCTCTACTACAGTTAATACATGAAAGTGTGGAATATTCATGAGTCATTGGGGAAAGTACTGCCCCTGATGACAACAGAAGTACAGATTAGTTCCTCATATAACTCAATCATCTGTATTTCATCTGAATCATATTTATTTAATGTTATATGTATTTATTTATATATTTATAAATGAGTATTAATATTTTTAAGCATGCATCTATTACATTATTTTAAGGAATGTACTTTTTTTTATTACATTTCATCCAACATCATAAATTTCAATCCAATACATAAGCTATTTTTAAATGGCTTTTCCTTTAGGACTTTCGGTACAGAGCAGTAACCCCTAAAACTAATTGGGTAAACAGTTAACACAAAAATCTCTCCTCGTAGTGCCCTTAAAATTCCAATTTCTGTTTTGTAATGAAGAGTTCATTAATCATTCATCTTTAATAGATTATGCAAATCGCACGACATAAAATCAACAAGATCAATGGCAGTGTGAATTTTAATTGGCTCAGGAAAACATTGCTGGGAATGAGCATAATCTCCAGCTCTATCCAATGAGAGGGAGTAATTTATTCAGAATTGGCTCTCAGTGTAAATGCGTAGGGTAATTTAGCACCTCCTTTAACTCTGTCCTTATTCTTATTTCCAGTTTATCACATGCGAGTACATCATAACATTACGTTATTGCGTCTTTGAACTGCTTTTCTTGCTTTTTTTATTTTTATAAATGAAGTTATTACTGCCAAAAGTCATTTAGAATACGACATGGAACAGTTAATATATACGGCTCTCAAGAAATGTCATTTGGAGCCTAGACATTCTGAAAGAGCTTTAGAACATAACTACAACTGTATTTGATTTTTTTTAGAAAAAGCTGAATTTAGGATGCCAGGGGTAGGTATTCTCATCATGCATGCATAAACAACACTGTTCTGAAATCATTAACAACAATATAACTTAAACAACCATTTGAAAATCTCTCTAGTATAGAGCCGTTCCTGTGCTCTACCAGAAGCAAGAGGTGGTCTGCACTAAGACCCCCGGTGTGTCCCGTCCCAGGTGCAAGAAAGGCCACCTGCCATGAGGGTGCTCCCTAGACCGAGACTGCTTTCATACAAAGGACAAAAACACACCTTTCTTCTCCAGAGGCCCAACTTTCTGGAGGGAACTCTACCTCCCACATATTACCAAGGGGGGAAAAAAGCCCTTTCTTTTCACATAACATTATCCAGCTATCATTTGAGAAGGGGACACAGCAATTTTCAATCATCCTGTCCTCCGCCCACACAGAACTCATTGGCTTTGATGGCTCCTGCATAATTATGTGAATTTTATTAAAAGCTCAGCATATTAATCTCAGCCCGACAGTTGGCTATCAGTAAACTTAACCTTCTCTGAGGTAATAACAGCCGCAACAATGAAACAATCTTTCAATTAGCCAGGCTGACATTAACCACCGCATACCACAAAAAAAAAAATATATATATACGATGCAACAACAAAGGCCAAACCATGCTAGACCGCCATATTTCTTTTTGAGAACTCTGAGCTGAAGAAAACTTTTCAGTACACAAAGGTAAAGTAGTAAAACAATCCATTGGTTTTTGCACAGTGACACTGGCTGACAGTTTTCCATAATCACTTTGAATGATTGGGACTTGCATGCAAGGAACGGCGCCTGTCTGTTTCGATCGTCTCTCTCTTACACGGGTCCTCAGAGCAGGCAGCACTAATCCATCCACTTTAGATCAACATGTCACATTCCACTCTCACCTGTCCGCTCAACTTATAAAGCTCACTTTACGACATAAAACAGTCACATAGACCAGAATATGAATGTACTGCCAGTATTCTAATGGTCAGCTGGGGCGGTCGATCCAGCGCTCTTACCTGTCACTACCGGGTAGCTCTGTGACACGCTGGAGCCCAAATCTGAGCTGACGCTGGTTGACAGACTGGGCTTGACTTCGTCCAGTCCAGGGTTCAGTGCTGGTAGCGAGTATTCATTAGCCTGCCAATGAGGGGAGGGGGGACACTTTAAGTAGATATATCTTGGGATCCAAGCATCACTTTTAGGTGTCCAATTAGAAAGCTTTCTGCCTGTGAGCTGCCAGTTCTATATGTTATTTTAAAACAATTTATCTCCTTTTTATTATATTTCTTATGATTTAAGGAAGGGAAAGTGTTGTACACAAATACCAGGGATTTAATGTAATGGCGGCTCAGTTACTGTGGCTTTGTAAATGGGCACCTGGAATCCAGTCCTACTACACTTGCACATTATTTTTATTTCCCCCAGTCAGATAGATGTGCATGTGTGTTTTGGTGGAGTTAATGTGAACTGTGTGTGCATACATTAAGGTTGTGAGCGGGACAGAGAGTAGGATTTGGAACAGACTGAAAGGAAGGGGTGTCAGCTGTCTCTTTGTGCTTGACTGCAGTCATTCCCCTGACCAGCCAAGGGAGGAGACGGGTCCGCTTTGTTAGATTACCAACATGGCCTCGTTTCGAGAGCATTTGAAATTGTTTTCTTTAGGATGAGAAAATGATGACACGAACATGAGCCCCAAAACAGCTCTCTGTTATTATTTTGAAATGCTAAAACATTGACGCTTATGTTTTTCTGGATATGTACGTTGGATTATGCTGCATTTGAGGTACTACGACTTTCTTCAAATAGATTTCTTTGTAACTAATTCAACAAATGAGAATAGATTTCCGGCTCCCATTGTTCCTCGCGTATTAAAGTGCGAGCATACATATGTCCGCTCTTATGCGTATACGTCTGCGTGCGTGCGTGTGTGTGTTCGTGCATTTGCGCATCACAATAGGCCTGTGTCCCAATGGGAAATGCTGTGACCCCAGACTTGTCTGTCTCTATTCCAGATAAACTCTAATTGTCTGCTACAAATGTTCAGTTGGCCAGTAGCGGATGTTCCTCTCTATTTGGTCTGGCCTCAGATGCACAACAGCTATTTTATCATGCAGATAGGGGCAAGTTGGGCGTGAGGCAACTGAAGAGCCATCTGAAAAGGATGACCAAATGGCTGGCAGAAGTGTGGGAGGGGTGAGCCCATTGAGTTTAGCATTTCCAAAATGGCTTTTTAATGCCCGGCCTCACACACCAGACATGGCTAATATGTCCGCTCTTTCAAGAGTTAAAAAGGGGGCATGAAAACGGACAAATAAATGGGAATGTAGTCTGATTAATATTACATTAAATTAAAAGTGATTTTTCTAGACTGTTCCAGGGCTGTTTTTTCCCCTGCATTTAGCCTCTTTCCTTGCCTTTTTTAATACCTTCTTGGCTTCTCTTTGTGATTGCAAGTCATTTCCAATTCGTTTTGGTATTGATCTTCCAGTAGAAATCAGTTTTGTAATTAGCTGCAAATTAGGCCCTCTACTAGGGGTGAGGGCTGTCCCCCTGATTTATCACCAGTGTAATTCTCAGCGATCGGAGAGAAATTAAAATGAACTCAATTAGGCCACTGCTTTTGCTTTATGGGCCTCTACTTGAAGTTTCAAGGGAAAAATTAATAGTCACTGGTTGTTTGATAGTAAAATGAAAGTAAATAAAGCTTATCTCTTGTAATAAGCCAAACGCTTTAAATAAGAGCTTGTATATACAAGATGGGTTTTTTTTGGGGGGGGGGGGGGTTGGGGGGGATTTTGTTCTGCAGTATAATTTTTTGTGAGACTCTTCATTCAGACTGAAGATTCGTCAATTATTTTTCATATTCGTATCAGTGGATTCATGCTGATGAAACTAAATTAATCTGGCTTTAATGCACCTTACACTATTTAATGCATATATTAGTGATGCTTGGGCAAGATGCATCATTTAACATTTGTCTGGGATTAAATCGTATGGTGACTTGATTTTACTAGTTTATCTTAAAGAGATTTTATTCAGAAAAATATCTGTCGGTTCAAATAAACTCTGCTGTCCGCTCACACTCCGCTTTAAAATTAGTACTGCAGACTGTCTAACAATCTCCAGTTTTTTGTGTATTAGTTTGGTAGTATTCGTCCATTTGCCTCGATATTACTAACCTGCTCTGGCTTGATGTGTTCTGACGTAGGGAAGACGTCGGGGTATGACGGCCGCTCAAACACCCGATCCAGAGCCTCCAGCTGTTGTTGAGTGAAGGCATCGGCCCTCAGGTGCTTCCGTAAACTCTCCACACTACCCTGAGAATCACTGTTTGGGCCAGAGCCATCTGAACCATCTATGAGAGGAGAGAGGGGACAAGGCCACATGCTAGTACCAGTCGTTATGGTCCCATTTCTCCCTGGAGCAGGCACCACCCCCCCCCCCAAAGCCCCCCACCCCCATCCCACACCCTACACAAAAGCTAAGTCTAGCGCTGTAGTGCACCTCTCAGCACCACTAGATGAAAGATTGGAGTATATCAGCTCAAATTCAGTCAGCACTAGCCTCAAACTGATCCTAATAGCTGTAGAAAGATAGAACACATGAGGCTGGGAGAGAAAGAGAGGGAGGGAAAGATGTGGACGGTGCAAAGTGGGGGAGCGAAGACCCACACATCCCCCATCCCAGATCAGCATCAGCACCGTCATCATCTGATAGGCCTGCAGTAATTGATGGATTGCCTTCAGAGCAAACATATACTTGTTGGGAACGTCATGTGTTTTAGCGTGAGCCATCTTGTTCTCTTTTCAGTCAGTGGGCTGGTGGAAAATGGAGAGCTATTATTTAAAAGGCACCATTTCCTTTAGAATGTAATGCTGCTTTCACTTTCAGATTGCTTTTCCCTGGAAAAATGGGAGGCCAGTCCCGGCTTGAATACAATTACGCAGCTTGACTGCCAGCTTATGCATTTCCCTCCATCTCGCTCTCTATAAACAAATGAACAGTTTCCCCTCAGACCGTGACCCCATCACCCTGCCGAAGCAGGTAGCCTTCCTTCCCCAGTGCCTCATTTTGCTCCTCCGGAAACCCCTTTGCAAACATTCGACAAACGTCCGTGCATCCTCGGCAGCCGTACTGGCAGCCTCCCTCTGTCTCTGGTGGTGGAGGGGCTTTTTTTGCTCCCTTACAAATCTGTCATTCTAAATTTGCAGCAGATTATGTTCTCTCCTCGGCGAGAGCGTAGTGATATATGATATGCAAGGCCCCTATTGATTGCCTGATCTGGTGGCAGGAGAGAGGCGAAATGAACTTGAAATGAACATCATGCCTCAACTCATTGTGCGTATAATACTCTACTTAATCCCACATTTTTCTGTGCTATGGAATTCAATTGATCAATCATGTTCCACTGATAGTACCATTTCAGGGGCTTTATTGCCATTCTACCCGCCAGCTTGACCTTTTTTCAATGGCTGAGGCCACAGGATGAACTGACTTTCAGGAGAAATGGATCCACAGAGAGGTCTGATAAGAGACTGGGAGATATTACGTGTGTGTGTGTGTTTGTATGTGTGCATGGGAGTGTGTATTTAAGCTACACAGAGGTGACATTTTTTCTCTTCCTATTAAGTTGTGGTTGTTTTGTTGTGTTTTTTCTCCTTGCATTATCTGAGTCATTCCACATCTGAGAGCAGGCATTTTTTATAGACGGCTCCCTTGGGGGCCTTCTATAAGGCTGCGTGTTGTTGCCGTATAAACCTCAATTGTTCTCTTTGGTACAGAAGAAAATAGAGTCATTAATTACTTTCTATCAGCTGGTCTAAGTGCAAACTGCGATCAATAAGCAGGCGTTTGTCATTTGCTTCGGTGCAGCATGTTTGCCATTCTCAAAAGCCCAAAGCGCGCAAGGCCGCTAGTTGACACAGGGGACGGAGCTGCGGTTTGAGCTGTGGGGGGCTGGGCTGTTCTCCGTGACGTTACAATTAGGGGAGATTTAGGTTAGATCAAGGTTAGATCAGCGTTTCACAGAGGAATTTTTTACATTTCACAGGGATTCACAGTAATGTTGTCTAGACTATGTATATAGCTCCGCTCCTGTTTACATCAGTGCTCATGCTATATTGATTTCATTGGAACACTTGAGTGTGTTTGTTTTGACATCCCACTGCATTAGCACTCTGGTGCTATGGGACTAGAGCTCTGTCAGATCAGATAACCAGAGTCCATAAAACAGGCCTCCCATGGGCTTCCTCCTCTGGAGAGGCCAGTTCAAATAAAACTAAGAACAAGAGACAGTAAAGGGCTTATCATGGTGAACTTGTCATTTTAAGATATGCACTGTATGATGTCAATATGTGTAAGTGCTTTTGAATATTTTAAAGTAAAATGTCCTAAATTTGTGATTTGAACTCTGAGAGAATATTAGGTTTTTGGAAGTTGTGTTAAGGGTTGACCGGGCAGGTGTGACATTCTTTAAAAGAACAGTGCTGTGTTTCCTGCTTTCATCTCATCAGATAAGACTGGCTTGGATGAGAGAGCTTTTTGAAAAGCAAATGAGGGTCTCGTGACCCCTATGACCCTTGACCTGATATCACACATCCTTTGTTTTTATGTATTACTTTTATTGTTATAGGGATAGTTCACCCAAAAATGCAAGTTTTATTATCATTTACTCACCCTCATGTTGTTCCAAACCTGTATGACTTTCTTCTGTTGAATACAAAAGACAATGTTTTGAAGAATTGTTTAAGTATGTTTTTTTTTTTCATACAGTGAAAGTCAATAGGGTCCAAAGTTGTTTTAGACTCTATTGACTTAAAAGAAAATGAAAAATAAAAATCCGTACATTGTGTGTTCCACAGATGTAAAAGTCACACAGGTTTGCCTGATGTTGAGTGTTCCATCCAATGAAAATGTTATAAATTCTAATTCTACATTTTTTTTTACAGCTTTTGTCCTGCTAATAAAAAAAAGTGAAATGTATTATACTTGCTCAAAAACGAGAAATTTGTGTGGGTTTACACTAATTATATAGGCTGAAGTAGCGAATAGAAAAAAAGGTTTGGCACTCCTATTTATGAAATCTACAGTGCGGCAAGACTGCACAGCAAACAACTAAATCGGAAGAAGAGACAATAAGAGAAAGAACAAGAGAGATGGAGGGAGAGAAAGGGTGAGGTAGCAGCAGCAGCACAACCGGGACTGTTAATTTCCTGTTATGTTACAGCGTGTTTAAAGGCTTTATTAATTCAATTTAGCGTCGCTGAACAGTGTGCAGGCTGCCAGTAGGAGCTGCGCTTTCTCTCCTTTTCCTTTTTTCTTTTCTCAGACTACCGCTGTCAGCATGGGTTTCGCATCTCACCCATAACACACATTTCTTTACTGTACTCACACCCGGTCCGTCATTTAGCACATCGGCCTCATGTGACGCAGCGTTCTGGAACGCAATTAATGAATGCGTATCTCCCTCGCTCTCACTCTCTTTCCTTTTAAAATCTGCGTAATGCGGCGCACCATTAATTCTCAGCATCAACGTTCATAATTGACTTTTCTCTGACATGATTCCTCTTCGAGCGAACCACCCTGCCCTTAGGTGTTTTCGTGCTGCAGATTTTCGCGTTTGCGCTATCGGCCAGGCTGGGCCGCGGGTCTGCTTGAATGCAGATGTATCAGCCAAGCGGGGGCATAGACCTTTTGTGTCCTTTGATAAGGAACCCGGCACCTTCTTCTCTGCCGGTTACGCTCTGCAGCCTCGCTCAAATCTGGGCTTTCTCTTTCATACAGAGGCCATCATCATGATGAGATCGGTGGGATGTTCTTATTCGATTTAGACTGAGGCCAATCCATTTCTTGGTTTGGATGTATTTCATTTCTATTCTTTTTTAAAGTAGAATCCATATTGACACAATAGAATCTCACAAGCCATGAAATGGAAGCACAGGTTAAAGCATTCTAGCTGTGGGCCAAACTATTTTAGCATGGGGATTTGAAGTGTGTTGTCACTCTCAAAGCAATACTTTTAGATGAACAACCAAGCTACAAAGTAAAACTTTTGCGTACCTGTACCACGATGGCACGGATGTAATCCCTTTATCGTGCTAATGTCAAATAAATACACCGCTAGGCCTTATAAATCAACCTACTTTAATTTCTTTCACGTGAACGCACGCTCCCACAGCTGATTCAAGCGTCAATCTGTGTTTTTGCATGTAATTTATTGCAACCGGCCTACTCCCTATGTAGGTTATGTTTGAACTCATACAGATGGAAGAGAGCTGGGTCACACCAACCTGCTAATCAGCCGACGCAAGGACAGGTGAGAAAGAAACTGCGTGGAAAAAAGCGACTCGTGCCTGTACGCTAGTAATTAACTCAGTTCATTCATTTGTGTCATTTTGTTGCAAAGTATTAACTCTGACAAATGAGAAATCCCAAACAGGCTTAATTTCCCTCTTTTGCCATTAATGCATTTGGCAAGAGAGGCATTCTATTTTCCATAATGAGATACACAAATAAATCTGGCAATGGATTGAAGGGCCTGTGAAGGCAGCAATAAGGTTGAGGCGCATTCTCTGTGCTGGCATAATTGGTATCACTGCTTGCAGACATATAAACCAATCTTTACACAGATAGGCCTGTGTCTCTCTCTTCCCCTTTAGGCTATTTCTTTTGTCTCCTCAATAGCTTGCACATCCACGATAGAGGAAGGGGGTGCTAATTTGTGAATTAATAGCTTTTCTCTGCAGAATTGCAAATTCTCTTAAATGTCACTATGTTCAACTTGCAGGGAGCTATTGCCACCAAAGAACTAATCTTGGGAGGCTCCCCCCAACCCCTCCCTCCCTTCTCCGAAGGTCCGCACCACGTCGAACGTCACCCGTAGCCGACGAGCAACACGCTACTTTTAATTTGCAGTAACACATGAAAATGACAGATTAATGACTCTTATGACACCTGTGTCCCTGAAGCCCCTCCTGCAAAGACCTGGTGTACATAACGCGTGTCACACTACATTATCTCCATATCACTCTTGTAATGGGGATCTTTTTTTTTTTTTAAAGGGCACTAGCATCATCGAATAGAAAGACTGCGGACGCCTACGTCTCTTAAATCAAGCACTGAATGAATGCTTACTCATTGCACATGTTTTTCTCTTCTCCGAAATGGCTGTTCTCAACCTCATTTTACACGTCACGTGTTTCAAAGTGCATTTCCTCAGCTCTTCCTAAAATCGGATTAGCATATTTCTGTTATGTCATCATCTAATGAAGGGAAGATTGGCTTCACCCAGCCAAATAAGGCTCAGGTAGCCCAAGGCTGCTGGGCTGCTATGAAATTGAAACCATACACTGGCTGTCGCTCTCCCTCCCTGATGTCTCGGTGTGAAATAAGGGCTAAGTTTAAATAACACAATGCTTTTTAGACATTTGGCACTGTATCAATTACCAGCCATGAGCTCTTCATCAGGGACACGGCATGACAAATGCCCTACAAATGTCTCTGTACACCTTGAGAGACCTGCATAAGGATGTGTGAGGCCAGAGGAGGGGAAACACATTGGCAACAACAGGAATATTTACTCTAGTCGTTATAATAAAAGGTAATCCTCGCTGAAGCGGTATTAAATTTGATATTGCGCATGCAAGTAAACTCGTGTTTTCCCGCCTAGTGTTTTATGATGCAATTACACTCAAGCCCTTCATCCACTCTTCATGTCGTGTCAGTTCTAATCAAACTAGGAATAACTACCGGCGCTGGCGTTTGGCTGGGTAATCCCCTCTCGTCATGTTATGTCCTTTCTCTGTTTTTTAGAAGCAAACGGTCTATGACAGTGGCAGAGGAAAAGCCCCACAATGGTCTCTGTAAGCGCATGCCATGCTGTAGCAAATGTGATTTGCCACAGTCACTTTCTCACAGTGTTTATATATGATCCAGAGCTCTTTCCATAAAGATATCATTAAGCGTCAGTGCGCTCCGTTTCATCCCCCTCCCCTCGACACACAACCCTACGCGTACACGTGCACACACTCACACACACCCTCACAGAGCACTTGATCAGACTCGAGTGGCTTGTGATTTAGCAAGCAAGAAAAAGTTGGGCTAACAAAACTTACAATATCCTATTTTCCTCCCATCCAAGTGGTTGCCACTCCAGAGAACTAAAGAGACGGAAACATAAAAGAAGCAAGTAGCCCTGCTTTGATAAATGTTTTAAGAGATCATTTCCAACCACTTCAACCTTCCTCCCTTTGACTACAGCACTTTCTGTGTTCTTGTTCGGCCCAGTGCCACATGGATGTTTATTCACTAGCATTCAAAAGGCGATTGTATGAAAAGCTGATCAGCCATTAGGCCTTAGGCGGTATGTGCCCTCTCATATATAAAAGGAGAGGGAATGTTGGCATGAGCAGGTTGGCAGCTCCCTTTTTGCTGCTATTTCAGTTCTTCAAAAGCAAAAATACACAGCCAGAAAATTGTGTGAAATTAAATTGTCAGAATATGTCTAGAGTTGTTTTAAGTCAATTATAAATCACACATCAGGTAGTTTTTGCATTATATTCTGCCTTTCCAGTCTGTTCTGAGCACCTTTTTTTGCCATTTCCTAATGCATTTTACGTTGCTGATTTCTTTGTCTTCATTTCCTGGAATAACTGGATTATTTACAAAAGCATAAAGCCGTATCCCTGATGCACTACCTAAGCGCTATGCTGTCATGATTCGGATGTAGGCATATTCTTGTTTGCGCAGAGCTACTGTATCATCAAATAAAATGTGCTAGAGCCGTACAAACACCATAGTATCAAATGGCTGAATGTAACAGTCCAATCTGCTTTACTACATAACAAGTCACTTGAGAGCCCTTTTTTTTTTTCTTTTACAAAATGCTTTGTCCAGTGCTATCAAAATGCCATCTTCATCTCCTCACACAAATTGGAAATTACAGGGGGCTGTAGAGAGGCCTAGAAAAGGAGTAAGGGGAATAAAAGCGATGGAGAGAAATCCAGTCTCTTACCATCATCGCGTTTTCTCTTTTCGCCGTTGGAGCGAGGGATTCCTAGGATGCCATTAATAGAGTAGGACCCCACGGGGTCATTGGAAGCGCTTGACACAGGTGGGGAGGCTGTGCTGGGCACTGAAAGAGCACAGGAATAGGTTAACGTATATGGAGTGCTCTCAAGATCACCTTAAAAGAGAATGAATTAACATTAGGGCACAGGCATAATTGATGTCATTATGATTTTAATGTTTATATACAAAATGTATGCTGTCTCACCTATAGTGTGTCCCGTTGTGGAGAGAGGCGTTCCTGTGCCATCGGATGGATGGAAAGGCTGCTGAACTTTGGTTCGAATTATCCTATGAAATGACAGTTAAAAGAACACGATGAGTTGAGGGAGCAGCTGGTTCGCTGGATCATTTTACGCATAGCCTGATGCGACCCATTGAGTGTGTAAAACTCTAGTGTTGTTTTGGGGCCTTCCTATATAGATGCACTGATTCTGTCACAAATAACCAATCTTGGGGTATTAGGGGCAATCATGGAGTAGATGTGAGAGGCAGAGTGGGAGCTACCGCGGAGAGAGTGGATTCAATCAAATGGGATCCCATCTTTAGAAATATGATAAAGTCCCACTACCTCGAAGGTGTGATATGGGGGAAAGTCTTCATTGCACTTTGGTCTGAATGATCTTGCAAACAAAGCATGAAATCACATCAATTCACCTCAATGATGAGCTTCACTGCCCCGACCTGGCCTCAGCTTTAATAATCTTTCTCCCTCTCCTTCTTCTTCTTTATCTATCTCAATCTCTCCCTATATCCTCTTCCTCACTGAAGCAAGTGAAGATTGCTTGTAGATTGTGGATACTGACTTCCCAGATCCGACATTTATTTTCTAGCACAAACATGCAGAGGTACCAGCATGGATGAGGTCCTATTGATTGGGACTTGGGGATAAAAAAGTTGGGAATTAGAGGCAGAGAAGAACAGATGCAAATAGAGGGCTATAAATTATATGTGACAGGAAAGCAATAGTGTCTTATTGCTTCACCAAAGCCCACTGCAGCATCTGATGTCTTTAATCTGGGACACACTTTTGAGAGAAGAAGCTGTCACCTTATTCTAGGAACACATTTATACTCGTTGGCTACACGTTTTCACATTTGTATAAACTATAATATGGCTATAAATTTCATTACTAAGGAAATCCTAATTCTGTATGCACTTAGAAAATCAGTACTTGTATGACTAAGATTTGATTCAGTGAACTGATACACACTATATATATATATATTTATATATATATTCATATATAAAGTTCAAAGTTCATATATATATGTAAATTAAATGACAATAAAATAATTATTTTATACTATTTTATATCTTCCTTAACAAACACCATATCAGTATTTTGTGATTTTTTTTTTTAACATCCCTCCAAAACAATGATTTAACCCTGTGTCTATAGCAACACAAATTCAATAGCTTGGATCCATGTTCTCACTATCGAATGAGCTATTTGGAAGGTGTGAATTAATGACTTGCCAGGGTGCTGAGAATTCCCTGTAGAAATATTAAAATATGAATCGATGCTATTGAAAGGATGCTTAGGATTCGGGCAATAGAAGGGCTCAGAACTGGTTGTGTGCCAGTGACTTCATGCTGTGAGGAGGACACAGAGAACACCCCAGACAGTGTGTAATCTTTAATAATTCATGCAGAGAAAATGTGCTTAAAGCTGGGACATCTTCTAATGTCAACAGAGCAGAGGTCACCCTCTTAAGCGCTCAGTGTATGAGGGTCCTGCCTCTGAAGTCTGCTCACTGGTGAGGGAATACTTTTAGACAGGGTACAAGAACACCTGTTTGAAATGGCACAAGGCTTACAGTTTGACAGGACGACTACGACTACAGCCTGCTATAATTATGGGAAATGGGAAATTGTATTTGCATTTTATGTGTACTTGGTCGCATAAAGACAGTGTTCAGGTGCAGTACAATCCAGTTCACTTAAAAACAAAGCCCACACTGATGTATACTGTCGCAACTCCTAATTTATTCAATAATACAGGCACGTTTTGAAATAATTAGCTCAGGTATGGTTTATCCAATGTGTGTTCCCTGAGCATAGAAAACCATCTTTGCATGATTTAGAATAACAGTCCAAATCAATTTGTTACATCCCTATATGTATTCATTTCATTTATAAACAGAGGTCCTTACAATGCCCTCCTCTGAGGTGATAACTTTAACATCATTGGAAACAAAGGTTTAGTGGCTCTTCTTTCATGTCATTAATGCAGATTAAAAATTTACCACATACATGTGTTGAGACCTGTTCAAATTGCCCTTTTTAAGCAGCCATAGTGCATGAAATGAATTTTTTCAGCCTCTCTCTCCCCCGTTTTTTTTTTCTTTCTTTTTCCGAGGAAATGTCTTGTGCGGGTCGGCCCATGATCTCTCTTCAGCTCATTAAAATGTAATGCTGCTGGCCAGCTCTATGGAACAGTGCCTCCTAACCAAAGTTCATTACTCCTGCTTGCAGGTAGGCCTTTTTCACCTTGTTCTTCCACTCTTAACCCCCCCACCCACCACCACCATGTCTCCATCTCACTTGGGATAGTCTTGCTAGCCTTTGTATTTTCATAAGAATGAGAATGGTAACTTAAGAGTATTTATTTTAAACTGACTGGTTTAATGTAGGTAGGCATATCTTCATATAATCTCCTTTGCATTATTTATGATAACATAAGGACTACAGGGCCTGTTTGTTAGTCCTAGGAAAGTTAATAACTTACTGAAATTGCTGAGGTAGAAGCCCAGTTACACATCATCCCATTAACAATTATAATTTTTTGTTCGCACTATTCTTATTTAGGCTAATAATATTCAATAATAATCATTTAGATTTATTAATTGTAATTTTTTTGTTTAAATAAGTTAAATTAAGATCATTTACATTTATTCATTTAGCAGACGGTTTTATCCAAAGCGACTTACAAATGAGAATAGAAGCAGTGAAACTAACACTATGACCCTTCCCAGTTTAATCTACCAGACATGTCCTTTATTTTTAAGATAATAGATATAGAATAGATGAAGTGTAGTATTAATGGATCACACACATTACTGAATTACACATCTCTTTTTTCAACACATTTAAATAGCTTACAATAACTTTATATATAGCCTACTTTTTCTTTTTTTTTTTTAGAACCACTGAGATGAGATTCCGCATAAAGCACTGAGGTCTGTTCGCGCATTTCCCAGTGCCACTAGATCTGGTTACAGAGTATTGATTGGTTTTCATCGAGACAGATGTGATTTTCGCGACCTCAACTATAGATCCTCTGCAGGCTGTAGACAGATTTGGGATTGAATTGCACATTTGAGACCACCCCGAGAGCAAGAATTTTAAAAAAGCAAAAACATCACCCATGAAATAAGCAATTGGAAACGATAGTTTTCAGTACAAGGCCTCTAAAGGATTTTAAATTAGCTGACGATAATTTGCCCGTAAGTGTTTGGAATCTCCGTTTTAATAAGAGTAGCTACTTCTGAAGGTCAGTAGAGAACGGAATTAACAAATAGTTCTGTTCTGTCAATGACATCACGCTTTTCAAATACATTTGAAATTTAAAGTGTGAAAATGGAATTTTAAACCGCTTTACCTGTTTATGGATGAAACACTTGGTACTGTGTCATTGTCACAAACGCCCTCGGCCAGGAGTCGGTCTCGGATCTCCCAGGCGAACATTGTGGGATTCTGCCGCTTGTATTCTGCGATTTTATCCACAACTTTGGGCGTCGCCACTTTTGGTTTGGACCCCCCAATAACTCCAGGTTTAATACTGCCGGTTTCATAATATCTGGAAAAGATGAACGATAATTCGTTATTTAAAATTGTCCTCACGTCTTAGCGATGGCGTGTTTTGTTGTTGTTGCGTGTGGCTTTGAGGCATATTTATAAACAGTGAATTATGAATACGGGCCATAAATACTTATAGGCTATATAATCTATTGATTTAATTATATGTTTGACTTTTAAATTATCAGATGTTTTTTTTTATTTCCCCAAGCCTTGCGACGGGAAAAATTGTCATTTCTATTTTAACACGTAGACATTCAATAGTTTTTGCGTCTTCAATCATTAGCATTCGTAGGCTGCGATCTAAAATCGCAATCATTCATTTATCAAACGGTTTCCTCAGCGACTGATATATGTCCCATGCACCCCACGATTAATACATGCCACCAACACATCTCATAATTTCTAAGGAACATTTAAAGTGCAGAATACCTTATAAGATCCTTTTGATAGCTGAAAAATATTTCACAAAATTCAAAAATCTATAACAGTTTTCTAGAAAACATATCCTTCCTCCTTCACAATGAATTTAAGGTCAGTGAATTTAATATTATACCTTTTCACTAAAAGGAAAAAAAATCTTACTAATACGATACATTACATATAGGCAAAGTTGTTTAAGGTGTTAATTTAAATGAAGCAATAACATTTGACTAGTAGGCTATTAGTTCTCTATAATAGGACAAATTTGCTACATCTGTAAATTTTCGTACCTTCCGAGAATTTTGCTGACACAGCCATGGCTGACCCGTAGTTGTCTTGAGATGTCACAAGGTCTGACTCCTTGGTGCGCGAGCTCCACGATTCTTTGCCTGACCACGTCAGGTAGGGGTCTGCCATTCACAAACACCCCTCCTAGCTGGTTCACACCGCCGTGCCCTATATGGGATACAACAACACAGACACAAAAAGCATAACATTACATACATATAGAAGATAGGCTGTGTCGTTAACATGGCTACCACACAGAAGCATTTAATTTTCTCTTTCTCCCCTCACTCTCTCTCTCTTTCTCTTTATCACTCTCCGCATGGGAGAGCGCGCGCACACACACACACACACTACCTGTATGTGCACATGTGGACAACAATAAACAATAAGACAGTTAGCTATAATATTAACTGAGAAATAATAAAAACGTATACGTAAAATGTTTTGACCTCCTTGTTCTTTTTTGTTTGTTTGTAGCTTACTATTTCTGTATATGACGATATTAATCAACTATCATCAAAAGGTTAACTGGACAGTTAATACTGTTTTCCTCATAGGCTAATGTTAAAACAAATTAAATTTGTAAGTTGGACAGTATTTTCAATTTATAGTTTAATTAATTGCTTTATGTTTATATATTTGTCAGCACAGTAAATAACTAAGCTAGCCTACAAATTGTTATACAGTTGTACTGGTAATATTATAATAATAATAATACATTATAATTATTCCACCCGTAACCCCCTATTTGTATACCCAATCATGATTGTAAACATTAGCAAAACGTCATGTGCTATTCTACCCAGAAGACCCATAGTTAGGTAGTATTTTCCTCTTCTATTCCATTGCAGCCAAACACATGTCGCATAGATTATGTTTCAACCTGTTTAATTTTCCTTGCACAATTATTGTAAATAATTAAAAAGAGCTTTGATAACTCATATTACAACTAGGGAGTAGGCTACTGCAAAATAATTAAGAATTAATTATTTAAATTATACCCAGGCCTTGTTTCAATACCGTGTTTTCAACAAATACAGCACAAATAACTCCTTTAAAAAAAATTATTATTATTGTGCCTAACAGCAAACCTGTTCTCCCTGATTTTCAAAATGAAGAGCACATTTATTTTGATTGGAAATTCCGCGCTTTAAAATGTACAATTTTTAAAGGCAATGTTTTGTAAAATAATTTAAGCTTTAGCAATTTTTTCTTCTGGTATTTTCGCGTTGGCACATGTTAGATACTTCTCGTGATTTTGCTTTATATTTTTGAAGTAGGTAGGCTACATCTCACACATGTTTGTGCTAGTAATTCACTCAAGCATTGGGCTTAAAAATAATAAATATATTGCGTGAAATATGCACTAATCATTTACGTTTTACATACAACGCAGAATGAGTCATTTTAAATTAAACCACGCTAAATATTGTAATCGACTTTTTGAGCGACTTTTTGTCGGAACAAACGACTAAAGGGCCGCTTAAAATAACATAAGCGATCGCTGATATTTCTTCACGGTGACTACCTCCATATTCGCGTTACTGAGCTAGAAAGCAGTGTAGCCTATAAAATATTAAAACAATTATTTTTACATTTTTATAAGACCTTTAAAAACTTGGTAAGAGTGAGTAGCTTAATGCGGACAGGTTATAGGCTATAGTTTTACAAATCCAACTCTACCGAAACGCTTAATAATTTAGAATTGATTTATGCTAAACAAGGTAGAGATTTTGAAGGGGAAAAAACTGATATTTTACTCACGGTGCATCGCCGAGAAGGGGTCTGCTTTGCAGTGAATATCCATGGGATAGCAAAGGAAGGAAAGATAATCGACTGAGGTCGCCGTCTCGCCTTGATTGTGTAGCTATAATTGGAATTAATAAAGATCGCTATCCGTTCAAAGCACAGTGCTTCCGATGCCAATGTACAGGAGAAGTTCTTCAGCGAGCGACGAACTTTATCTCGTGCTGATCAGTCCATTCAATGAAGACACGAGGCTGGTCAGGTGCAGATCATGTCCTGCACTAGTCTCTCAAAAAAAAAATATTTTACGCAGGAACGTTAGCGTAATCAGTCGTTCAGTTAATATTTGTTAGCTACATATTTAAGGGAACGCAAGTATAAGTGGTTGCGTCTCCTCCAGTGTCCTCTGGTGAAACTGCAGTGTAAATTCCTCGATATGGAGAAGCGTTTCTGGTAAAGTCTGAGGGGTACAGTCAGATTCGTCCGGGGATGACAGGAAAAAACATGGACACGGCGAGTGTCTCTCGGTCCCCCTCTCTTCAAGAATGGGATGTGCCTGTTAGAAGCTTTGGGCTGAGACTGAAACCCCTCTTCTCAGTGTGTCTGTTTCTAAAAGCTGCAGTCCACCGCCCCCCTCCTTTACAGATCCCCCCTCGCATAGAGATGGATGACATGTCAGACAAAGGCAATAGATTCCAACACTTTGTGATTCGCCAACGCAAAAAGCTGGAGCACCAAATGAGGAGGTCTCTTCATCTGACACTTCGGAAGGGGAGGGATGCAAACAGGGAAATGAGGAGAGATGGGTTTAAAAAAATCGAGGAAATTAAAAGACAAGTGGAAAGGAAGCGGTACCACCAGCGGCCAGGCATCGTGGTATTTCTAAACTGTATGTTGTCAAACTACATGAATCATGTTTAAATCATGACCTAAACGTAGCCTATAGACTGAATGTATTTTTGTGTGTGTTGTTGATGGGCATTATGTTGTCAAGATGAGACTAGTTAAGGATGACGGAAGGTCTTAATCTTCATGTTTTCTATTTCTACTGTCTTTTTTTCTCGATTAGCCTATACTATAGCCTTAATTGGTATTGTCGGATGTTTTCACATTTTTTTCCGATTGATTAGCCTATAATGGATTGGCGTTAAATATTATCAGATTGTTAAGCAATATTAACCTAGCTTGTGGCTTTTTTCTAAAACACATACAGCCCTACGCTGTTTTTGCAAATACGGAAAATGTAAACAATACAATGTAGCATAAATATTCACAGTCTGCATATAAATAGCCTAGACTTAAATATAGCCTATAATCTCAATTTTTGACAAAGATTTGTTAGTGCATCTGAAAGCTATCGCATAAGGAAGAATTACTGTATTATCGTTGCATTTTAAACTGTCAACCCTACTAAGTTTGGCCTGTCAAATGTTAGTGAAAGGATTGTCTCTTTTGACCATGCTGTTTGGGCTGCTGTATTGTAGGCATTTCTGTAGATGGCGCTGCTTAGTTTGCTTTATTTCACTGATGGAGGCTCTTGAAGTTTGTTTTATGGCTATCCAACTAAATTCTTGATTGCTGATGACAATTGATGAACTTAATGTTTGTAAGTTTTGTTTATTTTTCTTACAGCCTACTTATTGTTTTTATTTAAAGCTCAGATCTGTAATATTATTTTTCGAACTGAGATCGATGTTTTTGTCAGTTTGTTTTTGCTGTCTGATTAGAGAGTAGGCTACTTATGCTTCACTTGACGTTTCACTATTTTCACTATTTTCACTATTTTCACTATTTTTCTATCTATCTATCTATCTATCTATCTATCTATCTATCTATCTATCTATCTATCTATCTATCTATCTATCTATCTAAAATTCGTTATAAAATGTTTGTATTTCTTATCTCAGAAAAATAATGTATTTCAGAAGTCATCATTTCATGTTTTTAGATCCTGGAAAACCGGCATACAAAGGGATCATGTTTACATTTTTTTTCATTACTGAAGCAAGTCATAAAGTTAGCTTCTTATCTTAAATTTATTTTTTTTTCTGGAAAATGTATTTTTAAACCGTTAAAATACAAATAGAAACGTATGCATTTAATTTTTACCTTTATCGCAATTAATAATTAGTATGCTGTTATTTTTATGCTATTATTGTTGCCATTATTATTGCTTTAACTGTTTTCGTTTTTAGTAAAATGGAAAGTACACATTGAGCTAAATTTAAGCACCATAAATGCTGTTTAAAACAAATAAACAAAAAAAGCCTATAATTGGTGAAAAGTGCAGGCTTTAGCTTGACTAAAGAAGGCTCTCACACATTTATAGTGTTCGCACTGTGACCGTTGAAGGTTCGGCTAAAAGAACAGGAGGATATGTTATGTTGTGCCTCCCGGCTAAATTTGGGGACGATTCTTCTTTTTGTTAGTATTTTTGGAGGGAGCTTCTGGTACAATATGTAACACCATGGGCTGTAATTTCACACTTGACTACACATTTCCCCTAAAGCTGCTTTTATTTCCCCGCAAGACCCCAGCTTTTTGCCTCCACTCCCCTTTACTATATTAGTTACTTCCTCTGTTAAATGATAGGAAAACTAATTGCAACTGATCATAGTGGCCATTGAATACTAAAGGCGGGCTATTGAGACTTTTAAATTTCACGTGGCTCATCAAAAAAAAAAGTAGTATGGCTACTATATGGGGAAAGGGAAAATGTGTAATACATTGCAAGCATGGCCTTAAATAAACAAATAAACTTTTTTTTTTTAAATGTCTGCTTTAGGTGTGTTTGAAAACTTTAAATTTTGTATTATTTTCTTTAGATCAGATTTGTTGAACAGGAGGTTTTACTATTAAGATAAATATTAGAAGAGAGTGATCGAACATGTCACAAGGGAGCCAGACAGAAAAGAGAGAGATAGGCTACTCAACTGCACGAGAAGGTGCAGTGATCTGTTTTGACAGCCTCTGCTATACGCCACATAAGTGTGTTAGTCAAAATGAACAGAGATGAACGTCCAATGAGAACGCAGAAAATCACACCTTTCCAATATTTCTATTTTCACTTTTAAAAGCCCATAGGTTTCAACTCATTCACTGTAATATTGTCAACGTCACCAATCGATACTTTCCACTCCACTAGACCTGCTGTCCACGTCAGTGTGCTAAAGCCTAGCTAAATGCAAGTATCCAGCTTTTACAGCAGGAGTAACCTATAATGGAATTTTAAGGAGGCTGATACGCTTACTGCGATTTTCAGTCGCTGGATTGTTTTAAAATAGCGTACTTAGTCGTGTTTTTCGATAGGTATTCAATTGTCACAGACTGAAAAGATAATGGAGAAATCGTATTTTTTTTGTTTGTTTTGTTATATATTTTTTGGCAACAAACTTTTTTTTTTACGTGGAAGGAAAGTTTAAACTAAAAAGTATAAACAATCTCTGGTCAAGTTCAAATTATTATCATATAAATTAAATAGTTTGCCAAGAAATAGGCCTACTGACATTAGCCTAATAATAATAACAATAGTTTGTGTTGTGTTGCCCAAAATTTCAAAATGATATAGGCTATTAAAAAACATAATTTTATTCCCAAATGTCTTTTTCCTATGTTAATAACATAGAGATATTTTAAGATCAATTAGCCTACTTCAATCAACAAAAAATATGAGGTTTCCAAATATTTGACCGCTGTAACCAAAACAACAAAACGGCATTCACAACACCGAGTCATGATATCAGCTGTGTCTTTAGATTACCCATTCATGGTGTCTATAGAGTGAACAGATGGACCATCAATTGAGTTCTGTCCACAGCATCAGAAATTGATTTTGTACTTGCTTTTAATTTCACCATAATTAATTTGATTATTACAAGTGTTATATTGATCTTCACATTTACACCCAAAATAGAAAGGCGAATTAGCATATGATCTGTTTTCAATAAAGCGAACTGCATAAACAACAGCAATATTAATAACAACAACAACAATACTAGTACCCTTATAATACTATTTAAAATATCAGTCTATTTTTACGATATTAATATTGCTATAAAACCAATGCGATTGCAAAAAGGCTGATGTTTTGGGGAAATTAATATTTGAATTATGGGAAAGACTGCAGTAATACAAGGCTATTATGGATTAGAGTGAGCACAAATGTCAACACACGTACTTGCCCAGCTAACATCACATAATAACATAATTCCAGCGTGAATCAGTTGCCACTTTAACTGTCTACAGATTGGCAAGGTAGCATATAGCCTATGTCAGAATTTCCACGTAAATTAGCCTACAACCGTAAGAGCAACCGACTGCGCTTGCAACACTATAGGGCGGTCAATAAAGGTTAGTCGCTGGTCAAGTAGTTTGCGTTTGAAAAGTACAACACCTAGGCTACTGTATGTTCTTACCTGAGCTGACGGAGACTCACCCCTACCGCTAGAAAATAAACACTCACACTGTTTGGCGAGACGAAAAGAGAGCCCTGCGCTTACCTGATCGACCAGAGCTGTGAGCCATGGCTTTTCCCTGTCTAATGGTCCGTTTCGTCGATGCAGCCCACTAGATCTGTCCGGCCTCCTGCGTTCCCTCCTCGGCTGGGCGTCCTGCCTCTCCCCGCTGCTTTTCACAACCTTTGACCGATCATCCAAAACTAAACGGTTTAGACGACAACAAAAAAAGGAGAGCAACCTCTGCTCCAGTGAACTAGATTGATAAAGGAGGGAAAATAGCAATCAAAGCAAATAAAGCGTTGCAGGTATTATATAAAAAGAAAGAATAAAACTAGTCTGCTGGAAGTAAAGGACTAAGAGTATGGAGATATGCTAAGATCCGCACGCAGGCTTTTACGTTCATGAGACTCAAAGGTAGGACTTATACCGATAAATATTAATGATGTTTTGAAAACATAACTATATGCTTACGTGTGTACTTAGAAGCTTAACATTTTCTGATCGTGAACTTGTATGAAGTTTGCTCAGAAGTTCGCGTAAAGGCTGCGAATGGTTGTGATGATGACTGATTCGTGCTGCTCATTGGCTGAACTTTAAGGTGAACCTGTTCTCAGTAGGAGGGTCTATAAACAAGCTAATACGAAATTTGAATTCATGTTAATGTATTATGAGGTCAGATTAATTACATGTTGTTATATTAAGTAGTTTTGACGTGTGTGTGTGTGTGTGTGTGTGTGTGTGTGAATATCTATCTATCATCTATCTAATTTTGTTTAAATGTAATAATAATAATTATATAGCTCCAATATCGTATTAGTCATGCCAATAAAGCTAGATATAATATAGATAGATAGATAGATAGATATGAATTCCCTAAATTGTATAACATTGACAATACAATGCTGTTGAATCATCTTTAGCCTATATTGTATATTTAATTGCCAGGTCAATTGAATTAACGCCTGATGACATACTTTTATAATTGTTTTTATTGATTTATTACTGCAGAATTCATACATGTAACACCAATGTTTTTTTTTTAAAAGGTAAGGTACTATATAGCCACCTTACAGACCAGTAATCCTTATCCTACCCTCCTCACCAGCCGGCAGAAAAAAAGGAAAGGCCAAACTTTTCAGTTGAGCAGTCAAAGGTGTGCTCCCCCTGTCACGGAAACAAGCCTTTACTCATTTGTTGGTGGTGATAGTAGGTTGTATTTTAAACCAATGTAACCTTGCTTTGCACTGGAATAACGTTGCCGTTCATAGCTTAGGCCTACTTTATTGGCCGTTTTGTTGGAATTATAATAATTTTGTATTATTCCTTGAGAATGTAAGCTTAATAAGTCCGTTTTGGTTTTAAAATATATTTGATTAGCATATTAATGACAGTTCAAGTAAAATTCGTTCAAAAAAACTTGGGCAACTCTGCATGGATAACTTTAAAAGTTTAAAATAACATTTCTCGCGACGGATCAGATTTATAAATCTTGAGAATGTCAAGTCTGTTAATGTTAAATGAAACCACCAGTCCTGCATTTCTGTTGCTGGCTTTATTCCTTTAAACATTATAATAGTTACACGTCTCTGTCACTAGTAATTAACATCCAGGACAATTAAATTAGTCTGATGTAGAGCATTGCACATGTAACAAGGCGTCCACCCATGTTTTAATGAAATCGATTTCGCCGGCCCTCTCTGGCTTCAGTAACCACAATTCTGACGTTTTACATCCCTAAACTCTGACAACAGCAGATTCACACAAAATGTTTGTTAACTAGGCGCAGTTGAGGCCATAATAATTTAATGTACAGTTTTATGTCTGTACCACGCTCCGTCGTACTTTTAGATTTTGTAATACGGCATATTTGCAAGTTACTTGTCTGTTAATGTTCCAGTTAGTAGACTTTATCATCCCTTTCTTTTTCTCTGCGATCGCTCGCGCTGTTAAGCTCTGACGGAAGTTCCCACTCATCCGCTCTACTCATATGTGCATTTGTGATGGAGCTATACATGCATCTGCATCGAACATTTGAGCCATATTGCTCACAACATAATTCCGTGTCGTTTTGCTACTTTAATGTACTGAAGCCTTGAGTGGCCGCGCGACTGTTCTCCTCGCATAGTTGGCGTTTTGCAATAAACCACATCTATGGTTTTTATGTCGAATCAGACGAATACGCTGGTGATTCGTTGTAAGAATGTTTCAATGCAAAGATTATGTACAGAAATAAATACTTACGAAAAGTACTGATTTTATTATGTAGTTTCTCAGAAGATACAATTACTTTAAATTGTTGTAGCCCAGGCGCTTCTTTTATTTCAGAAAGGGCTGAATTATGAACTATGGATTATATAGCTTTTCTTTTATTTTATTTTCCAAAACAAATGATTGAATGAAGCAAATGGAAAGAGTCCCAGAAAAGAGATAATGATGAACTTGAGCATAAGTTCTTCTTATTTTTTTTATTTTATATATATAGCCTATATATAGCATACATATATATATATATATATATATATATATATATATATAATGGTTATGGTAAATCAATAAATAAATCTCATTCATTTACAAACCATAATGTATTTTAATATTTCTATATAATGAGTTTCCAATTGCATTTTGTGCTTGTCTGTTTGTGTGTGTGGTGTGTGTTGGACCCTGAGGCAGCCCAGGGTGCTCTCAAGCCAGCTGCCACTGTTCAAAACAGACAGGAAACAGCTTCCACTAACACGACTGCAATATGGAAAGCAGCGACCTCCTCAATGCACCCCATGGCATGATTCTAATATCCCCCCTCACTCTTCACCCACACACTTACATACATGACTGTTAAATGCAGGGTTAAATGGTTTAATATCTCACCTGGTTTGTCATTTATATTATCAACAGCATCATATGGTTGATATTTTGGAGATCATTCATAGGACCTTGACCTGTTTCAGCAGTAGCTCAGGAGCATTTGGGAACGTGTACCTGGAGTGTAATAGAGACTTTATTTCCCTGTACTGTAGGGATGCTTTATTCCACTGTAAATGTGTGCTTGTGTGTGTGTGAGTGCAAATCTATTATCCTTCTGAGAAATACAGAGCCGCTCGGCTCCCACACTGGCCTCTGATCATCTCCCTGTAAATGCAGCCTGTCACCTTCAGTGGTGTAATGATCACAGAAACTGTGACCTTGATCTATGGCAAGCCATAACAGAGAAGAGAGAGCGTCTCCTACACACCGTACTGAGATATAACAGTGATACAGGGGAAGCCGAAGGAGGGTTCAGAACAGGGCCATTTGATTGGCAATAAAGGTTGTTGGAGTGTCTGTAATGGATGTGAGATCTCTCCGGTTATCATCCATTTGGATAGGGCATCGACTGAAGATGACGTGATTCCAGATTGAAAACTCAGGGAGTGGCTGATTATGGTTTTATTGTATAGTCCATTACACTGGTCAACACTACACACTGTTTCTCAAAGCAGAGGCTGTGGTGGATTAATGGGGCAGCGCTTCTGTTCTCTCCAGCCCCTCGGACATACGCACCTTTCCTTCCCTTCAGCAAGGCATTTTGAATATGTCCCAGTTCCTGCCACATTTAGCTTTAAATAAGTTTCACCCTCCCTTCTTCTTGGAAGAAGGGCGCAGTGGGTTCATGCACCCTGTGAGTTCAGCACTCATCATTTATCATTCCTCTTTTTTTGGAAACGATGAACAATATTATGTCAAAGACTCCTCTTGTGATGGAACCTATAGGTACATTTTAAACTATGTGAGAAATGAACGTGTTGTTTTTATATAGGCTTTATAACATTTGATATGATAAATGTTCACCCATAATTAAAACTGTCATCATTTACTCACCCCCATGTCATTCCAAACCTGTATGTATTTTTTGTGGTGTTTTTTTATTATTTGTTTGTTTTGTCAATGCAGTGTAAATCAGTTTTTTCCCGTGTTTGTTTGGACCTCATTTACTTGCAATGTATGTGCAAAAACATTTGAAACATTCTTCAAAATATCTTACGGTTCCATCCCATCCTCTCCCTCCCTCTGTACTGTACAAAAGACAAAAATGCCAAATATATATATAAAAATTCATACATTAAATTAACGTAATAAATTACTTATCTTTTGTATTCCACAAAAGAAAGTCAAATGGGTTTGGAACAACATGAGGATGATGACAGACAATTTTCAACATCTTTTGGGTGAATAACAAACTAATTTCTAAAGTAAAATTTAGTTTGAACAAAATGTGTTAATATAAACATTTTGCATTATGTGCAAATTAAACACGTCAAGATATGGTGACAGAGTCAGCAAAAGGGGACCAGGAAAAAGTAAAAAATTCTCCCTGTGGAAATCTGGATGCTTTTGTGAAATCTGGTCCCCACAACAGCGAGCCCCATCAACTCATCTCCCCTTGCCAGCTTTTCATATTTAAAGCCAGTACGGGTTTAATTACCAAATGATGACAGTGTCATATGGTGCCATGATGGCACAGGATATGTGCGAGACACTGACTGACAGTGGGAAGCTGGAAAGCAAAACGGGGGAGAGAAAAAAAAAATAGCTGAGACAGTAAAACATCTGTAATTTGCAATTCACTGGTGTTCAGTGGTTGCTCATGGATTAAAGATTAAAAACTATTGTCTAGCAGATGGAAGAGAGAGAGAGAAAGAGAGAAAAACATGGAGGGAGGGGGAGCTTCTAAGCAGCCCATTTACATTTGTATATAAGCAGCACTGTTAGGATAATCACATGGAAAAAATAAGCTGTCTCCATCACACACCCAAGGCAATGCCTCCATTAGCCCCATCTCCAGATGCAGATGCTTCTGTTTTCAGATCGATTTGTGGTGACAGCATGTTGCCCTCTGTAACAGCTTGGCATATAGTTTGGTACAAGTGTAGTGAGAATCTTTTAGTTATTGTCTTTGAGATGCCACATTTGTAAATGCTAAGTGCAGTAATCTACAGTGTAAAACTTCTTATAATATGCAATACACAGTGTTTGGTTGGCCAGCGTCTAGAATAAAATGTGAGCTAGTTTTTCTTTGTTGGTAATTGAAGAGACCATCAGCTCCACCTGATCTTTTTGTAATTGTAATTAATTAGTGTTTTGTTAGTCTTGCTGTGCCTTAATTAGTTAGCACTGCCCAGTAGAGAAAACGAGAAACGGATACCTGGTTGGTACACAGCAAATAAGTATTAGAAATGGCTATAAGCTAATGCTTTCACTGTGAAGTTGACCCTACTTTGATATGCTCATAGGTTCCTTTGATGCATTCGGGTGTACGGGGGTAACAGGCAGCTTATTGGAGCGTGGCAGACCACCTGAGAGTTGTTTTCTGGACTCTGGGAGGTCACCTGACACCAGTGCTCTGGAAAAGCTGCTCAGCACTGGATTTCACGTGAGTTAAAGGACCTCTTCAATAAAACATCACCAGCTTTCAATGGTGCACGCTTGAGCTGCTTGTGTAATTGACTTTTTGACTTTTTTCGGATTTGCATGGACTCTTCAAAAGTAGCTCACCTGGCAAGAATCGCTCTGCTCCAAAATTACAGTAGCTCTGTTATATTATAAATAATAAGAACTCTCCACTGGCTACAGCTAATCATACCGTCTTACCTCTTAAGGGGTACATCAAGAACGGTAACTATAATGATAACTATATTAGTGTCCTCACCATCACACGCTAATGTTGTGTTTATTATAATTACGTGCTGCAGGTCAGTTGTCTGCTGTTTTAAATTCTCACCCTCTTTTAAGTCAGGCCGATTGATTGGCCATCAATGTTTTATCCTTCATCAGCTGGAAAAAAATCGTTATGAAAGTGATTCCAACGATTCTTCAACGATTTCTTATCGTTATATGTGTGGTGTGGACTGTGCCATTCTTTTAAAATTAGGAATTTAAAAAAAAATATATCTCTATTGTTTTTATTATAGTTATCATCCTTAGTGGAAATGGGCCTTTAGACAAGCTATAGATATGTTTGGCGTGAATGAGAGCCTTGTCCTATCCATGCAGTTCCAATTGTGTAAATTAAAGACATAGTTCACTAAAAAATGAATATTCTGCCAGTACTATTTACTCATATTATTTGATATACAAACAACATTGGACCCTATTGAGTTTTGTTGAATGAAGAAAAAAGAAGCATTTTTTTTATAGAACAATCTTTTTTTTAATGTTCCACAGATGAAAGAAAGGTTTGGAATGACATGAGGGTGTATAAATAATGGGTGTGAAAATGAGTCATTTGTTTAATACATTTAAATAGCTCCTAAGGCCTCTCAAATGAAATATGAGATCGGAGAATACTATAATTGTATTCTCTCTGAAATGATGGAAGGTTCAAGCAGGATGTTCTGTAGGTGAAATTTAATATGGGCAAACCATTTTAGCCATCTTTGGAGTGAGGTGAAGAATCATTTCTGTTCTGAATGGATGATTCGGAGCCAGAGGTGAATCATACAGGGGTTTGTTTGTATCTGTGCCTTTGATCCCCCTCTGATAGTCCCTACACCGCACAACATCTGTCACGCAGCATACCACAATCGCTCACATAGAGCTTCAGGTGATGCGGATGTATGGTTATTCCTGCCACACGGTCCGCATGGGCATCCCCAACGCCAGTGCTCATTAGCAGGCAGGTGGCGTTAGAGCTTCGACTGGGGCCGAGACGAGAAATAGAACCTGGCAAACTGGGTTGTACGTCCGCATCGGGTAATCCCCGCCAGATTGCCAGGATATCAGAAGTGACATCACAAAGCCAACAAAAATTAGCATCCCTAATGGTCTGCCAGGCCAAACATTATTCTTCATGATGAGAAGCAGTCATGCCTGCCCAGGGCTCCTGATGATTTGGCCAAAAGCAGTGGAGGCCCCCAAGTTCTCAGCTCCAGCCAAAACCAATAGGCTCTATTCTCCAACCCATGAAGACAGGTTCAACAATACCCAAAGGAAAAATCCTTGGTGCATCCCCATCATATACTGCTGATGCCTTCAGATTCTAGAAGATCCTTGGAAATATTCTTGAAGACTATAGCCTTTATATACAATTGAGACTCTCACCTGGCACCTTGACTAGATTTGGAAGCTAAAACCAAGAAAGATCAATGAGAGGAGAGGGGGAGAGTGGCAGATTTAATTAATTGCTACACATTAGAATGTTTGTTTACAAAAGTGAACAGTTACAAGGGGCCTGATGGTAATTAATTTAAAACGTACTTCCCCCTGTCCCTGCCTCGTGTCGGTAGTAGACGTGGTTGTTTCATGGCAGGTAAGCCTACGTCTCATTGGATTTCCATCAATTGCTCAAAGGTGTGTTTGAAAACAAAGATGCATGGTGCGCAAATTAGCCTGAATGTTAACATGATTGCATATTAAGAAATCTAATTAGGATTCCAGGGAATCAAAAGGGAAGAGCTGCATGATGTTGTGATAATGCATATCTAAGAGGAAAGTTTCACCATTTTCCATGTAAACCGTATTTTTTTTTTCATTCTCTACAGTTTTTAAATGTAACTTAACTATTTTAAATAGATCTGTATATTCTCTCTGTGAAGATGACTTTATTTCCCCAACAATGTCACAGTGGTTGCATGTGTGTTTTCATCTGTGTGGTCAGGAGGTCTCTCGAGGTCCCCCTCCAGGACAATGATGTATTTAAGTCCCCTAAGAGGTCAGATGGACTCTGTCCAGAACATCACCTGCAATCAATAGTGTTGGTAAACCAGGCTCAACTGAGTGGCCATGAAGACTCCCCTTATAAACACGCTCGCAGAGAGGCCGGCATGGCCCATTGCTTTGCTAAAACTGCAACCAACATCCTTACACACACACACACAACACATGCCACCACTCTGAAAACAAGTGTTGATGACAAAGAGAAGAAAAATAACAGCACCTCAGCGGTAAGTGGAGAGCCTCCAGGTGATGAAATCCTCTCTAAAGTGACACAAAATTGAAGCAAATTGACAGCCATGTGAATGTGTTTATAAATGCTAGTGGGTGGTACTGCTGTGGATCAGTGAGCTCACTGGAGTGAGAGTATTTATTTTTATTTTATTTTATATATATTTTATTTGATTATTTTATTTGTTATTTTATATTTAAAAAAAGATCCACCTTATACTCACTATGGTATTTTGCTTCATTATTCTTGCTATTTTGATAGCTAAAATGTGCATAAATGTATATTAGCATTATTTCTGTCAGTCTAATAAAAAAGGAAACTACTGTATATTCAATTCAATTCACATTTATTTGTATAGCGCTTTTCACAATAGACATCATTTCATAGCAGCTTTACAGAGAATGCATGAGTCCACATTACAATTTAACATTACAATTACAACTTAAACATAACTGTTATGTATTTCAGAAATGTACATATACAAATAAAGCTAAAAATGTATTAATTTAAACAATGTAATAAGTTTATCAATGTAATAATTTTATCAACAAACAACTAGTAGCATACTTAAAAAGTTGAAAAAGAACTGTTTTGGTGGACTGTTTTTACATTATTACGTATATTTATTTATATCTATTCTACTTTGCCTGATTATAAAAATGTCAGCTTTTTGTATTTTTTATTTACCAGCAATACCCTATGCATTCAGCTTCACTCTGTCATAGCAAAGGTTGCGCATTCTCCTTAACGCACAGGTGAATTGGGTGCACTGCTTCAATCAAGGCTTCACTATTGGGTTTGAGAGTCATCTGAGCCCAGACAACAAAAGCAAACGCAACAGTGAGTGTCTCTACTGTAAGTGGCTTTTGAAGAATTGGCACAGTCATCTGGCGAACACCTCACATCTCTCACAAACAAATGAAGGCCTGGTGCTTCAAAGTGAGATTGATATCTCTCTCTGAACTTCCACCAGAATATTCTGAATATTGAGAGAGGTGCACTCCTCCCACGGGACTGCCGAGGCGCCTCGCTCCTCCCTCGTTCCGCCAAAGAGGGGAAAAAAGATTGCCCCTGTAGATCTTCCATGTTCATCAACATTCACTCATTCATCGTGAGTCATGGCAGCTGAAATTTGGCCTAGTGTTTCTGAATAGATGACCCAGGGATCCACTCTGCTGCCATGAGGTTGTATGCAATTGAGTTTTAGGATTAAACAGAACAATATACAATTTTTTATCAACTTCCGAGTAGTCTATATATTTTATGCTATGACAGAAAACTTTTCAATTTGCTCTGCAAATTCTTAAGGGTACCCAGCCATTTAATAAGACTAGAATAGTAGCAATGGAATAGATGTATCTACTTTGTCAAATATACATTTTTTTCTATTCTTTTATTTTTCAAATGAAATGGAGAAGAAACTACTGCTATAAAAAGTTGGTCATAAATCAGTATGTACTATTTGAACAGTTTTAAGCTGTAGTGTATATAAAACTGTATAGTATAGGACTGAATTATTGTTATTAAACTAACCTTGCAAGAAGCACAAATGTCTTTGCACTTGCAATATGCATGTAGACAATATAATATGTACTATGTACCATTTAAAAAAAAAATCAAACTACGTTTTTAAGTTTACTATATAAAACATACATACATCTTCTTCCGCTTATCCGGGGCCAGGTCGCAGGGCAGCAGTCTAAGCATAGATGCCCAGACTTCCCTCACCCCAAGACACTTCCTCCAGCTCTTCCGGGGGGACACCGAGGCGTTCCCAGGACAGCCAGGAGACATAATCCCTCCAGCGTGTCCTAGGTCTTTCCAGGGGGCTCCTCCCGGTGGGACGCGCCCGGAACACCTTCCTGGGAAGGTGTCCAGGAGAGATCCGGAACAGATGCCCGAGCCACCTCAGCTGGCTCCTCTCGATGTGGAGGAGCAGTGGCTCTACTCTGAGCTCCTCCCGAGTGACCGAGCTCCTCACCCATCTCTAAGGGATCGCCCAGCCACCCTGCGGAGAAAGCTCATTTTGGCCGCCTCATACGGGATCTTGTCCTTTCGGTCATGACCCACAGCTCGAGAGCTTCGCCTTGCAGCTCAGCTCCTTCTTCATCACAACATACCGGTACATCGACCGCATTACTGCAGAAGCTGCACCTATCCGTCTGTCAATCTCCCGTTCCATCCTTCCCTCACTCGTGAACAAGACCCCAAGATACCTGAACTCCCGCTTCACACTCCGCTGCAAATCGTCCCAGTGTATGCTGAAGGTCCTGGTCTGATGGGGCCAGCACGACAACATCATCCGCAAAAAGCATAGACGAAATCATGTGGTCTCCAAACCCCAAACACCCTCCGGCCCCTGGCTGCGCCTAGAAATTCTGTCCATAAAAATTATGAACAGAACCGGTGACGAAGGGCAGCCCTACCGGAGACCAACATGCACCGGGAACTGCCGGCACTGCGAACCAAGCTCCTGCTCCGGTCGTACAGGGACCAGACAGCCCTCAGCAAAGGGCCCCGGACCCCATACTCCCAGAGCACCCTCCACAGGACTCCGCGAGGGACACAGTCGAATGCCTTCTCCAAATCCACAAAGCACATGTGGATTGGTTGGGCAAACTCCCATGAACCCTCCAGCACCCTGGAGAGGGTATAGAGCTGGTCCAGTATTCCACGACTGGGACAAAAGCCGCACTGTTCCTCCTGAATCCGAGGTTCTACTATCGGCCGAATTCTCCTTTCCAGTACCCTGGCATAGACTTTCCCGGGGAGGCTGAGAAGTGTGATCCCCCTGTAGTTGGAACACACCCTCCGGTCCCCCTTCTTAAAAAGAGGGACCACCACCCCGGTCTGCCAGCCCAAATGTACTCTCCCTGAACACCACACGATGTTGCAGAGGCATGTGAGCCAAGACAGCCCCACAACATCCAGAGACTTGAGGTACTCAGGGTGGATCTCATCCACCCCTGGTCCCTTGCCACCGAGGAGCTATATAAAACATCCAGCAAAAAATGTATCTTAACACAAGCAAAATGCATTGACACACATCCAGGTTTGCTTCTCTGTTAGTATGTCCACAGCTGTAGGTCTCTGTCAGTGCATTATTCAGAGAACTCCTTGGTAGCCAAATGAAGAGGCAAACACAGATGATGATGATGATGATGATCATGACATAGATAGTTGAACCACTTCAAGAGGAATGCCAGCTTAAGGTGAGAAATTCTTAAATTTGTGTAAAAACAATCTTATGTAAATTACGTACAGGATTACAGTAATTGAGCTTACTTCAGAAGACCTCAGGCAAGGAGTGCCTTAATATTGTCTTGATTATGGTCAGAGGTGGACAAAGTACAACTTCCTTATTTGAGTGAAAGTACAGATACTACTGGTCAAATATTACTCCGTTACTAGTAAAAGGTGTAAAAAACAATTTTTACTTAAGTAAAAGTACAGAAGTGCTTGTTTTTAAAAGTACTTAAGTATCAAAAGTAAATGTCAATGCATTGTTTTATTATTGTTGCATTGTTGTATGTAATACTTACAGTACCTTATGCCTCTAAATCTATGCCTGCGTATACCTACCCTCATATCAAATTTATTTCTAGAACACAGTTCTAGAATACAATTTCAAGCAAGATTTCAGATTTCAAGCGACAAAAAAACGAAACATTTAACATTCATTAGTTCATCCTGCGAATCCATACTCCAGGTAAAACGCCACATTTTAAATTCCAGGTAAATATTCATGTGAAAATGACTATGCGGTCACTGTGAAATGTATTACCACAGTTGCATACATTTTCAATTTTCCACAATGCAACGTCTACATGCGTGCATGTTTTAATCCTCGTAATGAACAACAAAAACTACTCTATAATGATTTCCCCTCAGAGGTAAATCAATAATTGCAGAGCTACAAAAGAGTGTTTTGTCCTAAAATGGTAATTAGCACGGGTCTTGACCTCCCTCATGGCATCTCTCAGTCGCCCATCTGAGAGCCAGGGCATGTCCAGAGCTGACACTTAATGACGCTAACATTACACACTCGCTGAACATTGTCGGGCTTTTGTCTTCATTCACATCGAAATGAAGTTCTTGGGGCCCACGTTTATCAATCATGGTGGGGCTCCAGCTGTTCGCCAGTCTTTGGCCTGACTTCAACAGCCGCGCTTACAAATTGTCTCTGAATAGTGTGGAGCTCTGCCTCCCCACCCTTCCACCCCCTTTTTGTCACTGTCTCCTGACAAATGTTCCACTGCAGCTTTTCCCAGACATGGCCGACCCTACCTTCTGCTCCTCGCCATTCAGAGGGGGGTTCTGGCCTCATGTTCCTCTTACAAGATGAGCATAATCTGCAATGCTAGCCATTCAGAAATGCGTAGTGTTGTGATGCTGTGGCGTTCATTTTGTGGGTATCAAGAATGACACTGAAAGAGAACATGAGTCACCTTTATTTATATAGCGCTTTATACAATACAGATTTCAATTTCAAAGCATATTCACAGTAATAAACAGGAAAATAATGATCAATGATGCAAACTTCATCAAATATGAGATAAATTCAAATTCTGCTGTAAAGCAGCTTTACAGAAGAGTGTCATTATTCGGCTCAAGTCAATTTGTGTTGGTTCAGTTCAATAATTGTGTAAAGTTCATCAATTATGAAATTAGTTTACTTCAGCTAAGCAGAAGGCAATCGTGTCGTTCAGTTCGAATGAGTTCAATGTTGATTCAGTTCAGTTCAATAACAGTGTCGATGTTGCGAAATTTGTCAATGATCAAACAAAGTCAGATATATAAGATCGTATGAAAAGGACAGATTTGATAGAGATACTCAAAATGAAGTATTCATAATGGTCGACTGATGCATTAATTATGAATTGCTTGATAAGATGTGTTTATCTCTCTTTACTACTCTCTAGATCTCCTGCTACCTGACGTCCATCAAACATTTCTCTTGAGTTAGGCTGGCAAAACACAAAACAAAAGAAAACAAAAATCAACATGGGTGAAGACGAGATGCGGCTGCATCAGAGGGCTGAGTGACTGATACAGTTTCTCTTTTACTGTGCTTCGAAAAGGGAAATAATTAAGATAGATGGGCAGATGAATTAGTTGTCTTCCAAGGTCAAACGCTGATTGCCTTATTACTCTATTACTCCACTGTTGTGAAACTGTTACCGCTGACACTTTTTCATGATATTCTTTACATCCACAAAAGAGAAAGGAATGAGTGAAGAAGTGAGAGAGATACAAATTGATTGTTTGGCGGCCAAATCAGTCATAGTCATCTTGGGTGGAAGGATTAATGGGTCTGATGGCTGTTGCAGGTTCAGGCAGGGAGACGGGCAGAAAACAAGAGAAATTGGTTTGGGCCCCCGGGAGCTGAATCGATGTGAGTAGCATGTAAGCAGTGCACTGTTGTTGTGTGTGTGTGTGGAATGAGAGAGAGAGATAAGGCTGTGACACATTTGTTTTTTTAATTAAACGTATTAAAATCAATTGTTCTAGAATAACACTATATTACTGAAATATTTTGGGTTCAATATAAGCTGCATTTGTGACATCATTTTGATTACCTTGACAATTAATTTCCACTTTCCCCTTCTTTTTACTAAAAACAAACAAGTTTATTTTGAAAGCACCTTCAGTGGAAGTAAAGGGGGACTATGGTTTTGGAGGATTTATAAGAAATGTGAAGCTTATCATTTTTTGTAAAACATTTGCATCATTACATCTGTTAAAACGTGTGTATTATTTGATCTGTGAAATTGTTCTTTTCATTATCATGGTCATTTTTGGATTGTATGTGTTACATGTCATGTAAAAAATTTTAGAAAAAGTATATAGAAAAGGTGTGACCAGTTTTTTACACATTAAAACCAAGGTAATATGCATATTTATGTTATTTACTATATATGTAAAGAATGTTATGTTTATGTATTGGCCCCATTCACTTCCATTGTTAGTGTCTTACTGAACCCAGATTTTTGCTGCTTCTTTTTTTAAGAAAAGGAGAGACAAATTGAAATTCAATTCTGTGAAAATCAACATTGTGCCACAAATGCTGTTGGGGAACTCGGGTATTGAACCCGCAATATTCATTGAAAGTGAGTTTGATTGAATATTAAATGACAAATGTATTTATTTTTCTCATTTATGTGCAATAAAATCTTCTTTAGATGACATCGATGATTCTGATATGTTTTTTCTCAGCTTCAGGTTTCCTCAAGTCTTCCAGAAATGGGCCCAAGGAGGTTAGCAGCTGTGACAAAAATCAAAATCCATTTTCTGTGGCCAAATGTAATGAGGACCAAATGGTGGATGTTCCATTCATCTCTCCGGCCTGTCTGAGCACTCTTAGGCCACAGGCAGCAGGCTTGTGAAGGCAGGTGTGAAAGCTGCGGGGAGTCTTATGAGCAACCCCATGATGCTCTATGTACAGGCATGGCATTTTTGCTAGTGTTTTTATTGGATATATAGTTATTTTATATGTCTATTTTTATTAAATCACCACATCAATTCATGTGTGTGCAAGATAAATCGTTCTGGTTAGAGGTCCGTCTAATCAGGCATCACAAAATAAACTCTATTCCATAGCTTCAGGAGTGGGACGTTGTTCCCTTGAAATTGTTCC